>CM042156.1:51237203-51247203 GCA_023376005.1 Doryteuthis pealeii | reverse complement strand
ATCTGTCTGTCTGTCTGTCTCTCTATTATAATTTGGATGGTTGGTTGGGTTTTACGGCATGTTAACCCCTTGGGTTATTTTATACCGAATACTTCTATTGGTAAAAAAATGTTTAATGCTAACAAAGTTTTGAAATAAATTCATTTTTAATGGATAATACAATATTGTTTATAAACTCATATTTTCTATTTAACCCATAGATGGGACCCTAGCAGGTACTACCACTCCGGGTCAGAGTGGACCAGGAGCAATGGTGATGAAGGAGTGCTCCACATTCCCCAAACCTCCAAAACTGGAACCTCACCATCAGATAGAGTTTAACGCCATTCCCAGGACATGTAGACACGCAGCCACCGCCTTCTAGCACCCATATGATAAAAAGGGGTTGGGGCTCACAATACGGGTAATAGGGTTGGGAAAATCATATAGGTGCTAGAGCTTGACGTGACCAGCCGATTGATCGGAGGGGGGCTCTCCGACCGCCCGTCTAGCCCAAGATAGGGCCGAAGTGGAATATTGCAAGTCATGAACTGCTCATCCACCTGGGCTCTATCCTTAAGAATCACGGGTCGCTACCCACGGCCAACAGGTGGCCCCATTGGGGGAGTCTTACCCCTCTGCAGAGGTGCAGTCGGTGCATTCTAACGCCCCAGCCGACGGGGCGGTCTCTATTATATACCCGAGATATAAGTCCATGTGAGTATACAACAGTATTAACAAGAATTATGCTACGTTGTACCAATTTTGTTTCGGTAACATAGAGAATTGTATGATGATAATTTATTCATTAAAAGGCGTTGGTGGTCATTAAGCTATGTGTAATGTCACACATTCTATTTATAGAAGTTATAATTAAATACAAAGAAAGAAAGGAAAGTAGGGAGGAAGGAAGATTATTATACCATTAACATTTATTAGTTACCTCCCTTGAGAAATTATAATAATAAACATGATGAACATGAACGTGAACGTAGACCTTTATTGCTATTATTACTATCATTATTTTCACTCCTGTAAGTTTTTCACACCAGCGTTGGCTGATGACCTTTCACTGGAGTCTGAGTGACAATAAGTCTTCTCTGGTCTCCAGAACTCTTCTGAGTATTCTAACCGATTTCAGCAATGCAGTTGTCTGGATAGTATCTATACTTCCTCTTATTTCCAATTCCTCCAGTTTTTTTCCAAGCTTTTTGTGACTGTTCCTTGTGCACAAACAACAATTGGTATGACTTTCATCCTCATATTTCACTGCTTTTTTAATTTTCTGGCAAGGTCCAGGTATCTGTCTATTGTCTGTGTGTGTGCTTAAGTTTATTCACCCTCCTGCCGGGGACAGGATATGACACAAGGTCAGTAGTTAAGCGGAGTACAGATGGTTTGAATTCATAGTTTTCCTTCTCCTGTCTAAACGAGGCCAAAAGAACTTTGTCTGTCCTAGTATTTACCCATACTTGGAGGAGGAGAGATGGATTCATGTCTTTCCCAAGGGTATCAGAATAAAGTGAAATGCGAACAGTCACGCGCACGGGCGTGTGTGTGTGTGTGTGTGTGTGATTATTCCTGTCTCATTTGTCAATTATTTTAACCAACATGATTGCTGGATAACTGTTCAGTGTTTTAATTTCTTAGTTTTATTAAAAAGAACTGCACATTTTCAGGCCAATATAGACTAGTACAATAAAACTCAAGAGGGAGGTGCTGATGACTAGTCTAACTTACCTATCGTAGAGAGTGAATGCGCTGGTCCAGGACTATCGGTGTGATTGGTTGAGCCTGCTTCAGAGTGCTTCGGCTCTGGAACGGCTAAGTAAAATTAACAGCGTTGATCCCAGGGAGATATCGCCCCATTCAATACCGACGCCCTTGATTTAAAGGGACAGCGCTGGGTTTATTGCCCAGTGCCTGGGGCTCCCCCTTGAGGGGGAATGCCGATGGAATCAACGCACTTTTGTGCCTACCATCCATAAACTTCGGCTTGTGGATGGGCCCACATAAAAATGTCCTTGTGTCACGCTCTCATAAGTGGGATGAGAGGCAAATACATCGCGCCGGTTTCAGAGCGCTTCGTGCTCTGGAGCGGCTAAGAAAAAGTAACAGCGTTGATCCCAGGTAGCTATCCCCACAGGCAATACCCGCCCCCTTTATTTAGAGGGGCAGGGCTAGATTTATTGCCCAGTGCCTAAGGCGCACCCTTGAGGGGAATGCTGACGGTATCAACGCATTTTTGAGCCTACCACTCATGAGCTTCGGTTTGTGAGTGGATACACATAAAAATGTCCTTGTGTCACGCTCTCATAAATGTGATGAGAGGCAAATACCCTGAGACTGCGAAGATTACGAAATCATTACGCGAATCGTCTACCTCGATGTTTTAGCACTCTGTTTGTAAATTACTATACGTCCGGCACAAACTGTAGTTGAATGTACTATTATACTGAATACTGTATGATCCAGTATACAACATATTTTCAGGCCAATATAAACTTGTACATTTAGTTGTGAATAAGTAATTAATCAATTACTATTTTATATGCTCATGCCGAATTGCCTAGAATGTTAATTAAATTCAAGACAACAAATTCGACAATATTTCAGTGTTTGCCGATAACATGAGGGAATTGTAATTAACATATTGTATAATTAATCATAGTTCATTAATGATGAAGTAGAATTTTATTTTCGACTTGTTATCACCAAATGGAAATTTGACAGACACCGCTGGATGATAACGATCACTTCTTACTGTTCATCAAATAATGCAATGATAAGACCAAAGTTATTAGGACTATCAAGGCAGGAAACTGGGTACGATTCATGTCTATACAAAACCTTATAACCAACGAAAATCGATGATTAGCCATTGGGATCATTCATTGGTTGTCTTTAGTGGCGCATAGCGTCTATGCGACTAACTCGCTATCTCTTTTTCTCATTCCTTCGACTAGTTCGAAATTTATATTCAATGATAAACCTACAATTTTAGTCTCAATATTACTATCAATAATAATTATTAAGAAAAGTTTATTTGTCTGTACTCTGATATATTCAATGATATACCTACAACTTTAGTTTTAATATTACTATCAATATTAATAATTAGGAAAAGTTTATTTGTTTGTCCTCTGTTATATTTAACTATCAAATATATGCACCCTCCGGGTGCAAGTATTTAACTTTTAATGTAATGAAATATCGTATTAAATTAGAAACGCTAATGAAACTAAATAAGAATGCAGATAAAAAGATTTTAAACAGAGAGGGATATAATAAAAAAATAGAACAACTAAAATTTAATCTTCCATCAGTCTCGTCTTTCATTGTTATTTTTTCTAATTTAAGTATTTAGTTTAAAGAGGAAGTAAAGAATAAAATGACAGTTATTTTTTCTTGTTAATGGATTTCATTTAAGATTCATTGAAGAGATTTTTGCTTATATTCATTAAAATAAAGCCAAACAGTTAGAAACCAATAATACTAAGCATATATTTATTAAAATTACATTTTTAATATCAATATGCAAATTAGCCTTCCCGTTCACACTGTAAACTGCTATTTTTTGTATATATAAATACAATTGCATGTTATTAGTATGTAGATATGGTTAACAGTATAATTAATGTAAAACAATTTTATTGATAATTGAGGTTAAAATAAGGATAACTTCATGGTGAATGTGATGTCAATTACTAAGGGAATTGTGACTTGAGTAGTGATTTAGTTTCGGTTACAGACAGAAAAACACACAATCTCCATTATAATAAGATGATAAACCTACAACTTTAGTCTTAATATTACTATCAATCTTCTATTAATAATGGAGGTTGAGTCTCCTGTAACCGAAACTAAATCGCTGCTTACATTACAGTAATATTTTTAAATATTCTACAAAAAAAATCAATTAAAAATTAAATGTTCATATAAATGTTGATACTTATTCACCTTTAAATGAATTCATGTTTAGAATAGTTTTTTTTTTACTAAAATATATAAGGGGATTTTTTTCCTTTTATGACAAATATAAAATATATTTTACTCGTACCATTTTAAAAATTTTTCTATAAAGATAAAAATCTGAATAATTAAATAATTAAAAATAATTTTTTAAATATTAAATGTTTTATTCTATTTATTAGTTTTTTTCTACACTCCTCAGCCAATATCTTTCAAAAAATTATTTTTACTCCGCACAAAGGGTGTTTTTATGCTAGTATTAATAATTAAGAGAAGTTTATTTGTCTGTCCTCTGTTATATTTAATGATTGACTTAGAAGTTTAGTTTTAATTCTTTTATAATTATTATTAGTTAGGAAAAGTATATTTGTCTGTCCTCTGTAAACGTGCATTTTCATGTACAGCGGCCAAATTTGATTTGTTGCTTTGTCGGTGGGGCTTAGAACATGCTGACTGTATCTCCCTGGTGTGCTATGGGTATGACAATAAACTGCATCTGAAGATGTGACTCTTGCTCAGTAGATCTGGGAAGGGTTGAGTACCACTTCATTGCTATTAATTTAAGGTCCGCACTGACCCGGAGTGGTAGTACCTGTTAGGGTTTAGTCTTTTGGTCAAATAGATCTATCAAAAATAATTCATATTCGATAGGACCTTGTGCCCCCCCCCCAAAAAAAAAGAAACTCTTTAGAAAAAAAAACTACACAAATATAAACGTAAAAAAATTGTAAATTATTCAATTAAATTTTTTTACTATATTTTTTATGTGATGTCATTCCCTTTACCTCGGCGAAATAAATCTTTTTTTTTTACGTGGGGATTTTTATGCAACATCCAGCGAGGATCAAACTCGCGATATTTAATAAGGGATCTGTGAGACTAGCTTCTTTTTATCACCCCCCCCTCTATCTAGGCGGCGCCGTGTAGCCGCTTCTAGTCTTATATAATTCATTTCTTGATTGTTGAATTTTCTGCCGAGTTCTATTAATTGGCCTCTACACAAAATGTGAACGTTACTGGTTGTTGATAATTTCACTCTTCTTTACCTCTCTCCCCCTCTCTCTCTCTCCTCACTCTCTCAATCTCTATTCTCTCCCCCTCCCTCTCCCTCTCTCTTCAATCTCTCGTCTTTCTCCGGCTCTCTCTCCTCTCTCTATCAATCTCTCTTTCTTCCCCCCTCTCTCCTCTCTCTCTCAATCTCTATTCTCTCACCCTCTCTCCTCTCTCTCAATCTCTCTTCTTTCCCCCTCTCACTCCTCTCTCTCTCTCTCAATCACTATTCTTGCCCCCTCTCTCTCTCCTCTCTCTCTCTCAATCTCCCTTCTTTTCCCCTCTCTCTTCATCTCTCTTCTTCCCCTCTCTCTCCTCTCTCTCTCTCAATCTCTCTTCTTGTCCCCCCTCTCCCTCTCTCAATCTCTCTTCTTGTCCCCCTCTCCCTCTCTCAATCTCTCTTCTTTCCCCCTCTCTACTCTCTCTCTCTCTCAATCTCTCTTCTCTCCCCTCTCTCTCCTCTCTATCTCTCAATCTCTATTTTCTCCCCCTCTCTCCTCTCTGTCTCAATCTCTTCTTTCCCCTTCTCTCTCTTTTACTCAATCTCTCTTCTCCCCCCCCCCAACCTTCTCCAAGCTTCAGACTTCAGCGTCACATTCGTATACAAAACTTTGCCCGGAGTGTAAACAAAGATTAATCACAAAGTTGTGTTGGAAATCATAGATCAATAATATGATGAATTGTAATATTCGAGCAGATAATATGAAAAGGGAGTCTTTATTGTTGCTCAGTAGTTAGAAAGAAGAAGAAAAAAACATAACTTATATAGTTAAGGCTAAGGGGTTTGATCCTCATTGGTTCAGGGATATGCAGTGGACTTTCCTACTTAGTGAAGTCGAGTAAACATAAACATTACGCATAATTGTAATGACAAACGATAACTGTATCTTTTCTCATTCTACTTCTATTCTCAGTTTGAAAAGAAATTAAAAAGTTTAAATAAACTTCGAATGCAAAGAAGATTCATTAATTACTTTTTCAAGTGTCTTTTATTTTTAGTCGTGTTTTTCGGACCAAAAACGTTTTTTTCTTTTACAATAAATGTAAGTCGTCGGGGCGGTCTAAAGTCGGTATCAGCCAATCAGTGAGGGAGTATATCCCCTTTTCACTTGCGCAAGACCAAGAAGATTATTTTAGCGTCTGAGGTGGATCGCCACAGCTACCGTTAGCTCCTTACTTTACCGCACAGATCCCTGTGCTACTCATACGCTGAGTTGGCGAGGACCGGTATGGAACTAGGAACCTTGTGGTTTTTAGCCGAACGCTCTAACGACTGAGCTAACCCGGCCCAATAAATGTAAAATAACATAAAAATTCCGAATCATATAAAATAAACAGATTTATTTATACACTTATTGAGAGTCTATATTGTCTAGTATTAATTTGAGAGTTCTCCAAAGGGGGGTGGGGTAATCATAAAATAGGGGAGATAACTCTAAATTACTTATTACAATAATATACTAGCGCGACTCAAAAGCTGCAATCATTTTTGCTCACGTACTAGTATTTGTGGCGCGTATACCTTAGTGACCTTAGCAGTTCAAAGCAACAAAAGATACTCGCTGCATTTGGTAGTATCGTTGCAGCTGCTGCGCTGACATGTTGTGCATTGCTCCACTCCGTGTGTAATAACATATGTGTATGTGTGTATAAAGCGATATTTTGGTAGATTATCTCTATTAATAATGGAGATTAGGTCTCTATTTATCTGTAACCGAAACTACGCCACTGCTTACGTCACATTACTCAAAATCGTCATAACATAGAATAAATGCACTTAAAATTTGAGCATGCAGCCTTAGAGGGTCCACATTATTTTTTAAAACAAGTTTTAATGAATACATACCCGGTATTATATATTCATATATTATGTGTTTTATTTTGATATATATATATCTAAAGTTTTCAAAATAAGTTTCCATTTCAAATGGTTCTATTTTACTTACTTATGGCACAAATTTTCTGAAATTGAATTTTAACCACCCCCCACCTTAGGCAATATGTTTTAGAAATTAAATTTTACACCGCCCGGAGGGTGCTTATTTTTTTGCTAGTAAATAATAAAATCGATAAGCTTTTATACCAATTCGTTTCTTAATGTATTTCTTTCCTTGATTGAATATATCATTTGACCGTATCAGTACTTCTGTAATTGGCAGTGTTGTGGCAGTTGGTGCGCTGTCTCGTTGTGCATTGCTTTACTCAATACGTGGTTTATTTGTAAGTCACACCGATGAACGTAGAACGTAGTCGGAATTACGCTTTACGAGTTCAACCTGGGCCATAACGTTGTGGAAGACATGTTACATAATTCATGGATAGTCAATGAATTAATAGACCTGCTGTAGTTAGAATATTTGAATAAGAATTCGTTAGATTTAAAATCGGAGGGAGTTAAGTGGGGAATTTCCATAACCGTTAGGGTTATGATTGATTTATGGATGAAGAAATGACCAACCGAAAGAAATGAGCCCGAACAAGAAAGAAGAAACAGATCCGTAGAATCAGCCCTGAAAAGAATTTGGAGACCGACGAAATAGTTGCCGAGTTAACAATTAAGGGCTGAACTGGGACAAAGGTGTCAAAATTAGGGTGACCCCCAAAAAACAGAACCCACAAATTTAGTAATAAAACTGTTAATTTTAACTATGGGGAGTTTAGTGTTAGGGTTTAGTGTTAGGGTTAGGGTTAGGCTTCGGATTAGGGTTAGAGTTGGGGTTTAGGGTTAGTTTAATGGGAAAATTAATAAATAATTTGGGTTCTGTTTTTTCTGGGTCACTCTGTATACCAGTGACCCAGATAAAAAGAACCTACAAATTTTGTAATAAAATTGTTAATTTTAACTAGGGGGGTTTAGGTTAGGGTCAGGGGTTAGGGTTAGGCTTAGGGGTTAGGGTTAGGGTTGGGGTTGGGGTTTAACGTTAGTTTAAATAGGAAAATAAATAATTTATGTTCTATTTTTCTGGGTCACCCTAATTTTGATACCTTTTGTGCAAGTCCAGCCCAATTAAGGACCCTCATCTCTTCTATTCTGTCTGTTTTTGTCTCGCCGACTATTACCCGATATTGATGGGGTATATAACAGAAACCAAAACACATTTGTTGTGAAAAAAGTGTAAAGGCAGTTCATTAATACAATAAATTACGTCGGGTGCCGAGACTTGACGATCAGAGAAGATCAGGTAAGGCGAAACTGTGTACCAAGCCATAGGGGCAAATTCTGCAAGTAGCAATCAAAGAGCATCAGGCGATGGACATTCAATTACATATTTTTGGAAATGCCGAAGGGTCTATAAATTTACAAAATCCCTGAAAATGGGGAAACTGTCCGAAAATGGCTAGGAAAGGGTGTGGCTTGTTTTGGTTTGTTTTCTTTTAAACACCTGAAAAAAAAACCCTCAGTGGGTCATTTAATGCCGATAAAGTTTTGAAATAAAGTCATTCTTAATGGATACTCAAATTCTTTTATGAATATATTTTCCTATTTAACCCATAGATGGGACCCTAACAGTACTACCACTCCTGGTCAGAGTGGACCAGGGAGCAATGGTGATAAAGGGGTGCTCCACATTCCCCAAACATCCAAAACTGGAACCTCACCATCAGATAGAGTTTAACGTCATTCCCAGGACATGTAGACCCTCAGCCACCGCCTTCTAGTACTCATACGATAAAAAGAGTTGGGGGCTTGCCATAAGGGCAATAGGGTTGGGAAAATCATATAGGTTCTAGGGCTTGGCGTGATCTAGCGATTGATCGGAGGGGGCCTCACCAACCGCCCGTCTAGCCCAAGAAAGGGTCAAAGTGGAGTATTGCAGTTCATGGACTGCCCAACCACCTGGGCTCTATCCTTAAGCCTCACGGGTCGCCACCAATGGAGAGTCTTACTCCTCTGCAAAGGTGCAGTCGGAGCATTTTAACACCCTAGCCGACAGGGCGGGCTAAGAGAGGGAAACCTTAAGAGAGACACTGAATCTCTCATAATAGTAGCACCACACAGTGCCATCATGACAAATTATATCAAAGCAAAAATATGGATTATTTGGATTATTCAGACTATTGTCCTCATCTTTATTGTTATCTGCACTACGTTTTGGTCGATGTGCCCTCCGGCCTTCTTGATTGAATAAGTCCGAAGGGAAGATTTCCGAGATCGAGAAGGTTCGATAGCCCGACAAGAAACACCTGAAAAATGCCGGAGCGCACATTAGCCGAAACATTGTGTAAGTGGAGAGAGAGAGAGAGAGAGAGAGAGAGAGAGAGAGACAGACAGACAGACAGACAGACAGAAGAAGGTATAGAGAGGGAGAATAAACGAGAGAATGATATAGAATAAGTAGATAGACCAATCAACGTGCACACAAAACGTATGATAGGTTGAAAGATCTATGTTGTAGCGATTGTTTGACCCTGCTGGGATTGACCTGTGTCTAAAAAGGTCATCTTCCCTTACCGCTAAGATTTCGCCTCTGGGTGACTCAACTAGTAGGGTATTTAACCTCAACCCGAGAAGCCTTCTGCTTCTCTCACTCTCTCATTCTCTCTCTCTCTCTCTCTCTCTCTCTCTCTCTCTATATATATATATATATATATTGATCTAGCATCCACAGAAGATGGACTAGACGCTTGGTGTCTCTGTCCATTAAGTGGGTGGGTGGGGGCTTTGCCCCTCAAATATCAGCAAGTGACTCTCATATTCTTTATGAACTCTTTCGTACTTCCAAAGGTCTTTCGTCCTATCTGTTTTGTATCTTGTCATGTATGTCAATTTCTACGTGCTCAGACAATAAAATCTGTATTGCACGTGTCTGTCTGTGCTTGCATGTGTGTGTGTCTGTGTCTGTGTGTGTATCTTTGTATGTGCGTGTGTTGGGTGTGCGTGTCTTTGAATGTGCGTGTATGTATATAGCGTTCTTATGTGCACCCGTGAGTTCCGCTAACCAAGACATTGGGCAGTTAACATCAATTATCCAGTGACAATTGAGACTTTGATCAAAGA
>CM042156.1:51212203-51232203 GCA_023376005.1 Doryteuthis pealeii | reverse complement strand
TGAAACACGTGTCCAAAATGTAAAATAAGGATAATTAAAAAAAAAAATAATCCATTTTGCGTACCTTCTTTTTGATAAGATATTTAATTTTCTCCTGTTTGACACATAACAACACTTTATATATACATATATATATATGTGTGTGTGTATATATATATATGTGTGTGTGTGTGTGTGTGTAAAGTAGGGTTCTGATGAGATCATTCAGATGTAGACCCTTAAAGATTTTACTCTAATACTAAAATATATATTAGTTTTTACCGATCATTTGTGTGTATCATATAGTCATATTTCGAGGCGCGTGGTCTAATGGTTAGAGTCGTAGGAGATGGAGTCGTCGACCCGAGTTCAATTCCTAGACGAAGCTGTTTGCATTTCACATAGCGCTAATACCCATGGGAAAGGTATGAATTCAATTCTCCTCCAACTATGGGCAAATTGCAGGGCAGACTGGGCTCTTTAACCATGGCTAGGTAATCAGTCTAGGAGAAGGACAACTCTGAATTCAAACCTGTTGAACTCCGCTTAAGAAATTGACCTTGTGTCGCATCCTGCTCGTGCGGAGGGGTTGGTAAATATATATAGTCATATTTTGTTTTGTATTTCGACTTCAATGTCTTTGTCTTCAATAATAAATGCTAACGATAAACCAAACTCTATTTAAGTGCACATTTATCCAGTGTTATCTACACATGAAGGTGAGAAAATAAGTCTGTAACCCATTAAATAAATTAACTGAATTCCGGTAATCCTTAACTTTTTCCTCGTAAATTCCTATTATAAAATAAACTGAAACCTCATTTTATGTCCATGTTTTTGCAATAAATGTTTTTACAATACTAAATATATTTTCTTAATTTGTTAAAGAATAAAAAATAAAGAAAATATATTTAGTATTGTAAAATAACGGGTGCAAGAAAAATAAAACATTTATTGCAAAAACACGGACATAAAATGAGGGTTCAGTTTATTTTATGGTAGGAATTTACGAGGAACAAGTTAAGGATTACCTTGAATCTTGTCTGATTCTCTGAAATAATAGATAATAATTGAATTGATTGTTTAATTGATAAATGTTGGTTCAAGTGTATTGATGAGGAAGGAAACTATGTTGAAAATAAACATTAGTTGGTTAAAAACATTATTTATCATTGTGCTATGGATTTAGTTTGTTGGCTAGTTGAGTAATACGGCATGTCAACCCTTGCTGGGTTATTTATGACGAAGACCTAGAAATAATGGTGATGGAAGCGTACTTCACACTCCCCAGAGCTTCTGGATTGGTATTTCACCATTATATACAGTTTAACGTCATACCCAGGAAAATAAGACCCTCAACTACCGCCCTCTAGCACATGTATGACGAAAAAGCTTTGGGCAATAGGGTTGGGACAATTATATAGGTGCTAAAGCTTCACGTGACTAGCAGATTAATCGGAGGGAACCTCTCCAACGACCTGTCCAATTGATTTATATATATATATACATATACACATTCAGGGATTGACATTTTCTCGATTTGTTAAGCCTTACATTTGAACATATATGCCCGCCTAAATTCATTAAGTATTAACAAATTAATTTTCAAAATTAGGTATGACTTCAATTAAGCACATATCCTCCAAAAATTGACATTGTTTATTTACGTACTCTCATATATATATATATATGAATATAAATACACACATATATATAGACATATGTATAAAAATATATATATGCATATATATACGCACACATACACACACACTCTCACACACACACACACACACACACACACACACACTATATATATATATATATATATATATATATATATATATATATATATATTGTAATTTAATGACTTGACCGATTCTCGTTCGAATAATCTTAAATTTTAAGAGCATGTGTAGAAAAGTAAAATTCTGTGTTTCATGTTTTTTTAAAAACTTTTTTTTTAGTATATAAATGCCTTTTATAAGACTAGAAAAGTAGTTTAAACATTAAACACAAAATTTCGATTTTTTCAACACCTGCTGTTAAAGTTTAATATCGTTTGAGCAAGAATTAGTCAAGTTGTTTGATAATGAAATTATATTAATTTATCTGAAACACCCAGTACATCTTAAATGATATTTAAAAAAAAAACACGATATATATATATGTGTGTGTGTGTGCGTGTATGTTTATGTATGTGTCTCACTCCCTCTCCCTCTCTCATTCTCTCTTTCTCTCTCTTTGTGCGCGCACATGTGTGTGTACGAGAGAGAGAGAGAGAGAGAGAGAGAGAGAGAGAGAGAGAGAGAGAGAGAGAGAGAGAGAAAGAGAAGGGGGAGGAGAGTGAATGTGTGTTTTTGTGTGTATGTATGTGTATTTGTGTTTGTGTGGTTGCTCTCTCTTCCCCTCTCTCTATCTCTCTCTCTCTCTCTCACTGTTTGTATGTATGTCTGTGCACACACGCGTGCGATAGAGTGAGTGAGTGAGTGAGTGAGTGAGAGAGAGAGAGAGAGAGAGAGAGAGAGAGAGAGAAGGGGGGAGGAGAGGCAATGTGTGTGTTTGTGTGTATGTATGTGTATTCGTGTTTGTGTGGTTGATCTCTCTCTCTCTCTCTCTCTCTCTCTCTCTCTCTGTCTCTCTCTCTCTGATTGTATGCATGTCTCTGCACACGCACCTGCAATAGAGTGAGTGAGTGTGTGTGTGTGTGTGTGTGTATCTACGTGTGTGTATCTACGTGTGTTTGTGTCTATTTATGAGTGTTTGTGTGTATATGTATATGTGTGTATCATTTTCAGACATATATTGCATACTTCAATTTCCCCGTATGTCTTCATTTCTCAATAAGATTTCGTACCGAACCTTTTTTATTTCGTTCTTTTTTCACATCTCTCAATTCAGCCAAAATTTCATGAAAGAACAACATTCCTCAACCAATTATAAATCTATCATATTTTATTATCTATATTTCTATTAATAATTTAGATTCGCTTCCGGTTTTTGTCTGTAACACAAATGACGTCACTGCTTACCTCCCATTACCCCAAATCGTCATAACATGGAATAAATTTACTCAAAATTTGAACATGCAACATTAGACAGTCCTCATCGTTTTTTAAAACAAGTTTTAATAAATACATGACTGATATTATATATCTATATATAGTTTGTTTTATTTTAATACATATTTAAAGTTTACATTTCAAAGTGTTTTATTTTTTAATCCTTTAATGAATTTGATGATTTTACTTACTTAGGGTACAAACTCGCTGACATTGAATTTTTTACTCCCACCCATCAGTCAATACGTTTCAAAAATCTAATTTTACATTGCCCAGAGGGTGTTTTTTATTTTGTACTAGTAGAATATAATAAATGAATTGATTTCGCTCGAATTATCTTAAAATTGTATTGCCATTTTGGGTGCAAACACTAGCGACCAATTGATTGTGTAAACTACTCAGACAGGATCAGAACGACGATAACACAATGAAATCCTTGAATAATGTGTCTATAACCTATTATATTATCACAGCATATTTGAATTGATTTTCAGAAGACTTTATTTATTGTTATCGGCTACCATTTTACAAATGCTCTGAAAAATACCACCTTCTTCCTTCTACTCCCTAAAGGTCAACTGTTCTGGAGGACGGATAAGAGTAACATCGCATTTTGAGCCAACCATGTACTGGTTGAAATACTGTATGTAATACAATATTACAATACGTGGTATGATGGTTAGCAAGCTATTCTCGCAGATCCATTACTACTGAATAGCGAGTTCGATCCTTGCTAATGTTGTGATGGTGAAGCACCCGCGAGTTGCTCTGCCACATCTCTCGCCTCCTCTCGTGCACTGAACGAAGCAATCGCTGCAGTATCTCTTTGTAGACATGCTGGTTGATCGTCTGACCCTGTGACAAGAACTCGCAGTGGATGATACCCCTTACATAAAAGTTTTTGTAACACACTGAAAGTTTTCTGACATACCTCGTATGCGCTTTTTTTGCATCATAATTTACGATATTGGCACCGCTGAATTTTAGAAGTATATAAATGTGTTTACTAATTAAAGACATGGGCCTTCACTGTCACATATCCAAAAGTTGCACAAAAGAAATTATTTACTGACATCCTACTATGTCAGTTGAACATGAGGATCGATTAACGTTGGGTGCCACGGACGAACCAAAGCTCATGTGTGGCCAATACTAAAAATTACATGTATACCTTCGGCATTCTTCTTTTGGGTCGCCTCAGACATTGGACAATAAATCCAGTCCTGTCTCTAAGTCGAGAGGGCAGGTGTTGCCTGGGATGATGTCCCCATGGTATCAAAGTTGTTCAAAACAATACTTTCAGAATATATACTTACAACTCCGGGCGTAATGATTACCGAAGTAGACTAGCAAACAATTACTAGTGAGTACGAGTCTCACTGAGTGCCCAATTTATCGGGACTTGTGTCTTCCTTAATCAAGGTTTAGTAAATAACTACTTACTACATAGTAATTTCACCCGTGGAGGCAATATGTAAATGACCTGCTGACCCGGGTCAAGGTATGTGACCTTTGACCCCATTTTTCAAATAATTTTTTATTAGAAAATCTGACCTAAAGGAAGAATTGGCTTCTTGAATTGGTTCCAGTGGTACATATATACAATCATCTAATAAGTTTATATACAAAACAATTCAAACAAAACAAAATTCCATCCTGTCGGCTGGGGCTATAAAATACACCCACTGCACCTCTGCAGAGGGGTAAGACCTATGCAATGGAGCCACCTGTTGACCTCGGGGGGCGACTCGGGAGGCTTAAGGATGGAACCCTGGTGGCTGAGCAGTCCATAACACGCAACACCCCACTTTGGTCCTTACTAAAACTCCCTCCGATCAGTCGGCTGGTCCTGTCAAGCCCTACCATCTATATGATTGTCCCAAATCTATTGCCCTTATGGCAAGCCCCAACCCATTTAGTATATATGTGCTAGAAGGTGCTGGCTGAGGGTCTTAGTGTCTTGGGTATGACGTTAACTATCTGATCGTGGGGTTCCAATTCTGGAATGTGTAATCCCCCTTCATCACCATTAATCCCAGTTGAGTACATAGAATCAACGACGTCTAGTTATTGACAGTTTCTCGCCTATGCGATCTTCAGACCAAATAGCGAATTTGGTTCAGTGGTTAATTCATATACGCTGCGGTTTAGTTCTTTAATGAGAGGAAGGGGTAGTGGATTTTAATTGGTTTATTGCTATGTGTAGAACGGATATACTGTTATTTAATTAAGCTGAGTGTTCTGTTATCTGCTCTCCACTTGTGATTGATAAGATCTTCTACCCTATGTTTATATAATGTGGCAGTGTGCAACATGCTCTTTACTAGGAACATAACATATTTAAAAAGATGTTCTCATCGGGACACCAACAAAAGGACATATATGAATTGGCCATATGTAAGCGCGTGGTGTAATGGTTAAAGTCATGGGAAATGGACTCGTCGCTCCGAGTTCAAATCCTGGACTTGGTAATTGCATTTCACTTAGCCCTAATACCCTTGGGAAAGGTGTGAATCCTACTCTCCCTCCAGCTATGGATAAATAGAAGGGCAGACTGGGCTCTTTAACCTTGGTTAGGGAACCAATCTACGAGAAGGAAAACTCTGAATTCCAATCTGTTGAACCCCGCTTAAGAAATTGACCTTGTGTCGCATCCTGCTCGTGCGGAGGGGTTGGTAAATATATATATGGGTTGGCCGACCAGCTAAAAGATCATCAGCTCTAATGAGCTTAAATAGAGAGAGAGAGAGAGAGAGAGAGAGAGAGAGAGAGAGATAGAGAGAGAGAGAGAGAGTTGTTGATATCCGAGTTACCCACAAGACCTGATGATGATGATGATGATGATGATGATGTATCTAGCCCTAACTCTAAGCCTGTTTTCACGTATCCGTGCTATCGGTACGTCTAGCTGATGATGATGATGATGATGATGATGAACAATATTTAACAATAGAAAAGAATGTTCAAGTTGTTAGATTATCTAAATATATAAAACAAAATCTCGACATTTCTTTCTCCAACTCGTCATCATGTTGTGACTAAAATAGATCAAGGCTGTTATCAGTTTCACGGTGAACAATGTCTTTATTTGAATAATTAAGCGATTCGATAATAAACGCAATCAACATAAACAAATCGTATTTCTTACGGCGGCAAAAAGCCAATTGGAAATGCAGTTTTGTTGAATTTGCAAAATAGATATTCTCATTAAACAACAGCCCTGGCGGTTAGGGCTTTAGAATACACCTACTAACCTCTGCAGAGGGGTAAGGTCCTATCCAATGGGGTCGCCTGTTGACTGAGGTGGCGTCCCGTGATGCTTAAGTATGGAACCGTGGTGGCTGAGCAGTCCATGACATGCAACACTCCACTTTAGTCCTTACTTAGGCTAAACGGGCTGTCAGAGCGACCGCACCCGATCAATCGGCTGGTCATATCAAGCCCTACTATCTATATGATTTTCCCGACTCTATTGCCCTTATGGCAAGCCCCAACTCTTTTTTTATCATATATCTATTTACCAACTCCTCCACACGAGCAGGATGTGACACAATGTCAGTTTCTTAAGCGGAGTTCAACAGGTTTGAAATCAGAGTTTTCCTTCTCCTAGACCGGTTGCCTAACCAAGGTTAAAGAGCCCAGTCTGTCCTACTATTTACCCATAGCTGGAGGGAGAGTAGAATTAATACCTTTCCCAAGGGTATTAGCGCTAAGTGAAATGCAATTACCACGTCCAGGATTTGAACTCGGGGCGACGAGTCCATTTCCCATGACTTTAACCATTACACCACGCGCTTCGTTTTTTATCATATATGTCCTAGCAGGCGGTGGCTGATATGACGTTAAACTCTATCTAATAGTAAAGTTCCAATCATTGAGCTCTGGGGAATGTGGAGTACCCTTTGATCACCATTACTCCCAGTTCCATTCTAACCCGGAGTTGTAGTACCTGTTAAGGTTCTATCTTTGGGTTAATTAGAAGAAAAATGAGTTTTAAAAAATTGAGTTAAGATTTTGTTTTTGAATACCTATTAAGCATAAACAGAACAAAACGTATTTGTCCCTAGATAACCCAAGAAGGGTTGACATGCCTAAAATCCTACAAACCAAAACAAAAATGTAAATTCTAAAATCCCGATAATCTGGTGTTGCTTATCCACCGAATTCTTATTTCTTATGAGAGTTGTCATCTCAGCTAAATAATGGACCATTCCATTTTTATTAAAAAAAGAAAGAAAGTGAAGAAAAGGGACTTGCGATATCGAAAAAAATATCACAAAGAAAGAAAGACAGAGAATAGGGGAAAAACCGAGAAGGGGGGGGATGAGCGCTCGAAAGCAACGACACTAATCTATTTCAATCGAA
Organism: Doryteuthis pealeii; assembly: GCA_023376005.1. Taxonomy (NCBI): domain Eukaryota; kingdom Metazoa; phylum Mollusca; class Cephalopoda; order Myopsida; family Loliginidae; genus Doryteuthis; species Doryteuthis pealeii. Next base: position 51,224,800 of record CM042156.1, on the reverse strand, counting down.
CCTAAAGATGAAAAGAAGGAAAGAAAGAAAGAAAAAGAGAGAATAGTTAAATCAAGATTATTATACCTTTTTACACATTGAACTAATCTTCAATAGCTCTTGAGTTAACAAATCAAACGTCGTGATAATTATATTATCATACTGTAGTATATCCACAGCTCCTTCTAGTCATCCTTAAATGCGAGCGTTTATAGAAATAGAATACAAATTCAAATACTAATTACAGATTGAACTATTTAGCAATAGCTCTTAAGTAAACATATCAGACGTTGTAATAATTATATCATCATACTGTGGTATATTCACAGGTCCTGCTAGTTATTATTAAATGCGAGCATTCATGCAAATAAAATACAAATTCAAATTTGCAATAAATCCGATATACAGAGGGGTGAGCACACGGAAGTGACAATGCTAACCTGGTTCAATCGAAGATAATGAAAAAGCTCTCATTTCGTATGAGAAAGTTTAAATTAAAAAAAAATGATTTAATAAATTAAACATTATGAACAGATGAAAAGAAGGAAAGAAAGAAAAAAGTGTGTGTGTGTGTGTGTGTGAAGAGAGAGATAGAGATAGAGATAGATAGAAATAGATAGATAGAGAGACAGAGAGAGATAGAGAGACAGAGACAGAGACATATACAGAGAGAGAGAGAGAGAGAGAGAGAGAGAGAGAGAGAGAGAGAGAGAGAGAGAGAGAGAGAGAGAGAGTTAAATCAGAATTATCACACTTTTTATATATTGAACTATTCACAATAGGTCTTAAGTAAACATATCAAACGTTGTAATAATTATATCATCATACTGTGGTATAGCCACAGGTCCTGCTAGTTATCCTTAAATGCGAGCATTTATAAAATAGAAATTGAAATTTACAATAAATCCGCATTATTGAATGTCTAGCAATTGCAATCTACACTCAATTGATTTTATAATCATTAACTTTTTGTCTGCATCTTTTGTGTGCAGATTAAAAGTTTGCTTTTTATATATGTTTTTGCATATTTATATAAACACATATGTGTGCATATCTCGTTGTCTCTGCCTTTTTGTCTGGGATGAACAAAGCGAAAATGATGGGGGATTAGGGAAGAGAACGAAGAAGAGAGAGAGAGAGAGAGAGAGAGAGAGAGAGAGAGAGAGAGAGGAGAGAGAGAGAGAGAGCATTGAGTGGTAAAGTGAAACGGGCAAAATGAAAAAATAGATAGATAGATAGATAGATTAAGATAGTTAGATAGATAGATAGATAGATAGATAGAGAGAGAGAGAGAGAGAGAGAGAGGGAGAGAGAGGGAGAGAGAGAAATATGATAAAGAGAAATATGAAAAGACCAGGAATAAGAAAGAGAGAAAAAGAGAGAACATATTATATTATATATTATATATATATATATATATATATATATATATATAGAGAGAGAGAGAGGAGAGAGAGAGAGAGAGAAAGAGAGAGATGGGAGCGTGTTTGAAGACAATTTTCCGTGCTTTTGTGCAAGTGCGTATTCGTCACCTTTCCCGTTTCAGGCTGTATGCATAAACGCATGTATGTATGTATGTATGTATTTACCTACGTATGTATGTATATGAATGTATACGCCTATGTGCACGTGCACGTGCATATGTACTTGTTTAGTGTGTGTGTGTGTGTGCATGCAGATCTTAGTTTCCCGCTTGTTCCTGCCTAGAAAAGAAAAGTGGGCGGGGCAACATTGCAAAAACTTCGATCAGCGCTAGCAAAAGCCGTTACTCACAGGAGTGGCAATAGTAGTCAGACGAAGTTGTGTTTAGAAAAGGCAATGCTAGCAGTGACCGAACAAGTAGAATAATTCTACGAACATTAGTAGCATTAGTCGTTGTTGTTGTTGTGTTGTTGTTGTTGTTATTAATGATAGTAATAGGCAGATGCGGTAATGTTGTACAGGCTCCTCCTACGTGTGATCAGCTCCTCCTGTGGATGCTCTCTTTTTTTTTCCCTTACCCCGGCCGACTGGGGTCCAACCGTTTTCGGAATTCGACGTCATTGCAAGTTGCACGTGCTCCTGCTGATTCTGCCGACACTAATGCAGTCAGCTTTGCTACAGTTTGGGAGTGAGCCGTTATCGTAGCTCTTTCGGTCACTGTCTCTCGCTCTACCCCTTCCCCCGGCCCCCGGGCCTTTTCTAGTTTCACCTACGAACAAAAGCAAGCGAAGAATATAAGGGAAAATATCCACACACACTAATTGCCGAAATAAAACCGAATTTCAATTAGAACAGAAAATTGTTATTGTTGTATATTCTCTTGAACTCTATAAAGAAAGACATATTTAAAATAGTTTTTTTTCTGTATTTTTTGGTTGTAGCCGGATAATTGAGCTCTCTTCCTCCCTCCTCTAATCCCATTCCCACCCCACCCCCCATGAAAATACTGGTCACTTGCAAGGAAGTTCTGTTGCCTTTATATCTACTGCGCGACAGATTTTTGGCACAAAAATAAACAAACAAAATAAAAAACACTTTTAGAATTGTCACAACGCAAAGCGAGATAGATAGATAAATAGATAGATAGATAGATAGAGAGAGAGAGAGAGAGAGAGAGAGAGGGAAAGAGAGAGAGAGAGAGAGAGAAAGAAAGAAAGAAAGAAAGAAAGAAAGAAGAGAGAGTGGCGAAAAAGCAAAGGAAATAGAAAGCATGACAAAAAGATATATCTATATGTATATATATATATATATATATATATATATATATATATATAGAGAGAGAGAGAGAGAGAGGTGAAAAAGTGAAACAGAAAGAATAAGAAAGACATAAAAAGAAGGAAAGAGAGAGAGAGAGAGAGAGAGAGAGAGAGAGAGAGAGAGAGAGAGAGAAGAAGAAGAAGAAGAAGAAGAATTAGGACAGAAGAACGAGAGAGAGAGAGAGAGAGAGAGAGAGAGGAGAGAGAGAGAGAGAGAAGAAGAAGAAGAAGAAGAAGAGAGAAAGGGACAGAAGAACGAGAGAGAGAGAGAGAGAGAGAGAGAGAGAGGAGAGAGAGAGAAGAGAGAGAGAGAGAGAGATGGGCGAGACAGAAGCCAAGAGGAAAGAAAGTAAGAACGAAACACAAATAAAAAGAGGTAATAAAACATGCCAGCCATGAGAATAAAACATTGGTTGGTTGAATTTACTGGCATACCAATCTGTCTGGGTTAGTTCATGACTAGAGTAACAGTAAGATAATCTAATTATTACAACGTTAGATAGGTTTACTTAGAGCTATTATTGAATAGTTCAACATGAAAACATAAACTCTTGATTTAACCCTTCCATTAGTTTTCATCTTATGTTCGATTGAAACAGATTAGCGGTATCGCTTCCGCGCGCTCACCACCTCCTTATCTCTCCCCTATTCTCTTTCTTTCATATTTTTTCTCATGTGTAGCATGTTTTTCTTCCCTTTCTTTCTCTATAATAAAAACGGAATGGTCCATAATCAGGATTTACATTTTTGCATTTCATCTTGGACGGTTTGGACGGTCTCATTTTTAACAATAGGGTATTGCAAGATGATAACGGTCGAACAATTAAGGAACACGTGTATTAATATGTAGATTGTTTTCTTCAGATGGACCATCAAGTACTTGTAAAATCTAATTTTTAGTATCGATCTTATCCCTGAAACTTTTGATTAAGTGAAATCATTGGGGCGGCCTATGGTCGGTATCAGCTAGACAGTGAGGGAGTCTATCTCCCTTTCACTAGCGCTAAACCAAGAAGATTATTTTGGTGTCTGAGGTGCAGCACCACACCTAAAATCAGCTCCTCACTTTACCGGACAGATCAACTCATACGCTCAGTTAATGAGGGCCGGTATCGAACCCGAAACCTTGTGATTCCTAAGCAGATGCTCTACCGACTGAACCAAACCAAATAACCCATAGATGGGACCCCAACAGGTACTACCTCTCCGGGTCAGAGTGGAACTGGGAGTAATGGTGATGAAGGAGCACTCTACGTTACCCAGAGCTCCAGAATTAAAACTATCAGAGTTTAACGTCATATCCAGGATACTAAGACCCTCAGTCACCGCCTTCTGGCACATATATGATAAAAAGGGTTGGAGGTTTACCAAAAGGGAACATTATATAGGTGCTAGAGTTTGACTTGAGCAGCCGATTGATCGAAGGGGCCTCTCTGAACACCCGTCTAGCCCAAGTTAGGGCCAAAGTGAATTGATGCATGCCATGGATTTCTCAGCCACCAGGATTCTATCCTTAAGCATCATGGGTTGCCACACATGGTCAACAGGTGGCATCGTTGGTGGGGGGATATTACCCCTCTGCAGAGGTGCAGTCGATGTATTTTACCATACAGCATATTTTTGTTTTGGTTTAATTTGCAAGCATAGAAAATATCTTATATAACCCTTTCATCATCATCGCGTTGTTCAATTAGCACGGATATCCATAACAATCTCTTACCAAACTTCTCTATCACTAAGTTCCCTTAGGAGGTGCTCTGTTCAGCATCCAGTATCTGTGCAGATACTGGATGCTGCGCAGAGTTGGTCAATGTAGCCCACATTAGCATATATGACAAAAAGATATATATATATATATATATATATATATAGAGAGAGAGAGAGAGGGGGGAGAGGGAGAGGAGAGAGAGAGGTGAAAAAGTGAAACAGAAAGAATAAGAAAAATACATAAAAAAGAAGGAAAGAGAGAGAGACAGACAGACAGACAGACAGAAGAACGTCGCTTATGAGTTCGTCCTTGCTCCTCTAGCTGTGTCCAGCATGTCTTGTCCGTCTCATTGGGATGGTTTGTGACCCCTTTACACAGGTGTATACAATCGGTTAGAGAGACAAATAGATAGAAGATAGGATGAGATGATAACTGATTGATGATGGTCATACTTGTCACATTTTATTTAGTTCGTCTAACTCGGCCCCTATTTTCTTCTGTTGATCTAGTGGGCTTACTTCTCTTCAGTGCTTCTGCTGGGGGTTCATCTTCGTTGATTTCTTTGGGCCGTCCTCTCTTGTTTTTAATATTCAATTAACAAACAAGGCTTGTTTTTGTTTTTTTCATAAAGCTTTATTACCAGAACCCAGCCCATAAATCAGCCGTGGGGAAGTTGCCGACTCAGAGCAGCAATCCATAGGTCCACTCACTCTGAAAACAGTGTCGCATCTAACTAAACTAAAACCTATTCTCACTCAAGGTCAGTTGGAATGTCATGTCAGTCATAATCCCAACGTCCTCGGTAACTTTCCACGGACCCCGTAATTCTTAATCTAACGGACCTTAATTCAAAATATTCTAACTACAGGTACGTACATAAATCATAAGCTGATTATGATTATGTAACAAATAGACAAAGTTGTTATCATTGAAGATTTGAGCTTCACTCAGCGTGGAGTAATTGTTAGCGAGCTGGCCTCAAAGATCCTTACAAATGAGTTCGATCCTCATTGGCTATCTTATGTTTGCAGACTGTAGCCAACTTTTTGAATGCCAAACTCACAGTTATGAAGTAAAGTCAATATAACTTGAATTCGAAATTGAAATCAACTTGTCAGTTGGTTTCGTGTAAAATCACAATTTAAAAAAATAAAATGTGGCTTTTTAGTAAGATGGATTTTTGTAAAAAAAACAACATATTCATTCTATTTAGTTAAGTATAAGTGCTGTGTATGCCATCACTTGTCAAGAAATATCTAGGATCAATTCTCTACTTCTCTCTCTCTCTCTCTCACACTCTCTCTCCCTCTCTCTCTGTGTCTCTCTCCCTTTATATACATACATACACACACACACACACACACACACACACATATATATATATATAATATATATATATATATATATATATAAGCAAACCTGGCAGAGCAGCCTATTGTCAGTATCAGCCGCAGAGTGAGAGAGTCTATACTCTTTTCGATAGCGTTAGACCAGGGATATTGTTTTTGCGTTTGATGTGGAGCGCCACGCCTATCATCAGTTCCTTACATTACCGCACAGAGTCTGTGCTTCTCATCGGAACCCAGATAATTTTGGTTCCTAAGCAGATGCTCTAAGACTGACCTAAACTGGCTCTTTATATTTATTATATATATATATATATATATATATATATGTGTGTGTGTGTGTGTGTGTGTGTGTAATTTGTCTACATGTCTCTCTCTTTATCTCTCTCTCTATATATATGTATATATATATATATGTGTGTGTGTGTGAGTGTAATTTGTCTACACATCCCTCTCTCTCTCTTCTCTCTTTCTCTCTTCTCTCTCTCTCATATATTATATATGTGTGTGTGGTGTGTGTGTGTGTGTGTATTTGTTTGGCTTTTTCAAAAGTTGCTTTTCAGAAAAAGTTTATAAATTTATATGTATACATAATATATATATATATATATATATATATATATATATATTGTTTCTACATCTCTCTCTCTCTCTCTCTCTCTCTCTCTCTATATATATATTATATATATATATATATATTATTATATTATATATATACTCATGTGGTTTCTCTCAAAATAATTATGCATTATACTTTTAATTAAGCCCGACCAGGAGTTTATTATATGTTGTATATAGACGATGTTCTTATATTCATTTTCTTTCCATATTTACCCCACACTACCCAACCCCTCCACTCTCTTAACGGAAAAATCTGTTCCTTTTTTCCTCACTCCTGTCAACAGCAATTGAGAAAGAAGACGTCCAAAGCGTTTTTGATTCATCTTTATATATATATATATATATATATATATATATATATATATATATATATATGTGTGTGTGGTGTGTTGTGTGTGGTGTTTTTCTTTTTATTTTTGTATTCGCTATTTTCAAGCCATTAATCTAATTACCAAATTGTGCACGCTATGATGAATTTTACTTGACATTCAGCGTCGCACTTGTTTAATTAATGAAAGTGTTCTTTATTTAAGCGACCATTCTTCTTCTCAGTTCCCATCTTCTCCCCCCGCCCACCCTACACATCACCTCCTCCTCCCCCTCCTCTGTCTTTGTAGATAGTCAAAGAATTCTGATTACTTATACGTGTAATCTATATTAATAATTGTGATGAGTTTGCCTATAAACGACCAGGCGGTTTGATCTAGAAACGTCAAATTTGATAGTATTTCTCTGAATTTTTTAGATGAGGCTTGATAATTTGTATCATTTGTATTATTTGGACTATTGTCTCCATCTTTATTGTTATCTACACGATTTCTCTGAATTTTTCAGATGAGGCTTGATAATTTGTATTATTTGTATTATTTGGACTATTGTCCTCATCTTTATTGTTATCTACACTATTTCTCTGAATATTTGAGATGAGGCTTGATAATTTGTATCATTTGTATTATTTGGACTATTGTCTCCATCTTTATTGTTATCTATACTATTTCTCTGAATTTTTCAGATGAGGCTTGATAATTTGTATTATTTGTATTATTTGGACTATTGTCTTCATCTTTATTGTTATTTACACTATTTCTCTGAATATTTGAGATGAGGCTTGATAATTTGTATCATTTGTATTATTTGGACTATTGTCCTCATCTTTATTGTTATCTACACTATTTCTCTGAATTTTTTAGATGAGGCTTGATAATTTGTATCATTTGTATCATTTGGACTATTGTCTTCATCTTTATTGTTATCTACACTATTTCTCTGAATATTTGAGATGAGGCTTGATAATTTGTATTATTTGTATTATTTGGACTATTGTCTTCATCTTTATTGTTATCTACACTATTTCCCTGAATATTTGAGATGAGGCTTGATAATTTGTATTATTTGTATCATTTGGACTATTGTCCTCATCTTTATTGTTATCTACACGATTTCTCTGAATTTTTCAGATGGGGCTTGATAATTTGTATTATTTGTATCATTTGGACTATTGTCCTCATCTTTATGGTTATCTACACGATTTCTCTGAATTTTTCAGATGGGGCTTGATAATTTGTATCATTTGTATTATTTGGACTATTGTCTCCATCTTTATTGTTATCTATACTATTTCTCTGAATTTTTCAGATGAGGCTTGATAATTTGTATTATTTGGATTATTCGGACTATTGTCCTCATCTTTATTGTTATCTACACTATTTCTCTGAATTTTTTAGATGAAGCTTGATAATTTGTATCATTAGTATCATTTGGACTATTGTCTTCATCTTTATTGTTATCTACACTATTTCTCTGAATATTTGAGATGGGGCTTGATAATTTGTATTATTTGTATTATTTGGACTATTGTCTTCATCTTTATTGTTATCTACACTATTTCTCTGAATATTTGAGATGAGGCTTGACAATTTGTATTATTTGTATCGTTTGGACTATTATCTTTATCTTTATTGTTATATATATAACGTTTCGGCCATTGTGCCATTCGGCTTTCTTCAGGTGTTTCCTGTTGAACTTGATATGAGGCCTTATAACTTGTATTATTTGTATTATTCGGACTACTGTATTCATCTTTATTTTTATATGCATGACGTTTCGGCCTATGTGACACCGGCTTCTTCAGGTGGTTCTGTCGAACTCTTCTTTATTTGATGTTTTGAATTAAATTCTTTATTCCAAATTGCCAAAAAAGAAGATAATTGTTACTGCACATTGTTACAGTGAGCAATTGGCTCGATTGAATGGCCCAGGATCTCGAGAAAGTAGTCGATTTGTGAATATGTTCTGGATAATTCTCTTCTTTTGTTGTGGCTGTAATCCAGCAAACATTTATGGGGATGAAAGGTTTCATTATGCTATTTCTCTGAATTTTCTAGATGAAGCTTGATAATAGTATTATTTGTATTATTGGACTATTATCCTCATCTTTATTGATATATACACAACGTTTCTGTCGATGTGTCATCCGGGCTTCTGGTGTTTCTTGTCTGATGTTTTAGATGAGGCTTGATAATTTGTATTTTTCAGACTGTTGTTCTTATCTTTATTGTTAATACACAACGTTTCGGCTGATATGCCATCCCCGCCTTCTTCTGGTGTTTCTAGTCTAAATGCCTTAGATGAGACTTAATAATTTGTACTAGTACAAAATAAAAAAACACCCTCTGGGCGATGTAAAATAGATTTTTGAAACATTTGCCTGAGGGGTGGGAATACAATTCAATGTCAGTGAGTTTGTACCCTAAGTAAGTAAAATCATCAAATTCATTAAAGGATTAAAAAATAAAACAATTTGAAATGTAAACTTAAATATGTAATAAAATAAAACAAAACTTTTATAGATTATAATACCAGTCATGTATTTATTAAAACTTGTTTTAAAAAACAATGAGGACATTAGTTGCATGTTCAAATTTTGAGGGTGTATTTATTCTATGTTATGAAATGTTGGGATTACGTAAGCAGTAACGTAGTTTTTTGTCACAGACAATACGGAAGAGAATCTCCATTATTAATAGATTATTTAGATTATTCGGTCTATTGTAGATATATCTATTGTTATCTACACAACGTTTTTTAAGGTGTTTCTTGTTGAATACGGGAACCTTCTCTTTTGACTCGGAACCTACTTGTCGAACTTGGGAGTCTTCATGTCGTAATCGGGAGCCTTCACGGAACTTCGAATCGTGGACACATGGCGCAATGGATTAAGAGTTGAGTAAATACAGTTCGAAGTGACAGTCATCACTAAGTTGCTGGTTCAATCTTAGCAAAGGGCGATAATGGGTAGGATACTTAACACAGCTCAACACTTGTACCCGGTCATGATTAACGGAATTAGAACAGTCTATGCCGTGGGTTGAATAAAGGGTTCGATTCGAAGTTTCATGAAGGCTCCTGATTCTGACATGAAGGCTTCGAGTTCGACAAGAAGTTTCAACTTCGAGAATAACACCTGAATAAGGCCAGAGGTCACATTGGCGAAAGTTGATAATTAAATAATAAAGATGGCGACAATAGTCCAAATAATACAAATCAAATATGATTATATTATAATATATATATTTGGAGGATATTGCTTAATTGAAGTCATACCTAATTTTGAAAATTAATTAGTTAATAATTAATGAATTTTAGGTGGCATATGTTCAAATGTAAGGCTAAACAATCGAGAAAATGTCAAATCACTGTTTAGCCTTACATTTACATAATATGCCCGCTAAAATTCATTAATTATTAACTAATTAATTTTCAAATTAGGTATGACTCAATTAAGCACATATCCTCCCAAAAATTGTCGCCTAAAGCCATATCAAATAAACACTTGTTTTATTACGTACTCATATTACTATATATATATATATATAATTATATATATATGACTTGTGTTTACAAATTTGATTACAAATTACCACCAAAAATTAAGATATATTTGAATGTCTATAAATAAAGATCTATATATTAATACTCGTGTTCCTTAATAGTTCGACCGTTATCATTTGCAACACTCTCTGGTAAAAATGAGACTGTCCACATCATCCAAGATGAAATGCAAAATGATTGTCTGGTGTTGCTTATCTCGAATTCCTATTTCTTATAAGTGTTGTCACCTCAGCTAATAAAGGATTATTTCGTTTTATTATAAAGAGAGAAAGGAGAGAAAAGGGTATGCTTACACATACATAATACAATAAGAAACAAAGAAAGAGAATAGGAGACAGATAGGGAGAGGTGGTTAGGCGCGTGTGAAGCGATAACGCTAATCTGTTTCACACGAACATATTAAAAGCTGAAAAGAAGGAAAGAAAATAAAAAGTGAGAGAGAAAGAGTTAAATCAAGATTTAGCTCAGTCGGTAGAGTGTCCGGCTGGGAACCCGAGGTTCCTGGTTGGATTCCGGCCCTTGCCAACTCAGCGTATGAGTAGAACATGGATATGTGATGTAAAGTGAAGGGCTGATGGTATGAGTGGTGCTCCACCTCAGATGCCCAAACAATACCATTGGACTAGCGCTAGTGAAAGGGGATAGACTCCCTCGCTGTTGGCTGATACCGCTTTAAGCCACCCGACGACTTTACTTTTATTTATTTAGCAATAGCTCTTAAGTAACATATCAAACTTGAAATGAAAATTGATTATCATACTGTGGTGTATCTAATTAATTTTAGTGTAATTTTTACAATCAAAGGTCACTGTAAACTAATAGTAATTATACAGAACTTTCATTCAGAAATTTAAAAAGCTAACAATTTTCTCTCACTAAGATTATTAATATTTTTAATTTACTAATTAGATTTGTAGTTAATTACTTAGAGTAATTGATTTGTGGGAACAAACAATGTAGAACATTTTTTAGATCGATATATTTTCACTCACTGAATTAACAAAAATCATTTACTCTCATCAACACAACCAACCGCAATTGAAGTCTTAAGTTTTTTTTATCGAAGTGTAGACAGTTTATTCAACTGTCAATGCTTTTACAGTTCTTTCGTTTAAAAACCACTGAATTATTGTTGTGCACCGGACATGATCTATGTGTACTCAACACACACAACACCACCACACACACACACACATATATTATATATTATATTTGCATTTCCATAGCGCTAATACCTTGAGAAAGGTACGAATCTTATTCCTCAGCTATGGGTTAAATAGATAGGGGCAGACTGGGCCCTTCAGCCTGGGTAGGTAACCAGTCTAGGAGAGAGAAACTCTGAATTCAAAAATTCCTCCAGCTATGGGATTAATAGTAGGGCGATGGCCTTCAGCCTTGGGTAGGTAACCGTCTAGGAGAGGATAACTCTGACATTCAAAATGCCTCCAGCTTATGCGGTTAAATAGGGGGCAGACTGGGCGCCCTTCAGCTTGGGTAGGTAACCAGTTAGGGAGGAATAATCTGAATTCAACATCCTGAGGGTCGGCGTTGATTGGTTTGTGGGTAAACCCTTTGAGCACCAATTCTTTCCTTCGATGTGCCAAAAGTTGTGGATGGTCCAACACAGCCTTCACCACTATAACCAAATCACTGTGTGTGGGGTTCATTGTACGAACTCATGCGCAGATCGACGAGGGTCCATATATATATATATATATGAATATATTTTTTTCTTTTTTTGAAGGAATTAATGCAGATTATGTTGAAAAACATATTTTATTGAGAATCTTAATTTTCGGACAATATCCATCTTCAGAGAATTTTATTGATTTTATCTGTGTTTTTTTAAATCAATTTGTTCTAACGTTGAGTGATGGAGATATGATGTAGGGAGCAGATTGTAATCTTCCGTTAAGATTTTAAATTCGGACCTACCCCGAACTCTACCGAATTGAAATTATTTTGCCTTCAAAAAAAATAAAAAAATATATTTATCGTTTATAAATGTTGTTTCTATTTTACTATAAAAACGACTCAAAAAAATATCTCTCTCTTCTCTCTCTATATATATATATTGGTTGGAGGTGATTTTGCAGGCTATCCAATACAAGTGTAAAGAAAAAATGGTGTTGTTGTTAACCTGTATTTATTCTATGTTTGAGATAAAATCTCTTTTCAGAAGAACACTGCGAACTGAGTTAGTTGTTGTCTCTGTTATGTCATTTTTAGTTAAATGAATTTTTTTTTGAAATGTTACTGATGGTATGTTTTATAATGTATTCTCGTGTTGCATGTTTTACGGGATCTCTCTCTT
>CM042156.1:51199233-51201906 GCA_023376005.1 Doryteuthis pealeii | reverse complement strand
TGATCAGCTCCTCCTGTGGATGCTCTCTTTTTTTTCCCTTACCCCGGCCGACTGGGGTCCAACCGTTTTCGGAATTCGACGTCATTGCAAGTTGCACGTGCTCCTGCTGATTCTGCCGACACTAATGCAGTCAGCTTTGCTACAGTTTGGGAGTGAGCCGTTATCGTAGCTCTTTCGGTCACTGTCTCTCGCTCTACCCCTTCCCCCGGCCCCCGGGCCTTTTCTAGTTTCACCTACGAACAAAAGCAAGCGAAGAATATAAGGGAAAATATCCACACACACTAATTGCCGAAATAAAACCGAATTTCAATTAGAACAGAAAATTGTTATTGTTGTATATTCTCTTGAACCTTATAAAGAAAGACATATTCAAAATAGTTTTTTTTTCGGTATTTTTTGGTTGTAGCCGGATAATTGAGCTCTCTTCCTCCCTCCTCTAATCCCATTCCCACCCCACCCCCATGAAAATACTGGTCACTTGCAAGGAAGTTCTGTTGCCTTTATATCTACTGCGCGACAGATTTTTGGCACAAAAAATAAACAAATAAATAAAAAAAACACTTTTAGAATTGTCACAACGCAAAGCGAGATAGATAGATAAATAGATAGATAGATAAATAAATATATATATATATATATAATATATATATATATAGAGAGAGAGAGAGAGAGAGAGAGAGAAAGCGAGAAAGAGAGAGAGAAGGAGAAATGAATACAAAACGAAAATGAAGAGAGAGAGAGAGAGAGAGAGAGAGAGAGAGAGAGAGAGAAAGAAAGAAAGAAAGAAAGAAAAAAACAAAGAGAGAGAGAGAGAGAGAGAGAGTGGCGAAAAAGCAAAGGAAATAGAAAGCATAACAAAAAGATATATATATATATATATATATATATAGAGAGAGAGAGAGAGAGAGAGAGAGAGAGAGAGAGAGATGGAGAGAGTGAGAGAGAGCGGTGAAAAAGTGAAACAGAAGGAATAAAAACGACATAAAAAAAGAAGGAAAGAGAGAGAGAGAAAGAGAGAAGAAGAAGAAGAAGAAGAATAGAGAGAGAGGGGGGGAGGGAGAGAGAGAGAGAGAGAGAGAGAGAGAGAGAGAGAGAGAGAGAGAGAGAGGGGTGAGACAGAAGCCAAGAGGAAAGAAAGTAAGAACGAAACACAAATAAAAAGAGGTAATAAAACATGCCAGTTATGAGAATAAAACATTGGTTGATTGATTTACTGGCATACCAATCTGTCTGGGTTAGTTCATGACTAGAGTAACAGTAAGATAATCTAATTATTACAACGTTAGATAGGTTTACTTAAGAGCTATTATTGAATAGTTCAACATGAAAAACATAAAACTCTTGATTTAACCCTTTTCCATTAGTTTTCATCTTTTCCTTATGTTCGATTGAAACAGATTAGCGGTATCGCTTCCGCGCGCTCACCACCTCTTCTTATCTCTCCCCTATTCTCTTTCTTTCATATTTTTTCTCATGTGTAGCATGTTTTTCTTCCCTTTCTTTCTCTATAATAAAAACGGAATGGTCCATAATCAGGATTTACATTTTTGCATTTCATCTTGGACGGTTTGGACGGTCTCATTTTTAACAATAAGGTATTGCAAGATGATAACGGTCGAACAATTAAGGAACACGTGTATCAATATATATATTGTTTTCTTCAGATTGACCATCAAGTACTTGTAAAATCCTATTTTTAGTATCGATCTTATCCCTGAAACTTTTGATTAAGTGAAGTCATTGGGGCGGCCTATAGTCGGTATCAGCTAGACAGTGAGGGAGTCTATCTCCCTTTAACTAGCGCTAAACCAAGAAGATTATTTTGGTGTCTGAGGTGCAATCAGCTCCTCACTTTACCGGATAGATCAACTCATACGCTGAGTTAATGAGGGCCGGTATCGAACCCGAAACCTTGTGATTCCTCGGCAGACGCTCTACCGACTGAACCAAACCAAATAACCCATAGGTGGAACCCCAACAGGTACTACCTCTCCGGGTCAGAGTGGAACTTGGAGTAATGGTGATGAAGGAGCACTCTACGTTACCCAGAGCTCCAGAACTAGAACCTTAACGTCATATCCAGGACACTAAGACCCTCAGTCACCGCCTTCTGGCACATATATGATAAAAAGGGTTGGAGGTTTACCAAAAGCGAACATTATATAGGTGCTAGAGTTTGACTTGAGCAGCCGATTGATCGAAGGGGCCTCTCTGAACGCCCGTCTAGCCCAAGTTAGGGCCAAAGTGAATTGTTGCATGCCATGGATTTCTCAGCCACCAGGATTCCATCCTTAAGCATCACGGGTTGCCACACATGGTCAACAGGTGGCATCGTTGCTGGGGGGATCTTACCCCTTTACAGAGGTGCAGTCGATGTATTTTACAATATATAACCCTTTCATCATCATCGCGTTGTTCAATTAGCACGGATATCCATAACAATCTCTTACCAAACTTCTCTATCACTCAGTGCCCTAGGAAGGTCCTCTGCGCAGCATCCAGTATCTGCGCAGATACTGGATGCTGCGCAGAGTTGGTCAATGTAGCCCACATTAGCATATATGACAAAAAGATATATATATATATATATATATATATAGAGAGAGAGAGAGAGAGAGAGAGGGGGAGGAGAGGGAGAGGGAGAGAGAGAGCGGTGAAAAAAGTGAAACAGAA
>CM042156.1:51179233-51194233 GCA_023376005.1 Doryteuthis pealeii | reverse complement strand
ATAAAGATCTATATATTAATACTCGTGTTCCTTAATAGTTCGACCGTTATCATCTTGCAACACTCTCTGGTTAAAAATGAGACTGTCCACATCATCCAAGATGAAATGCAAAAATGATTGTCTGGTGTTGCTTATCCTCCGAATTCCTATTTCTTATAAGTGTTGTCACCTCAGCTAAATAAAGGATTATTTCGTTTTTATTATAAAGAGAGAAAGGAGAGAAAAAGGGTATGCTACACATACATAATACAATAAGAAACAAAGAAAGAGAATAGGAGACAGATAGGGAGAGGGTGTAGGCGCGTGGAAGCGATAACGCTAATCTGTTTCACACGAACATAATTAAAAGCTGAAAAGAAGGAAAGAAAATAAAAAAGTGAGAGAGAAAGAGTTAAATCAAGATTTAGCTCAGTCGGTAGAGTGTCCGGCTGGGAACCCCGAGGTTCCTGGTTGGATTCCGGCCCTTGCCAACTCAGCGTATGAGTAGAACATGGATATGTGATGTAAAGTGAAGGGCTGATGGTATGAGTGGTGCTCCACCTCAGATGCCCAAACAATACCATTGGACTAGCGCTAGTGAAAAGGGGATAGACTCCCTCGCTGTCTGGCTGATACCGACTTTAAGCCACCCCGACGACTTTACTTTTTATTTATTTAGCAATAGCTCTTAAGTAAACATATCAAACCTTGAAATGATTGAATTATCATACTGTGGTGTATCTAATTAATTTTAGTTGTAATTTTTACAATCAAAGGTCACTGTAAACTAATAAGTAATTATACAGAACTTTCATTCAGAAATTTAAAAAGCTAACAATTTTCTCTCACTAAGATTATTAATATTTTATAATTTACTAATTAGATTTGTAGTTAATTACTTAGAGTAATTGATTTGTGGGAACAAACAATGTAGAACATTTTTTAGATCGATATATTTTCACTCACTGAAATTTAACAAAAAAATCATTTTACTCTCATCAACACAACCAACCGCAATTGAAGTCTTAAGTTTTTTTTTATCGAAGTGTAGACAGTTAATTCAACTGTCAATGCTTTTACAGTTCTTTACGTTCAAAACACATGAATTATTGTTAGCATGCACCGGAATGATCTATGTGTACTCACACACACACACACACACACACACACACACACACACATATATATATATATATATATTTGGCATTTCACATAGCGCTAATACCCTTGAGAAAGGTACGAATCCATATATTCTACCTCCAGCTATGGGTTAAATAGTAGGGCAGACTGGGCCCTTCAGCCTTGGGTAGGTAACCAGTCTAGGAGAGGAATAACTCTGAATTCAAAATTCCTCCAGCTATGGGTTAAATAGTAGGGCAGACTGGGCCCTTCAGCCCTTGGGTAGGTAACCAGTCTAGGAGAGGGATACTCTGAATTCAAAATTCCCTCCAGCTATGGGTTAAATAGTAGGGCAGACTGGGCCCTTCAGCCTTGGGTAGGTAACCAGTCTAGGAGAGGGATAACTCTGAATTCAACATTCCTGAGGTCGGTCGTTGATTGGGTTTGTGGTAACCCTTGATGCACCAATTCTTTCCTATCGACTGTGCCAAAAAGTGTGGATGGTCCAACACAAGCCTTCACCACTATAAACAAATCACTGTGTGGGGGTTCATTGTACGAACCCTCATGCGTCGAAGATCGACGAGAGAGTCCATAATATATATATATATATGATATATTTTTTTCTTTTTTTGAAGGCAAAATAATGCAGATTCATGTTGAAAAACATATTTATTGAAGAATTCTTAATTTTCGGACAATATCCATCTTCAGAGAATTTATTATAGAGTTGAAAATGTTCCATCTGTGTTTTTTTTAAATCAACTTGTTCTAACGTTGAGTTGATGGAGATATGAAATTTAGAAGAGATCGTAATCTTCCGTTAAGATTTCAAATTCGGACCTACCCGAACTCTACCGAATTTGAAATTATTTTGCCTTCAAAAAAATAAAAAAAATATTTATCGTATTATAAATGGTGCTTCTATTTTACTATAAAAACGAGCGAAAAAAAAATTCTCTCTCTCTCTCTCTCTATATATATATATTGGTTTGGAGGTTGATTTTGAAGGCTATCACAATACAGGTGTAAAGAAAAAATGGTGTTGTTTGTTAACCTGTGATTTATTCTTGATGTTTCGAGATAAAATCTCTTTTTCAGAAGAACACTGGAACTGAAGTAGTTGTTGTCTTGTTATGTCATTTTTAGTTAAATGAATTTTTTTGAAAATGTTACTGATGGTATTTTTTTATAACTGTATTCTCGTGTTGCATGTTTACGGGAATGCGATTTTTTGTTTGTACGTGTGCGTATGATGACATGCGCGTGTGCAACAAAATGCGTGTAGACTGTGACGTTATAACCGTACCCACACGCGCGTGTGTGCCTGAATGACCGTATCCACGTACGTATGTGCGTATGAAAGAGCGTATTGTGTTTGTTATATATATATATATATATATATATATATATATATTTATATATATATATATATATAAATAAAAGTAATTGGTAATTTGCTTGAAGCATTGTTAAGTATGTTATAAAATAATAAAATTCGAAGGCAATACAATGCGTAAAAAATAAAGACAAAAAGATGTTTTATATGTCTTATCGATTTCAAAGCTAGAGCTTCATCATCAGAGTTTATTTTCAGAAAATAAACTCTGATGATGAAGCTCTAGCTTTGAAATCGATAAGACATATAAAACATCTTTTTGTCTTTATTTTTTACGCATTGTATTGCTTCGAATTTTATTATTTTATATATATATATATATATATATTATATATATATATATATATATATAGTGCAGAATAAATGTCAGGTCGTTGAATGTACTATCTGTACTATGCAACCCGGTACGACCTATTTCATGGATCATCAGTGACTAAACCGGTAACCCCACCTATTTTGACTGGCAAAGAAGGTGGCTAGACACATCACCCATGGAGTTTTAATCTCTTCAAGTCTAAAGCACAGAGGTATTTACAGTCTCATCTACTTCGGAGCGGAGGTCCGGTGTGCTTCGGCCACTGGACCGTTGTGTTAAATTAACAGCGTCGATCCCATGGGGCCATGTCCCCAGGCAATACCTACCCCCTCGATTTATAGGGGTAGGGTTGGGTTTATTGACCAGCGCTTGAGGCCCCCTTGAAGGGGAATGCCGACTGGATCGACGCAATTTTTCCACCTACCATCCATGAGCTTCGGCTTGTGGGTGGGCCCACATAAAAATGTCCTTGTGTCAAGTGGGGTGAGAGGCAAATGCCCTACTTCAAAAGATTGTTTTAGGGTTTGTTTTCACAGTGTCAGTCCAAAAGAATATTTATGATTTATTTACAAATTTATAACTCAGAACATGATTACATGATTAACCTTTACAAATTAAAAAATGAAATAAATGACAAGTAAGAGAAATGAATGAGAATTCTTTCAAGCTATAGTCGTGTTAGTACTAATGCATGGCTGCACCACTTAGACTAAGAAAATGCTTGTAGAAAAAGTTAGATGTGAACTAAACAAGGATGTTACATACGTAGCTGGCATTTGTACTACTGCATGGCTGCACCACTTAGACTAAGAAAATGCTTGTAGAAAAAAGTTAGATGTGAACTAAACAAGGATGTTACATAAGTACCTGGCATTTGTACTACTGCATGGCTGCACCACTTAGACTAAGAAAATGCTTGTAGAAAAAGTTAGATGTGAACTAAACAAGGATGTTACATACATAGCTGGCATTTGTACTACTGCATGGCTGCACCACTTAGACTAAGAAAATGCTTGTAGAAAAGTTAGATGTGAACTAAACAAGGATGTTACATACACACCTGGTATTTGTGCTGTGTACAGAATCTTCAGCTTCGGGACTGGTGTGTCCTTAACCGAGAGTAGACAGTTAATTCAGCTGGCAATGTTTTTATATTTCTTTACTTCCAAAATATACATGAATCATTGTTAACATGCACCGGAATAATATTTGTGTACTCATATATATACAGTACAGTGTTGGAGGTGCATGGTCTAATGGTTAGAGTCGTAGGAAATGGACTCGTCGACCCGTGTTCAATTCCTGGACGAAGCTGTTTACATTTCACATGGCGCTCATACCCTTGGGAAAGATATGAATCCAATTCTCCCTCCAGCTATGGGTAAATAGCAGCACAGACTGGGATCTTTAACCATGGCTAGGTAACCGGTCTAGGAGAAGAAAAACTCTAAATTCAAACCTGTTGAACTCCGCTTAAGAAATTGACCTTGTGTCACATCCTGCTCGTGCGGAGGAGTTGGTATATATATATATATATATATATATATATATATATATATATATATATATATAAGGTGGGCCATAATGATGAGACACATTTTAAATGCTATTTTCTCAGATTATATAAACAAAACAGAGTACTAAATACATTTATTGCATAACCGATACACAGGAGTTTTAGATGTTATCTAAAATTTGAATATTACATTAAGTTTTTATTACTTTCAGGTATTGATTTTGGTAATCCTCATAATGCCGTGGAGTCCAGAAGAAATTGCATATGTAGTCGAAGAATACTTCGCCAACCAAAGACTATTTTCCGTGGGGTTACCTGAAAAGCATCCATAGAGAGATAGCAGCTATTCCACTTGATATGCTAAACCGAACTTTACGTGATATGAGAAATCGAGCTTTCGAATGTTTTCGTCATGATGGTGATTATCTCAAGGACATAATATTCAAATCTTAGCTAACATGTAAAACTCATGTGTACCCGTTATGTAATAAATATACTTAGTACTCTGTGTCGCTTTTGTAATCTGAGAAAATAGCATTAAAAATGTGTCCCATCATTACAGTCCACCCTGTATATACAGTGCAGAATGAATGTCAGGTCGTTGAATGTGCTACTGGTACTATGCAACCCGGTACTACATGTTTCATCGTGAGATCATTGATGACTAAACCGGTAGCCCCACAGATTTTGACTGGCGTGGAGGGTGGCTAGACACCCTGCAAAACAAAAAAAAACAAGACCTGTAAAAGGGCGGATGAAGGTCTTTGCTTAGTGTGCTCCTGGTACTATGCCCGCAGCTATTTTCTCGTGTTTCCACTGTCAGTTGAAGCTGCAGAATACGCCGACTACACCTTTGCAGAGGGGTAAGTCCCGCCAACATTCATGGAACCTCATCACTAGATTCAGTTGAGCGTCATACCCAGGACACTAAATTGGTAGAAATAATTGTTATTGTTGGCCATGGGTAGTTACCTGTAATGCCTGAGGACCGGATCGTGGTAGCTAAGTGGTCGCGTGACATGCACCTTGGCCCTCACGTTGCTGGAGAGACCCGATCCAATTCATTGTACTTAGCTAAATCGGTAGAGTACCTGCCTAGGAATCGCAAGTTTCCGGGTTCGACAAACAGCACATGAGTAGAACAAATTGGGTAATCTGATCTGTGCAGTAAAGTGGGGAGCTGATGGTAGGTATGGCGCTTCACCTCTGCATTATCACAAGCTAAAAGGGAATAGACTCTCTCGCTGTCCGACTGATACCGACTATAGGCCACTCCGATAACTTTACCTACTTTTTATTGCCAAAGAAAAAAAATCTAGAGCAGTTTTCTGTCTCGGAGATAGAGTGTCCGATCTTTCTGAATCCAAAAATTATTCCGCGGTCAAACGGTGTTAAATCCTCTCCATATCTCATGGCTGCCACAACTTTTTTATCTTTTATTTTCACACATAACTCATTGTGTTGCGTCCATTTCTTCAATTGAGGAAAAGAAAGAAAGAAAAAAAAACCTGTTATCTTTTATTGTTTAACATTTCAGCGTCTATGAATAAACATTGTTTCTAAGCCATTGCTAAGCGTTTTCTCTTACATTCTCAAAATCCTGCAGATAACAAAACATCTCTACATGTTTGCATAACTGTGCACACACACACACACACACACACACACACACACACACACACACACACATACACAAGAGCTTATGTGCGTGTGATTCGCCTATCATGGTGTACAGTAACGATCTTAATAAGTATTCATCTTCAAGTCTTCACTAATTCGTTCTCATTTCATTCTTACAACATTTGCATCAAGTTATTGTCATTTTGCAGATTTTAGAAAATAATATAAATGGCTATCGAGATGAAATATTGACTTGAATAACGGAACAGTTCTTCTCAAATGAATCACGTTCTTTTATTTCCTTACCCATCTCTCTTCTCTCTCTCTCTCTCTCTCTATTTATATATATATATATATATATATATAATATATATATATATATATATTTTGCCGGGATTACACTTGTCAAGTTTATTTTCTATATAAACAAAAAAGTATCGAATTTTATGCGATACATGCATTGTAATTGCCTTCAAGCAAAAATATAATATATACTTTATCAACAATGTTTCTAAAAAACAAACATCCAAAAATCTTATTCACTTCGCCGAAGAGCATAGGCCCTGGTTTGTTGTTATTATTCACTCAACGTCCCCTTACATATTATGGTAGAGACGTGTAAGTATCATTTGACAAGGTTAATTTCGCAGGGATTGTTAGCTGTGTACTGTGGCCGAGGCGATATGGTCTTTGACTATGCCTGCTGAGGTCCCAGTTTAGATTTCGATTTCTGTCGGAGGGAAGTCGTTAGTATACATCACTGATGAGACTTAATAAAGTCGAAACAGTCTGTACGATGTTCTACACACCGAGCTCTCCTTTGCCGGGATTATTCTTGTCAAGTTTATTTTCTATATAAAAAAAAGTATCGAATTTTATGCGATACATGCATTGTAATTGCCTTCAAGCAAAATATAATATATATATATATATATATATATATATATATATATATATATATATATAATATACCAAGCGTGTTGGTAGATCCTTGCGGAGAGAAAAACCCAGCAGAGAGTTTGATTGTAAAAATATACTACCAAACATCAACCAGGAAGAAAAACATTTTTTGAAAAAAAGAAAGGACCAAGATATTCGTACCAACAAAAAATAATCTATTGGTACAGTATTTGGCCAAAAGAAAAAACAATTTATATGTATATATATGTATATAAGATATACATATATTCATATAACCGCTAGGAGAAGCTAATATCTCTCTCTCTCCTCTCTCTCTCTCTCTCTCTCTCTATATATATATATTATATATATATATATATATATATATATAATTATTCATAATTTGCAATTAAGTAAAAAACTGACCAATCCCTTAATGAGACTAATGTAGTATACATATTTAAATGTCCCTTACGGGATTGTTGTCTCCCCAAAAGTGAAAGTACCTACATCGGTTTTACGTCAACGACTTTGTCACGCCGTTTCACTCTTCATATGTCAGCTAATAGCTCCATTTCACAACATCTAAAATTACATGCATGCCCCCACTCTAATCACCGAAATATCCTACCGGAAAATACACACATTTTGCACAAAGAAAAAAACAAACAAAAACTCCAAATACTAAAAGCTTTATACCTGAAACAATACAAAACATCCTTAACTAAGATTAATTTTGAATGCAGCACTTACATTTTCAAATGCCAATAACACTTTTCCTAACAATTCTCCTCCTTCCACACCCCTTAATATAATTTCTACGAGTTTCTCTTCTAGTTACTCTCACTACTACTAACCTGAAAAAACAAAAAACAAAAACAAAAACTGGAACACAAACACACCACCCCTGATGATGGCACTTTAATGTACCAAAAGTACTTGGTATAAGATATTTGGTGGACTAGAACACGGATTCCATCAAATTGTAAAAATGCTGACCAGAAAGCTCGAAAAGATGGTTAATAGAATTGTTAAACAGGAGACGTGCCTTTTGTTTAATTCCACACACACACACACACACACACACATACACACACGCACCACACACACACACACAATAATATATATATATATATATATATATATATATATATATATTAGGTTGTTACAAAATAATGGCCGATTGAAGTGCTCGGTTTTGAAATGTCATTTTGACATAGAATTTGTTTATTTCAGGTGAATTTTTGCATATTTAATAATTAATGTGTGCTCAAAAATAGAATTTAATTATTTTCAGATAGAAAGTATTTTTGAAAAATAGGGGCCTTCAAAGATGAACATGCCTAAACATGACCTTCGCCTTCTTATGTTGCATGAGTTCAAGCTTGGGCACAATGCCTCCGAAGCTGCTGCCAATATCAACAAAGCATGGGGAGATGAATCCACAAGTGATCGGACTGTACGAAGGTGGTTCCAGAAATTCCGCAGTGGAGATGAGAGTCTTGAAGATGAAGAAGGTAGAGGACGGACATGCAGTCTTGACAATGAATAACTTAGGCGGTTTGAAGTGTGCTCGATGCTTTTTGTCACAAGTGACTATTCGGTCAAGAAAGGGATCATTGGTGTTACGCAAACTGAGCATCGAGCACACTTCAAACCGCCTAAGTTTTTGGTGCTCATTGAGCTCATGAGGAACCCATTTATCGATCTTTTTCACCTTTCCAATACTCTGTAAATTGGCAGTCCGGTTTCAAATCACGCACAGGGCGGTCTTCCGATCTATAGCTCTGCTGATGAGGCCTAATAGGCCGAAATGTACATACAGAGATTGATTTTTCTCGATTTGTTTAGCCATACATTAATAGGTATTCCCGCCTAATTCATTATTAATTAATTAATTTTCAAAATTAGGTACGACTCCAATTAAGCACTTATATATATATATATATATATACATTATTATTATACTAAAGCTGAGTTAATCAACTTTTATTCCCTAAAGGCTTTTTAACTGTTTAGTTTAATAACACGAAAACTATACTAAATTATTCCTTACTATTAGGATTGAATTATGTTTGAAAGAAAATCCGTTTTAATAGGTTCTAATTAGTCGTAATTCGCAATTAAGTAAAAAACTGACCAATCTTTTAGTTTACTTTCTGCATATCACTTTCTTTCCCTCTATGTATCTCTTGATTACCTTCTCGTTATATAATGTTAGTTTCTCGGAGTAGAGGAGAGGAGAGGAAAGAATGAATTGAATACTATTTTATTCGAAACTGCTGGTTCTACTATCTTAGTTACTAAACTGACGTTTTGTGTTTTCAAAGGAACGGTATTAATTTCAAAGCAAAATAAACACCCCACACGCATATATATATATATGTATGTATATATATGTATACATACATATAAATAGATATAGATGAATTGATATATATATATATATATATATATATATATAGAGAGAGAGAGAGAGAGAGAGAGAGACAGAGACAGAGACAGAGACAGAGAGAGAAAGAAAGTAAGATAGATAGATAGATAGATAGAGAGAGAGAGAGAGAAAAGAAAGAAGAGAGGAGAGAGAGAGAGAGAGAGAGAGAGAGAGGAGAGAGAGAGAGAGAATGAGCGAAAGGAAGTGAGACATGTCTCCCCACCAGCCTTTTCCAGATAGAATTAAAATATATCATATGCAGCCCATATGATTTCAATTTTGCAACAAAATTTTTACCATTTTGTTTGTTTCTTCCTTAACGTTATCAAAATATAAAATCTTAAAAAACTGCTTCGGTCAGCCATTTTCGAGTTGCAAATCTTTAGAACATTTCGCTTTTCGTTTTGCTTCGTAGATTTCAAAATGGCAACTTTATGCAAAGTGAGACAAATCGGTAACTTTTATTTCTGTTAGCGAACTCAAATTCTTAACATTCTTAAAAAAAACAACAACCCTCACCGATTTGATGGAATTGTAACTTCTTTTTGGTGCCTGCTTTTGGGTATGACACTAAGATGCATCCAGGTGGTGAGACTACAGTTCTGAAACTTTGGGGAGTGTGGTGACACGCCTTCGTAACGATCACCCCAAAGCCTACTCTAAATCGGATTTGCATTATATATAGGTCAAATAAAACTGTTTGATAATTATTAGTATTAAATAGAAATACTTGAAATCATGTAACAGGGTTCCAAACAAATTGTCATTATAATTAAATAGGCATAGTTTACTTGAAAACATATACTTGCGTAAAAATCATTAGTATTAGATAGGAATACTTTAAACCATATAACTATGAGTAAATTATTTGCGTTAGATAGGAATACTTAAAACTACAACTCTTTGCAAAGTATTTGTATTAGATAGGAATACTTAAAACCCATATAACTGTGTGTAGATAACTTGTATTAGATAGGAATACTTGAAACCATATAACTATGTATAGATTATTTGTATTCGATAGGAATACTTGAAACTATATAACTGTGTGCAAATTACTTGTATTAGATAGGAATACTTAAAACCCATATAACTGTGTATAAATTATTTGTATTCGATAGGAATACTTGATACCATATAACTGGATGCAACTTATTTATATTAGATAGGAATACTTGAAATCATACAACTGTGTGCAAATTATTTATATTAGACAGGAATACTTGAAACCATATAACTGTGTACAAATTATTTGTATTAGATAAGAATACTGGAAATTATATAACTTATATCAAATTATCTATATTAGATAGGAAACCTGATATTAGAGCTGTGTGCAAAGTTTTTGTATTAAGAATAGTTATTTGTAGATATATTTGTTTGCGAAGGATTATTAGTCACTTGAAAACCTATAATTGCTTTCAAAAAAATTTAAACAATAAAAGAAAAAAAAAATCCAGCAAAAACTAACAAAAAAACTGACTTTGGCATTAAATAACCATGCACGTCTTGACATGTTATAAAACAAAACAAATCCATTTCAATGAGGGACGAATGGGTTCATAAAAAATATCAAATGCCATTTGGAGTCAAATTAAAAACATTGACCTTTTTTGGTAAAATCTTCTGAGAATCATTATGCAATTATATACTTATTCATGCATTGACCTTTTTTGGTAAAATCTTCTGAGAATCATTATTCATGCAGATGTGTATGTGCATATTTACATATGAACTTATATGCACAGAAGAAAATAAGTACTTAATATATTCATTCAGCACCAGTATCCTGTGCTAACGGATGCATACAAATACATATGATTTCACCTCGACTATAAAACAAAATTATTTGTTCTGGTATTAAATAACCCGTAAAAGGTTGATATGCCATAAACCAAACAAACCAAAGCAAGTCTGTAAGCGATGAGGAATATTTTTTTTATTGTTTATGGAATTAAATTCTTAAATGTCAGAAAATATAAACGATAGTTTATTCGGTTCCAGTTTTCAGAGTGTTAAGTATCTGGCAGCCATCCTTAGTTCCAGATGTAGTGAATAAGTAAGCAAGCCAATAAGAATCCGGTGTTATAGTATTCTTTGTAAGTCCGACGTCCAAGAGAATCCAAGTGTCAATGACATAAGTTTAGAATCAGGCCTCTATTAATACAGCAGAAGCAGCAGCAGCAGTGCCAGTGATTGGACAATAGGAATGCCTTCGGTGGTCACGTGGTATTCAACGAGTCTATATTTAGGAGTAGGCATCTGTCACACGCCTTATATCCAAAACATTCCAACACAGAGAAGGTCATCTTCTGTATTTGGTGAGATGTGAAGAGAGGTGTTATCTATTATGACGACAGTTGAATTGAATATATAAATTTATCAACCTTTCCGCAAGTGAAGAATGTTACACATGGTAAGTTTAATAGATTTAAATTCAGAGTTTTCCTTCTTTTATACTGTTTGCTTAACCAAGGTTAAAGAGCCCAATCTGACCAACTATTTACCCATAGTCGGAGTTGTTGGTTTTGTTTGATTTCGTTGTTTAACGGCATATCAACCTTCCTGGGTTATTCAACCCAGCCTGCTCTATTATTTACCCATATTTGGAGGGAAAATATTTGGATTCATACCTTTCCCAAGGGTATTAGCATTATGTGATGCAAATAGCGGGCCGAGTTGAATTGTACCAAAACAGTCAATCCTATTGTGATTACTTGAAATAACTACATAAATAAGATTAGCTTCATTAGTTGATTGGTTGGTTGGTTGGATTTTACGGCATGTTAACCCTTGTTGTGTTATTTTATGCCGAAAACATTTTGTTTGATTCATTGGGTATTGAAAATACTTTTTTTTAAATTCAGTTTTTTTTAAACTCATTTTTTCTATTCAAAACATAGATGGGACAATAACAGATACTACCATTCCAATTCAGGGTGGACCTGGTAATAATAGTGAGAAATGGGTACTCTCCTCAGAGTTCCAGAAATAAAACTTCACCATTAGATGCAGTTTAACGTCATATCCAGGAAACTAAGACCCTCAGCCACAACAAGTAATTTATCTAAAAGAGATCAATATATCATCAACATAAAGCTATAATGATTGGATGCCCCAGTGTGCCCAACATGCAAAGTACAACTTACAACCAAGCATATCCTTCTAAATTATAACAGACTTAAACATATCCGCGCCAATTACTATCAAGCAAGAAACCTGAGAGACATCTTTAAGAATACAAACCCTGAAAACATTTTAAATTTTATAAAAAAAAAAGCAACTTTTTCAACAAAATATAACAGAACATAACCAATTATCTCCATAGAACCACTACTTTAAAGACTGAAATCCAAAATAACCTTTTTGGCATTAAATGACCCACAGAGGTTGATATATCGTTAAACAAAACTCAAACTCAAAAAATCATGTGTCTTTGTTACA
This sequence comes from Doryteuthis pealeii, assembly GCA_023376005.1. Taxonomy (NCBI): domain Eukaryota; kingdom Metazoa; phylum Mollusca; class Cephalopoda; order Myopsida; family Loliginidae; genus Doryteuthis; species Doryteuthis pealeii. Next base: position 51,181,506 of record CM042156.1, on the reverse strand, counting down.
TAATTTCTGAGCAGCTCATAAATTATGTGTGTACCTGTAGTTAGAATATTTTGAATAAGGTCCGTTAGATTAAAAATGACGTGGTCCGTGGAAAGTTACCGGGGCCGTTAAGTATCAAAGTTGACATTCCAACTGAACATCTGGTAGACGGATTCGACACGAGAGAATTAGTTTAGTTTAGATGCGGCAGAGAATCCAGGGTGAGTGGACCTGTAGGTCGCTGCTCTGAGCCGGTTTCGATCCGAGGCGAATGAATATGGGCTGGGTTGCAAAATAAAGCTTTATAAAAAAACAACAACAACAACCAAGTCTTGTTTGTTAAGTAATTAAAACAAGAATAAACCAGCCCAAGAAATTAACAAAGAACCAACCCTTAACAAGAAGCCCACTAGATTAACAAGAAAAGATGGTGGCCAAGTTAGGTGAGGTGGGTTGTGAATTAAAGCTTTATCAAGAAAACAACAAAGTCTTGTTTGTTAAGTAATTAAAACAAGAATAAACCAGCCCAAGAAATTAACAAAGAAAACCAACCCTTAACAGAAAGCCCACTAGATCGACTGAAGAAAATAGCTGCTGAGTTAGACGAAGTAAACAGAATTTGGTAATTTATGAAGAAGACCGTCCCGGTCTCCTGCCTCAAAACTTGTACCGGTGAGTGGTGAAAAACCAACCCCAGCTACGATTGAAGTCCGTAGCCGAAGCAGTGTCGATTAAACGTTGTTTTATTTCATTTTATTATTTTATTAAGGCATATTGGAAAATAGTTTGTATTTTTTTTCTGAAAAGCAGATAAATAGATAGGAACAAAGATAGATGGATAGATAAATATAAACAAAGTAATATAGATAAGAACAAATTGAGATAGATAGATAGATAGATAGATAGATGGTTTTGAATAGAGTGATATATAGATAAATGGATAGGTAGATAGATAAAAACAAAGTAATATAGAAATATGAACAAATTGAGATAGATAGATAAATATAAAGATGACAAGTTTTGAATATACTGAGATAGATAGATAGATAGATAAACTAAATAATATAGATAGATAGGAAGATAACTAGATAGATAGTTTTTTTTATTAAAATATAAAAGAATATGTAAATAAACAAGGAATACCGAAAAAATAAACGTTTTGGATTTTTTTTTATACCTAATTGAATGTCGAAAAAAAAAAAACGCCCCAAGTTGGTTGTTTTCTTTCAAGTGACACTGCTTCGGCTACGGGCTTCAATCGTAACTGGGTTGGTTTTTCAGCAATCACCGGTAGCAAGTTTCGAGGCAGGAGACCGGGACGGTCTTCCTCATACATTACCCAGAATTTAACAAGTTAGAACCAGAATCTATCATCTCTACCGTACTATCTAATGTGCCTGTTTGTCTCTCTCTATTATATACCCGACGTATTATGCGGGTATATATGAGTATACAACATCTTGTGTGTGTGTTTTTGCGTTAGAGTGTTTGCTCTTATTGTTAAAATGTCGGCAATATCAAGAAACTTTTAAGTGAAAAAGCCAAATTGTTTGGCATTTTCATGTACACTCTATTTTGCCCATGTTTTCAACACTCGCAGCATTGTGTGTTTGCCAACATCTGAAAATCGTTTTTTCTCCATTTATCTAAAAATAATTGAAGACAAATTAGGACGTTTTACTTTTCCACTTTAAAATAACAAGAAATGATATTTCTATTACATTACAGCCGGTACATTCGACGTACAGTCTTAAATAATTAGGCCGTTTTATATATTAATTTAACATAACATGAATTTCTATTTCTATTACGTCAACGGAAGATTCCATTACATAGGGAGGGGCAGTTCTAAGAAAATGCCCTAGAAAGCTTTTATGCGTTTATATATATATATATATATATATAAAAATATATATAACTATATATATATTCAGCTCTGCTGATGAGAACCTAATAGGTCGAAATATATATTTCAGAGATTGATTTTTCTCGGGTTTGTTTAGCCTTTGACATTTAAGTAGTTAAATCCCGCCTAATTAACCATAAATGAATTAACTTTCAAAAATTAGGTCTGACTAATTTAAAAGCACATATTCTCTCAAATACACTGTCGGCTGAAAATAGCTAAAAAAAAGTTGTTTACCATTTGCAATATATATATATATATTATATATATATAATAATATAATAATTATTGGGGGGTTGTTGGGGTTGGGGGTTTTTGTTTTCCTGGGTTTTTTTTATATATATATAACCAATATTAGTAGAAGGAAAAAGAGTTAAGGTCTACCATA
>CM042156.1:51151878-51174378 GCA_023376005.1 Doryteuthis pealeii | reverse complement strand
TATGAGGCTTTATAACTTGTATTATTTGTATTATTCGGACTACTGTATTCATCTTTATTTTTATATGCATGACGTTTCGGCCTATGTGACACCCGGCCTTCTTCGGGTGGTTCCTGTCGAACTCTTCTTTATTTGATGTTTTGAATTAAATTCTTTATTCCAAATTGCCAAAAAGAAGATAAATTGTTACTGCACATTGTTACAGTGAGCAATTGGCTCGATTGAATGGCCCAGAAATCTCGAGAAAGTAGTCGATTTGTGAATATTTTCTTGGATAATTCTCTTCTCTAGTTGTGGCTGTAACCCAGCAAACATTTATGGGGATGAAAGGTTTCATTCTCTGAATTTTTTAGATGAAGCTTGATAATTAGTATTATTTGTATTATTCGGACTATTATCCTCATCTTTATCGATATATACACAACGTTTCTGTCGATGTGTCATCCGGCCTTCTGGTGTTTCTTGTCTGAATGTTTTAGATGAGGCTTGATAATTTGTATTTTTCAGACTGTTGTTCTTATCTTTATTGTTATATACACAACGTTTCGGCTGATATGCCACCCGGCCTTCTTCTGGTGTTTCTAGACTAAATGTCTTAGATGAGACTTAATAATTTGTACTAGTACAAAATAAGAAAAAATGTAAAAATAGATTTTTTAAACATTTTGCCTGAGGGGTGGGAGTAAAAAATTCAATGTCAGTGAGTTTGTATCCTAAGTAAATAAAATCATCAAATTCATTAAAGGATTAAAAAATAAAACAATTTGAAATGTAAACTTTAAATATATGTATTAAAATAAAACAAACTATTTATAGATATATAATACCAGTCATGTATTTATTAAAACTTGTCTAATGTTGCATGTTCAAATTTTGAGTGCATTTATTCTATGTTATGACAATTTTGGATAATGTGACGTAAGCAGTGACGTAATTTTTGTTAAAGAAAAATACCGGAAGCGAATCTCCATTATTAATAGATTATTTAGATTATTCGGTCTATTGCAGATATATTTATTGTTATCTACACAACGTTTTCTTAAGGTGTTTCTTGTTGAATACGGGAACCTTCTCTTTGGACTCGGGAACCTACTTGTCGAACTTGGGAGTCTTCATGTCGTAATCGGGAGCCTTCACGGAACTTCGAATCGTGGACACATGGCGCAATGGATATAAGGGTTGAGTAAATACAATTCTAAGTGACAGCCATCACTAAGTTGCTGGTTCAATCCTAGCAAAGGGCGATAATTGATAAGGATACTTAACACAGTTTAACACTTGTACCCGGTCATGATTAACGGAATTAGAACAGTCTATGCCGTGGATTGAATAAAGGGTTCGATTCGAAGTTCCATGAAGGCTCCTGATTCTGACATGAAGCCTTCCGAGTTCGACAAGAAAGTTTCCGAGTTCGACAATAAACACCCGAAGAAGGCCGAAACGTTGATAATAAATAATAAAGATGGCGACAATAGTCCAAATAATACAAATCAAATATGATATATATATATATATATATAATATACAAATCAAATAATATATATATATATATATATATATATATATATATAATATATATATATATATATATATATATATATATATATATATATATATATATATATATTATATATGATATATATATATAATATAATTATATATATATATATATATAATATGATATATATATATATAAAATATGTAAAAATACAAATCAAATATGATATATATATATATATATATTATATATATATATATATATATATGACTGTGTTTACAAATTTGATTACAAATTACCACCAAAAATTAAGATATATTTGAATGTCTATAAAATAAAGATCTATATATTAATACTCGTGTTCCTTAATAGTTCGACCGTTATCATCTTGCAACACTCTCTGGTTAAAAATGAGACTGTCCACATCATCCAAGATGAAATGCAAAAATGATTGTCTGGTGTTGCTTATCCTCCGAATTCCTATTTCTTATAAGTGTTGTCACCTCAGCTAAATAAAGGATTATTTCGTTTTTATTATAAAGAGAGAAAGGGGAGAAAAAGGGTATGCTACACATACATAATACAATAAGAAACAAAGAAAGAGAATAGGGGACAGATAGGGAGAGGGTGTAGGCGCGTGGAAGCGATAACGCTAATCTGTTTCACACGAACATAATTAAAAGCTGAAAAGAAGGAAAGAAAATAAAAAAAGTGAGAGAGAGAAAGAGTTAAATCAAGATTTAGCTCAGTCGGTTGAGTGTCCGGCTGGGAACCACGAGGTTCCTGGTTGGATTCCGGCCCTTGTCAACTCAGCGTATGAGTAGCACATGGATATGTGAGGTAAAGTGAGGGGCTGATGGTATAAGTGGTGCTCCAACTCAGATGCCCAAACAATCCCCTTGGTCTAGCGCTAGTGAAAAGGGGATAGACTCCCTCGCTGTCTGGCTGATACTGACTTTAGGCCACCCCGACGACTTTACTTTTTATTTATTTAGCAATAGCTCTTAAGTAAACATATCAAACCTTGAAATGATTGAATTATCATACTGTGTTGTATCTAATTAATTTTAGTTGTAATTTTTACAATCAAAGGTCACTGTAAACTAATAAGTAATTACACAGAACTTTCATTCAGAAATTTAAAAAGCTAACAATTTTCTCTCACTAAGATTATTAATATTTTATAATTTACTAATTAGATTTGTAGTTAATTACTTAGAGTAATTGATTTGTGGGAACAAACAATGTAGAACATTTTTTAGATCGATATATTTTTCACTCACTGAAATTTAACAAAAAATCATTTTACTCTCATCAACACAACCAACCGCAATTGAAGTCTTAAGTTTTTTTTTATCGAAGTGTAGACAGTTAATTCAACTGTCAATGCTTTTACAGTTCTTTACGTTCAAAACATACATGAATCATTGTTAGCATGCACCGAAATGATCTATGTACACACACACCACACACACACACACACACACACATATATATAATATATATATTATATAATATATATATATATATGTTTGGCATTCACATAGCGCTAATACCCTTGGAAAGGTATGAATCCATATATTTCCCTCCAGCTATGGGTAAAATAGTAGGGCAAACTGGGCCCTTCAGCCTTGGTTAGGTAACCAGTCTAGGAGAGGGATAACTCTGAATTCAAAATTCTCTCCAGCTATGGGTTAAATAGTAGGGCAGACTGGGCCCTTCATCCTTGGGTAGGTAACCAGTCTAGGAGAGGGATAACTCTGAATTCAAAATTCATGAGGTCGGTCGTTGATTGGGTTTGTGGCAACCCTTGATGCACCAATTCTTTCCTATCGACTGTGCCAAAAAGTGTGGATGGTCCAACACAAGCCTTCACCACTATAAAGAAATCACTGTGTGGTTGTTCATTGTACGAACCCTCATGCGTCGAAAATCGACGAGAGAGTCCATAATATATATATTTATATATTGGTTTGGAGATTGATTTTAAAGGCTATCACAATGCAGGTGTAAAGAAAAAATGGTGTTGTTTGTTAACCTGTGATTTATTCTTGATGTTTCGAGATAAAATCTATTTTTCAGAAGAACACTGGAACTGAAGTAGTTGTCTTGTTATGGCATTTTTAGTTAAATGAATTTTTTTAAAAATGTTACAGATGGTATTTTTTATAACTGTATTCTCGTATTGCATGTTTACGTGAATGTGCTTTTTTGTTTGTACGCGTGCGTATGTTGTCATGCGCGGATGCATGAAAATACGTGTAGACTGTGACGTTATGACCGTATCCACGCGCGTGTTTGCGCATGAATGACCGTATCCACATGCGTATGTGCGTATGAAAGAGCGTATTTGTGCTTATATATATATATATATATATATATATATATATATATATATATATATATAGTGCATAATAAATGTCAGGTCGTTGAATGTGCTATCTATACTATGCAACCCGGTACGACCTACTTCATGGATCATCAGTGACTAAACCGGTAACCCCACCTATTTTGACTGGCAAAGAAAGTGGCTAGACACATCACAAATGGAGTTTTGATCTCTTCAAGTCCAAAGCACAGAGGTATTTACAGTCTCATCTACTTCGGAGCGGGGGTCCGGTGTGCTTCGGCCACTGGACCGGTGTGTTAAATTAACAGCGTCGATCCCATGGGGCCATCTCCCTAGGCAATACCTACCCCCTCGATTTATAGGGGTAGGGTTGGGTTTATTGACCAGCGCCTGAGGGGCCCACTTGAAGGGGAATGCCGACGGGATCAACGCAATATTTCCACCTACCATCCATGAGCTTCGGCTTGTGGGCGGGGGGCACATAAAAATGTCCTTGTGTCAAGTGGCCTACTTCCAAAGATTGTTTTAGGGTTTGTGTTCACAGTGTCAGACCAAAAGAATATTTATGATTTATTTACAAATTTATAACTCAGAACATGATTACATGATTAACCTTTACAAATTAAAAAATGAAATAAATGACAAGTAAGAGAAATGAATGAGAATTCTTTCAAGCTATAGTCGTGTTAGTACTATTGCATGGCTGCACCACTTAGACTAAGAAAAAGCTTGTAGAAAAAGTTAGATGTGAACTAAACAAGGATGTTACATACGTAGCTGGCATTTATACTACTGCATGACTGCACCACTTAGACTAAGAAAATGCTTGTAGAAAAGTTAGATGTGAACTAAACAAGGATGTTACATAAGTACCTGGCATTTGTACTACTGCATGGCTGCACCACTTAGACTAAGAAAATGCTTGTAGAAAAAGTTAGATGTGAACTAAACAAGGATGTTACATACGTAGCTGGCATTTGTACTACTGCATTACTGCACCACTTAGACTAAGAAAATGCTTGTAGAAAAGTTAGATGTGAACTAAACAAGGATGTTACATAAGTACCTGGCATTTGTACTACTGCATGGCTGCACCACTTAGACTAAGAAAATGCTTGTAGAAAAAGTTAGATGTGAACTAAACAAGGATGTTACATAAGTACCTGGCATTTGTACTACTGCATGGCTGCACCACTTAGACTAAGAAAATGCTTGTAGAAAAAAGTTAGATGTGAACTAAACAAGGATGTTACATACGTACCGTGCATTTGTGCTGTGTACAGAATCTTCAGTTTCGGGACTGGTGCGTCTCTTAACCGAGAGTAGACAGTTAATTCAGCTGGCAATGTTTTTATATTTCTTTACTTCCAAAACATACATGAATCATTGTTAACATGCACCGGAATAATCTTTGTGTACTCATATATATACAGTACAGTGTTGGAGGTGCATGTTCTAATGGTTAGAGTCGTAGGAAATGGACTCGTCGACCCGTGTTCAATTTCTGGACGAAGCTGTTTACATTTCACATGGCGCTCATACCCTTGGGAAAGATATGAATCCAATTCTCCCTCCAGCTATGGGCAAATAGCAGCACAGACTGGGATGTTTAACCATGGCTAGGTAACCGGTCTAGGAGAAGAAAAACTCTAAATTCAAACCCGTTGAACTCCGCTTAAGAAATTGACCTTGTATCACATCCTGCTCGTGCGGAGGAGTTGGTATATATATATATATATATATATATATATATATTATATATTAAATTTTTACTTGAAGGCACTTACAACGCATGTATCGCATAAAATTCGATACTTTTTCTTATAGAAAATGAACTTGACAAGTGTAATCCCAGCAAAGGATGGCTCAGTATGTAGAATACCGTACAGACTGTTTCGACTTTATTAAGTCTCATCATATATATATATTATATATATTATATATATATATATATTATATATATAAGGTGGGCCATAATGATGAGACACATTTTAAATGCTATTTTCTCAGATTATATAAACAAAACAGAGTACTAAATACATTTATTACATAACCGATACACAGGAGTTTTAGATGTTATCTAAAGTTTTTATTACTTTCAGGTATTGATTTTGGTGATCCTCATAATGCCGTGGAGTCCAGTAGAAATTGCATATGTAGTCGAAGAATACTTCGCCAACCAAAGACTATTTTCCGTGGGGTTACCTGAAAAGCATCCATAGAGAGATAGCAGCTATTCCACTTGATATGCTAAACCGAACTTTACGTAATATGAGAAATCGATCTCTCGAATGTTTTCGTCATGATGGTGATTATCTCAACGAAATAATATTCAAATCTTAGCTAACATGTAAAACTCATGTGTACCCGTTATGTAATAAATATACTTAGTACTCTGTGTCGCTTTTGTAATCTGAGAAAATAGCATTAAAAATGTGTCCCATCATTACAGTCCACCCTGTATATACAGTGCAGAATGAATGTCAGGTCGTTGAATGTGCTACTGGTACTATGCAACCCGGTACTACATGTTTCATAGTGAGATCATTGATGACTAAACAGGTAGCCCCACAGATTTTGACTGGAGTGGAGGGTGGCTAGACACCCTACAAAACAAAAAAAAAACAAGACCTGTAAAAGGGCGGATGAAGGTCTTTGCTTAGTGTGCTCCTGGTACTATGCCCGCAGCTATTTTCTCGTGTTTCCACTGTCAGTTGAAGCTGCAGAATACGCCGACTACACCTCTGCAGAGGGGTAAGTCCCGCCAACATTCATGGAACCTCATCACTAGATTCAGTTGAGCGTCATACCCAGGACACTAAATTGGTAGAAATAATTGTTATTGTTGGCCATGGGTAAGTGACCTGTAATGCCTGAGGACCGGATCGTGGTAGCTAAGTGGTCGCGTGACATGCACCTTGGCCCTCACATGGTATAGACACGTTGTTGGAGAGGCCCGATCCGATTCATTGTACTTAGCTTAATCGGTAGAGCACCTGCCTAGGAATCGCAAGTTTCCGGGTTCGATACCGACTATAGGCCACTCCGATAACTTTACCTACTTTTTATTGCCAAAGAAAAAAAAATCTAGAGCAGTTTTCTGTCTCGGAGATAGAGTGTCCGATCTTTCTGAATCCAAAAATTATTCCGCGGTCAAACGGTGTTAAATCCTCTCCATATCTCATGGCTGCCACAACTTTTTTATCTTTTATTTTCACACATAACTCATTGTGTTGCGTCCATTTCTTCAATTGAGGAAAAAAGAAAGAAAAAAAAAAAACATTCTTTCTCAAATCCTGCAGATAACAAAACATCTCTACATGTATGCATAACTGTGGCACACACACACACACACACACACACACACACACACACACACACACAAGAGCTTATGTGCGTGTGATTCGCCTATCATGGTGTACAGTAACGATCTTAATAAGTATTCATCTTCAAGTCTTCACTAATTCGTTCTCATTTCATTCTTACAACATTTGCATCAAGTTATTGTCATTTTGCAGATTTTAGAAAATAATATAAATGGCTATCGAGATGAAAATATTGACTTGAATAACGGAACAGTTCTTCTCAAATGAATCACGTTCTTTATTTCCTTACCCATCTCTCTCTCTCTCTCTCTCTCTCTCTCTCTCTCTCTATATATATATATATATTATATATATATATATTTGCCGGGATTACACTTGTCAAGTTTATTTTCTATATAAACAAAAAGTATCGAATTTTATGCGATACATGCATTGTAATTGCCTTCAAGCAAAAATATAATATATACTTTATTCAACAATGCTTCTAAAAAAACAAACATCCAAAAATCTTATTCACTTCGCCGAAGAGCATAGGGCCTGGTTTGTTGTTATTATTCACTCAACGTCCCCTTACATATTATGGTAGAGACGTGTAAGTATCATTTGACAAGGTTAATTTCGCAGGGATTGTTAGCTGTGTACTGTGGCCGAGGCGATATGGTCTTTGACTATGCCTGATGAGGTCCCAGTTTAGATTTCGATTTCTGTCAGAGGGAAGTCGTTAGTATACATCACTGATGAGACTTAATGAAGTCGAAACAGTCTGTACGATGTTCTACACACCGAGCTCTCCTTTGCCGGGATTATACTTGTCAAGTTTATTTTCTATATAAAAAAAGTATCGAATTTTATGCGATACATGCATTGTAATTCCTTCAAGCAAATATAATATAATATATATATATATATATATATATATATATATATATATATATAATATACCAAGCGTGTTGTAGTAATCCTTGCGGAGAGAAAAAAAACCAGCAGAAAGTTTGATTGTAAAAATATACTACCAAACATCAACCAGGAAGAAAAACATTTTTGAAAAAAAGAAAGGACCAAGATATTTGTACCAACAAAAATAATCTATTGGTACAGTATTTGGCCAAAAGAAAAAACAATTTATATGTATATATATGTATATAAGATATACATATATTCATATAACCGCTAGGAGAAGCTAATATATCTATATATATATATATATATATATATATATATATATATAATTATTCATAATTTGCAATTAAGTAAAAAACTGACCAATCCCTTAATGAGACTAATGTAGTATACATATTTAAATGTCCCTTACAGGATTGTTGTCTCCCCAAAAGTGAAAGTACCTACATCGGTTTTACGTCAACGACTTTGTCACGCCGTTTCACTCTTCATATGTCAGCTAATAGCTCCATTTCACAACATCTAAAATTACATGCATGCCCCCACTCTAATCACCGAAATATCCTACCGGAAAATACACACATTTTGCACAAAGAAAAAAACAAACAAAAACTCCAAATACTAAAAGCTTTATACCTGAAACAATACAAAACATCCTTAACTAAGATTAATTTTGAATGCAGAACTTACATTTTCAAATGCTAATGACACTTTTCCTAACAATTCTCCTCCTTCCACACCCCTTAATATAATTTCTACGAGTTTCTCTTCTAGTTACTCTCACTACTACTAACCTGAAAAAACAAAAAACAAAAACAAAAACAAAAACTGGAACACAAACACACCACCCCTGATGATGGCACTTTAAAGTACCGAAAGTACTTGGGATAAAATCTTTGGTGGACTAAAACACGGATTCCATCCAATTGTAAAAAAGCTGACCAGAAAGCTCGAAAAGATTGTTAATAGAATTGTTAAACAGGAGACGTGCCTTTTGTTTAATTCCACACACACACACACACACACACACACACACATATACACACACACACATATATAATATATATATATATATATATATATTATATATATAATATTAGGTTGTTACAAAAATAATGGCCGATTGAAGTGCCCGGTTTTGAAATGTCATTTTGACATAGAATTTGTTGTTTATTTCAGGTGAATTTTTGCATATTTAATAATTAATATGTGCTCAAAAATAGAATTTAATTTATTTTCAGATAGAAAGTATTTTTGAAAAATAGGGGCCTTCAATGATGAACATGCCTAAACATGACCTTGGCCTTCTTATGTTGCATGAGTTCAAGCTTGGGCACAATGCCTCCGAAACTGCTGCCAATATCAACAAAGCATGGGGAGATGAATCCACAAGTGATCGGACTGTACGAAGGTGGTTCCAGAAATTCCGCAGTGGAGATGAGAGTCTTGAAAATGAAGAAGGTAGAGGACGGACATGCAGTATTGACAATGAACAACTTAGGCGGTTTGAAGTGTGCTCGATGCTTTTTGTCACAAGTGACTATTCTGATCCCTTTTTTAATATGTGTCTTCCCCCATGCCAATATGAATTGACGAATCTATTTCTTTTTGGTAATCCTTAACTATTTCCTCATAGATTCCTACCATACTTTAAATATACGCTCCTACATTTGGGGCGCTGGTGATTGTCGTCAGTGATGTAACCCGCAGGGTTCATTGGGAAGTTTCGGCTCTTCCAACATCAGACCTCCCTCGCCCTGCTGACCCTATCAGAGGTGATCAAACTCTGGTACAACCACCAACAATAGCCGCTAAAAGACTTTTGACAATGAAAAAAAAAAAGAAATTTTCTTGGACGGTTATAGAACTCTAACCCATTCAAATACAAAGCGCGTCTGATTGGTTGTTAGTAACAGCCAATCAGACGGGCGGTACCCCGTACTTAAATGGGATACGTAGCCAGAAACACTTTTCTCCGTACGGATTTACGAGGTTTAGATTAGGTAAGTCAACCCTTCTTTAATAATGATAAGAGTTACGCAAACTGAGCATCGAGCACACTTCAAACCGCCTAAGTTTTTGGTGTTCATTGAGCTCATGAGGAACCCATTTATCGAGCTTTTTCACATTTCCAATACTCTGTAAATGGCGAGAAAGTTTTGCTGACACCAAATGGCTGAGACATTTCTCTGACACTTTTGTCGCGGATTTTGCTCAACAACTCCCTGCAATTGTTCATTGCAACCTAAATATATATAATATATATATATATATATATATATATATATATATATATATAATATATATACATTATCATATACTAAAGCTGAGTTAATCAACTTTTATTCCCTAAAGGCTTTTTAACTGTTTAGTTTAATAACACGAAAACTATACTAAATTATTCCTTACTATTAGGATTGAATTATGTTTGAAAAAAAATCCGTTTTAATAGGTTCTAATTAGTCGTAATTCGAAATTAAGTAAAAAACTGACCAATCTTTTACTTTACTTTCTGCATATCACTTTCTTTACCTCTATGTATCTCTTGATTACCTTCTCGTTATATAATGTTAGTTTCTCGGGGTAGAGAAGAGGAGAGGAAGAATGAGTGTGTGTGTGTGTGTATGTGTGTGTGTGAGAGAGAGAGGGGAGAGAGAGAGAGAGAGAGAGAGAGAGAGAGAGAGAGAGAGAGAGAGAGAGAGAGAGAGAGAGGTGTAGACAAATACGGGAGAATTTGAAATGTATTTCTATGTTAAATTTCACAAGCTGTAACTGGTAACTTAAATTAGGTCAAACATTAGTATAAACGAAACGTGACCCTTTGGGTCATATATATATATATATATATATATATATATATATGTATATATATATATATATATATATATATATATTATGCTTTCGATCTAAAACTTCGTTATGTTTTTCTAATTATATATTATAAATTACGTCAACTGAAAAAATACTACGTCGTACGGAAGATTTCTTCACTCAATCTTTGGATATATATATATATATATATATATATATATATATATATATATATATAGAGAGAGAGAGGGGGAAAGCGGGGACATATATGTGTGTATTGAATACTATTTTATTCGAAACTGCTGGTTTCTACTATCTTAGTTACTAAACTGACGTTTTCTGTTTTCAAAGGAACGGTATTAATTTCAAAGCAAAATAAACACCCCACACGCATATATATATATATGTATGTATATATATATGTATACATACATATAAATAGATATAGATGAATTGATATATATATATATATATATATATATATATATATATATATATGAGAGAGAGAGAGAGAGAGAGACAGAGAGACAGAGAGACAGAGAGAGAAAGAAAGTAAGATAGATAGATAGATAGAGAGAGAGAGAGAGAGAAGAGAGAGAAGAGAGAGAGAGAGAGAGAGAGAGAGTGAGAGAGAGAGAGAGAATGAGCGAAAGGAAGTGAGACATGTCTCCCCCACCAGCCTTTTCCAGATAGATTAAAAATATATCATATGCAGCCCATATGATTTCAATTTTATAACAAAATTGTTACCATTTTGTTTGTTTCTTCCTTAACGTTATCAAAATATAAAATCTTAAAAAAACTGCTTCGGTCAGCAATTTTCGAGTTGCAAATCTTTAGAACATTTCGCTTTTCGTTTTGCTTCGTAGATTTCAAAATGGCAACTTTATGCAAAGTGAGACAAATCGGTAACTTTTATTTCTGTTAGCGAACTCAAATTCTTAACATTCTTAAAAAAAACAACAACCCTCACCGATTTGATGGAATTGTAACTTCTTTTTGGTGCCTGCTTTTGGGTATGACACTAAGATGCATCCAGGTGGTGAGACTACAGTTCTGAAACTTTGGGGAGTGTGGTGACACGCCTTCGTAACGATCACCCCAAAGCCTACTCTAAATCGGATTTGCATTATATATAGGTCAAATAAAACTTTTTGATAATTATTAGTATTAAATAGAAATACTTGAAATCATGTAACAGGGTCCAAACAAATTGTCATTATAATTAAATAGGCATAATTTACTTGAAAACATATACTTGCGTAAAAATCACTAGTATTAGATAGGAATACTTTAAACCATATAACTATGAGTAAATTATTTGCGTTACATAGGAATACATAAAACTACAACTAGCCACAACATTTTGTGGGGAAGCAGGACAACAAACAGAAGAGGCCAAACCCTTGAAAAAATCATTAACAACAACAATTTATGCCTCCACAATCAGAAAACTCAGACCCACCTAAGCTCATCTTCAGGTACATTCTCTGCTATAGATCTGACCCTAAGCGACCCAGCAACCTTCCTAGAATATAACTGGAGGGTACATAAAGACCCCTGTGGCAGCGACCACTTCCCAATCATAATAGAAAATACTAAACTAGGAAAATCTGAACCACAAAAAATTTCAAAAACCCCACGATGGAACTTCAAAAAAGCAAACTGGCAAGCCTACCAAAAACTATGCCTTGACACACTAATCCCAGAAACAAATACAAACCAAGAAGAACCTATTATACATTTTACAAACTCCCTCATAATTATAGCAAACAAAACCATACCTAAAACTGTAACATCCCTAAAACATAACAAACCCTGGTTTTCAGAGGAATGCAAAACAATGATAAAAAAACGCCAAGCAATCCTCAAAAAATTCAAAATCAACCCGACATCAGAAAACCTAGATAAGTATAGACAACAAAGAGCTAAAACTAGACGCACAATCAAAGAAGCAAAAAGGTGTTCATGGAGAAACTTCACCACAAAAATGAACTCCAATACTAACCCCAAAACAATTTGGAACTTTATAAAAAAAATATCTAATAAAACTATCCACACTCCGATAAGTCATCTCTCCCAAGGAAACATAAAAGCCTTGAGTGAAAAGCAAATAGCCAATTTGATGGCAGAAAACTTCGCTCAAGCATCATCTACAAAAAATATTCCAACAAATTTAACTCGATCAGAATCAAAGAAAAAGAACAAAATATTCACCTCTGACAACACTGAATGCTATAACCAACCCTTCACCCTAGATGAACTCCAAAATTCTTTATCTAAATCTAATAACTCAGCCACCGGACCAGATGAAATCCATTAAACTTCTAAAAGAATTACCCACTATTTCCTTAAAATACCTCTTAAACATATATAATAATATTTGGATCTCAGGCAACATCCCTACTTTATGGAAGCAAGCCACAATAATTCCATCCTCAAAAAACAAAAGGACCCACAAATCCACCAGTTATAGACCTATAGCCCTAACTAGCTGTACATGTAAAACTTTGGAAAGGATAATCAATCAAAGATTGATATGGTTCCTTGAATCAAACCAACTGCTCTCAAACCTACAAACAGGCTTTAGAACCAAAAGAAGCACTATAGACCAATTAATCCATATAGAAACCCTTATCCGAGAAGCATTTCTAAAAAAGGAACACTAGTGGCAGTCTTTTTTGACTTAGAAAAGGCCTACGACACAACATGGCCATATGGAATACTAAAAGACCTAAGGGACTTTGGATTACGGGGCAGGCTTCCCGGTTTTATCAAACATTTCCTGGAAGGTCGGACCTTCAAAACAAAAATAAATAACACATACTCTGATCCGAGACCACAAGAGGTAGGAGTCCCCCAGGGCAGTATCTTGTCGGTAACCCTTTTCATGATAAAAATAAATAGCATAACATCCTGTCTTCCTCCAGAAATCAAAGGTCATTATATGTAGACGACTTCCTCATCTGCTACAGCTCAAAAAATATGATCACCATTGAAAAAAATGCAACAATGCATCAATAGGATACAAAAATGGACAATAGAAAATGGATTCACAATTTCAAATAATAAAACAAAATGCATGCACTTCTGTCAAATCCACAAAATGCACAACCACCCTAACCTAACATTGAATAACACTGAAATACCAATAACAGATGAACATAAATTCCTTGGTCTTATCTTTGACCCCAAATTATCCTTCATCCCACATATAAAAAAGTTAAGAATAAAATGCAATCAAGCCATCCAACTATTGAGAGCCATAGCCCACACAGACTGGGGTGCTGATAGAAAGACCCTCATCAAAAATATATAGAACCTTAATAAGATCAAAACTTGATTATGGCTGCTTCATATATGGAGCAGCCAGAAAATCCTACCTACAGCGACTGGAAACCATACACCATCAAGGACTCCGCCTCACATTAGGAGCCTTTACTACTTCTCCAAAGGAAAGTCTGTACACTGAAGCAAATGAACCCCTCTCTATTTAAGAAGACAAAAATTAGCACTACAATACTACATCAAACTCATCTCCTGTCCCCAAAATCCTGCTTATGACTGCACCACCAAAACAAAATACAAAGACTTGTACCAAAATAACTCAAAAAAAATCAGACCCTTTAACTTAAGAATAAGTGATCTCCTCAATGAAATCAAAATCAACACCAATATAGTACACCATACCATACTCTCCAACACGGCACCATGGACCATAAAGCAACCAGCTATAAACTTAGAACTGACTAAATTACCTAAAACAAAAACACACCCTATCACTTACCAAGAGAAATTCATTAAAATACAAAATAAGTACCCAGATCATCATCACATCTATACAGATGGACCAAACAAGGAAAAAAAGTTGGTTGTGCCGCTATTTCTCAAAAACAAGAATCCTTAAAACGCCTACCAAATGAAGCCTCAATCTACAGTGCAGAAACTACAGCCATTGATCTAGCTATGAATATCATAGCAAATCACAAAGCTTCCAAATTTATTATATGCACGGACTCTAAATCAGTCCTATTAGCACTACATAACAAAAACACATCATCTCCTCTGATCACGAAGCTCCTAAACAAACTAAACACCCTCTCTGAAAATAATAACATTATATTCTTCTGGATACCAAGTCACATTGGTATCCAAGGAAATGAAAAGGCAGACAAAGCCGCAAGAAAGGCACTTCAGACACATATGAGCAAATCTAAAATCCCATATACAGATCTGAAACCAACCATAACAAATTTATATTAGACAAATGGCAGAAATCATGGGACAATCTGACTCAAAACAAGCTCCACGAAATACAAGAAGTTATTGGAGAGTGGCCGACGGCCACAGAAGTATTAGAAGAGAAGAAGTAATACTCGCCAGATTGCGTATTGGGGCACACCCACATTACCCATTCGTACCTGTTAAAAGGGAGGGTGCCCCAGTGTGCCCAACATGCAAAGTACAACTTACAACCAAACATATCCTTCTAAATTGTAACAGACTTAAACATATCCGCGCAAATTACTATCAAGCTAGAAACCTGAAAGACATCTTCAAGAAAACCCTGAAAACATTTTAAATTTTATTAAAAAAAGCAACCTTTTCAACAAAATATAACAGAACATAACCAATTATCTCCATAGAACCACTACCTTAAAGTCTGAAATCCAAAATAACCTTTTTGGCATTAAATGACCCACAGGGGTTGATATGCCGTTAAACAAAACTCAAACTCAAAACTACAACTCTTTGCAAATTATTTGTATTAGATAGAAATACTTGAAACCATATAACTGTGTGCAAATTACTTGTATTCGATAGGAATACTTAAAACCCATATAACTATGTATAAATTATTTGTATTCGATAGGAATACTTGAAACCATACAACTGTGTGCAAATTACTTGTATTCGATAGGAATACTTGAAACCATATAACTGTGTGTAAATTATTTGTATTCGATAGAAATACTTGAAACCATATAATTGTGTGTAAATTATTTGTATTCGATAGGAATACTTAAAACCATATAACTGTGTGCAAATTACTTGTATTAGATAGGAATACTTTAAACCCATATAACTGTGTGTAAATTATTTATATTAGATAAGAATACTTAAAACCCATATAACTGTGTGTAAATTATTTGTATTCGATAGGAATACTTGAAACCACATAACTGTGTGCAAATTACTTGTATTAGAAAAGAATACTTGATACCATATAACTGTATGCAACTTATTTGTATTAGATAGGAATACTTAAAGCCATATAACTGAGTGCAAATTATTTATATTAGATACACATACTTGAAATCATACAACTCTGCGCAAATTATTTATATTAGACGGGAATACTTGAAACCATATAACTGTGTACAAATTACTTGTATTAGATAGGAATACTGGAAATCATATAACTTATATCCAATTATCTATATTAGATAGGAAACTTGATATTAGAGCTGTGTGCAAAGTTTTTGTATTAAGAATAGTTATTTGTAGATATATTTGTTTGCGAAGGATTATTAGTCACTTGAAATCCTATAATTGCTTTCAAAAAAATTTAAACAATAAAATAAAAAAAATCCAGAAAAAACTAACAAAAAAACTGACTTTGGCATTAAATAACCATGCACGTCTTGACATGTTATAAAACAAAACAAATCCATTTCAATGAGGGACGAATGGGTTCATAAAAAATATCAAATGCAATTTGGAGTCAAATTAAAAACATTGACCTTTTTTTGGTAAAATCTTCTGAGAATCATTATGCAATTATATACTTATTCATGCATTGACCTTTTTTGGTAAAATCTTCTGAGAATCATTATTCATGCAGATGTGTATGTGCATATTTACATATGAACTTATATGCACAGAAGAAAATAAGTACTTAATATATTTATTCAGCACCAGTATCCCGTGCTAACGGATGCATACAAATACATATGATTTCACCTCGACTATAAAACAAAATTATTTGTTTTGGTATTAAATAACCCGTAAAAGGTTGATATGCCATAAACCAAACAAACCAACGTAAGTTAGAATCTAATTCTGTAAGCGATGAGGAATATTTTTTTTATAGTTTATGGAATTAAATTCTTAAATGTCAGAAAATATAAACGATAGTTTATTCGGTTCCAGTTTTCAGAGTGTTAAGTATCTGGCAGCCATCCTTAGTTCCAGATGTAGTGAATAAGTAAGCAAGCCAATAAGAATCCGGTGTTATAGTATTCTTTGTAAGTCCGACGTCCAAGAGAATCCAAGTGTCAATGACATAAGTTTAGAATCAGGCGTCTATTAATACTGCAGAAGCAGCAGCAGCAGTGCCAGTGATTGGACAATAGGAATGCCTTCGGTGGTCACGTGGTATTCAACGAGTCTATATTTAGGAGTAGGCATCTGTCACACGCCTTATATATATGTGGTGTAATGGTTAGCAAGCTAGATTAGCAGACCATTGTTAGTGAGTTCGTTTCTCACTGGGTGCCCCACACATCTGGCCTTGTGCCATATCTGAGCTAAGCTTAGTAAATAACTATATCCAAAATATTCCAACACAGAGAAGGTCATCTTCTGTATTTGGTGAGATGTGAAGAAGGGTGTTATCTATTATGCCGACAGTTGAATTGAATATATAAATTTATCAACCTCTCCGCAAGAGTAGAATGTTACACATGGTAAGTTTAACAGATTTAAATTCAGAGTTTTCCTTCTTCTATACTGTTTGCTTAACCAAGGTTAAAGAGCCCAATCTGACCAACTATTTACCCATAGTCGGAGTTGTTGGTTTTGTTTGATTTCGTTGTTTAATGGCATATCAACCTTCCTGGGTTATTCAACCTAGCCTGCTCTATTATTTACCCATATTTGGAGGGAAAATATTTGGATTCATACCTTTCCCAAGGGTATTAGCATTATGTGATGCAAATAGCGGGCCGAGTTGAATTGTACCAAAACAGTCAATCCTATTGTGATTACTTGAAATAACTACATAAATAAGATTAGCTTCATTAGTTGATTGGTTGGTTGGTTGGATTTTACGGCATGTTAACCCTTGTTGCGTTATTTTATGCCGAAAACATTTTGTTTGATTCATTGGGTATTGAAAATACTTTTTTAAATTCAGTTTTTTTTAACTCATTTTTTTCTATTCAAAACATAGATGGGACAATAACAGATACTACCATTCCAATTCAGGGTGGACCTGGTAATAATAATGAGAAATGGGTACTCTCCTCAGAGCTCCAGAAATAAAACTTCACCATTAGATGCAGTTTAACGTCATGTCCAGGAAACTAAGACCCTCAGCCACAACAAGTAATTTATCTAAAAGAGATCAATATATCATCAACATAAAGCTATAATGATTGGATGCCCCAGTGTGCCCAACATGCAAAGTACAACTTACAACCAAGCATATCCTTCTAAATTATAACAGACTTAAACATATCCGCGCCAATTACTATCAAGCAAGAAACCTGAGAGACATCTTTAAGAATACAAACCCTGAAAACATTTTAAATTTAAAAAAAAAATGAAGCAACCTTTTCAACAAAATATAACAGAACATAACCAATTATCTCCATAGAACCACTACTTTAAAAACTGAAATCCAAAATAACCTTTTTGGCATTAAATGACCCACAGAGGTTGATATGCCGTTAAACAAAACTCAAACTAAAAAAAATCATGGGTCTTTGTTACATAATTTCTGAGCAGCTCATAAATTATGTGTGTACCTGTAGTTAGAATATTTTGAATAAGGTCCGTTAAATTAAAAATGACGTGGTCCGTGGAAAGTTACCGGGGCCGATAAGTATCGAAGTTGACATTCCAACTGAACATCCAGTAGACGGATTAGACATGAAAGAATTAGTTTAGTTTAGATGCGGCAGAGAATCCAGGGTGGGTGGACCTGTAGGTCACCGCTCTGAGCCGGTTTCGATCCGAGGCGAATGAACACGGGCTGGGTAGCGAAATAAAGCTTTATAAAAAAAAAACAACAACAACCAAGTCTTTTTTGTTAAATAATTAAAACAAGAATAAACCAGCCCAAGAAATCAACAAAGAAAAACAACCCTTAACAAGAAGCCACCAGATTCAACAAGAAAGATGGCAGCCAAGTTAGATGAGGTGGGTGTGAATTAAAGCTTTATCAAAGAAAACAACCAAGTCTTTTTTGTTAAGTAATTAAAACAAGAAAACCAGCCCAAGAAATCACCAAAGAAAACCAACCCTTAACAGAAAGCCCACTAGATCGACTGAAGAAAATAGCTGCTGAGTTAGACGAAGTAAACAGAATTTGGTAATTTATGAAGAAGACCGTCCCGGTCTCCTGCCTCAAAACTTGTACCGGTGAGTGGTGAAAAACCAACCCCATCTACGATTGAAGTCCGTAGCCGAAGCAGTGACGATAAAAACGTTGTTTTATTTCATTTTATTATTTTATTAAGGCATATTGGAAAATAGTTTGTATTTTTTTTCTTCTGAAAAGCAGATAAATAGATAGGAACAGAGAGAGATGGATAGATAAATATAAACAAAGTAACATAGATAAGAACAAATTGAGATAGATAGATAGATAGATAGATAGATAGATAGATAGATAGATAGATGGTTTTGAATAGATTGATATATAGACAAATAGATAGGTGGATAGATAAAAACAAAGTAATATAGAAATATGAACAAATTGAGATAGATAGATAAATATAAAGATGACAAGTTTTGAATATACTGAGATAGATAGATAGATAGATAGATAGATAAACTAAATAATATAGATAGATATGAAGATAACTAGATAGATAGTTTTTTTTTATTAAAATATAAAAGAATATCTAAATAAACAAGAAATACCGAAAAAATAAACGTTTTGGATTTTTTTTATACCTAATTGAATGTCGAAAAAAAAACGCCATAAGTTGGTTGTTTTCTTTCAAGTGACACTGCTTCGGCTACGGGCTTCAATCGTAGCTGGGTTGGTTTTTCAGCAATCACCGGTAGCAAGTTTCGAGGCAGGAGACCGGGACGGTCTTCCTTATACATTACCCAGAATTTAACAAGTTAGAACCAGAATCTATCATCTCTACCGTACTATCTAATGTGCCTGTTTGTCTCTCTCTATTATATACCCGACGTATTATGCGGGTATATATGAGTATACAACATCTTGTGTGTGTGTTTTTGCGTTAGAGTGTTTGCTCTTATTGTTAAAATGTCGGCAATATCAAGAAACTTTTAAGTGAAAAAGCCAAATTGTTTGGCATTTTCATGTACACTCTATTTTGCCCATGTTTTCAACACTCGCAGCATTGTGTGTTTGCCAACATCTGAAAATCGTTTTTTCTCCATTTATCTAAAAATAATTGAAGACAAATTAGGACGTTTTACTTTTCCACTTTAAAATAACAGAAAATGATATTTCTATTACATTACAGCCGGTACATTCGACGTACAGTCTTAAATAATTAGGCCGTTTTATATATTAATTTAACATAACATGAATTTCTATTTCTATTACGTCAACGGAAGATTCCATTACATAGGGAGGGGCAGTTCTAAGAAAATGCCCTAGAAAGCTTTTATGCGTTATATATATATTATATATATATATATATATATATATAATATATATATATCAGCTCTGCTGATGAGACCTAAATAGGTCGAAATATATATTCAGAGATTGATTTTTCTCGGTTTGTTTAGCTTACATTTAAGTAGTTAAATCCCGCCTAAATTAACCATAAATGAATTAACTTTCAAAAATTAGGTCTGACTAAATTTAAAAGCACATATTCTCTCAAATACACTGTCGGCTGAAAATAGCTAAAAAAAGTTGTTTACATTTGCATATATATATATATATATATATATATATATATATATATATGTGTGTGTGTGTTTATATATATATACAAATATTAGTAGAGGAAGAGTTAAGGATCTACCATGGTTTCAATCCTAGTAATTTCATCAGGACCCTACCCTATGCTTAACTAAGTCAATTACTTCCTTAATAAAACCATAAAAGTTAAGCTGAGGAATTACATCCACTTAGTTAAGTATAGGGTAGGGTCCTGATGAAATCATTAGGATTGAAACCATGGTAGACCCTTAACTCTTTTCCTCTATTATTATTATTATTATTTTTATTATTATTATTATTATTATTACTGCTCTGTATTTTTAGTATATTGAGCACTTCTGGGTTATTTACCGATACCACTGCAACGGAAAGGTTAAAGCGGCAACTGGTACTATATATATATATATATATATTATATATATATATATATATATATATATATATTATATGAGATTTGATAATTTGCTTTAGAAGCATTGTTGAGTAAAGTATATTATTATTTACATATTTTTTTGCTTGAAGGCAATTACAATGAGTATATCGTATAAAATTTGATAATTATTGAAAATAATCATGACAAGCAAACTCTGCAAATATTGTGCCCCACTTAGAACATCGTACAGCTGTTTCAGCATTATTAAATCTCATCAGCGATGTATACTTCCGATGTCCCTCCGATACGTGGGGCGAAATATTTGCTGAGTTTGCTTGTCATTATTATTTTCAATAATTTTCGAATTTTATACGATAACGCATTGGAATTGCCTTCAAGCAAAAAAGAGAAAAGAAAAGATAAATAATAATAATAATAATAATAATTATAATATATATATATATATATATATATATATATATGAACCTCTCGTGCCAAACAGTTAACTATCCCTCCTTTCTTTCATCAATATAGTTGCTTTTGAAGAAAACCGGTTTTATAAAGCATCTTTTACAATTGTCATCATTTAATTTAAAATGATTTCATTTGAATTGTACTTTACAAACCACATAAGTCGAAAGAGATATCTGTCAACGTACTGTTAACATTTGTTTTTCTATCTCTTTTCAATCACACGCACACACACACACACACACACACACACACACACACACACACACATATATATATATATATATATAATATGTGTGTGTGTGTGTGTGTGTGTGTGTGTGTGAAGAAAAGGAAGTGAATCCGACGGTATGTAGTATATTAGGGAAGAATGAAAAAACACAGGTTTAAATGAGTTAAGTGGTGAGTTTATTGGCCGACGCTGCAGTGTTTCGATCTATTAATTAGATCATCTTCAGTGCATTTGTTGGTATATGGAAGGTAATAAGAAATTTTTTATCACAGAATAACGAGAAAAGCGATTGATAGTCCTTGTTTGTCAGTCTGTTTAAAAATTTGAAGTTTGATATATATATATATATATATATAATATATATATATATATATATATATATATATATATGATATATTGAAAGAACAAATAATGTTACAAATGCTTGGGATCATCAGGAGAGAATGTGCACTGTTTCGGGCCTTCCTCTTGACGGTGTACATTCTCTCCTGATGATCCCAAGCATTTGTAAACATCATTTGTTTTTTCAATATATCAAATTCACACTGTCGGATTAATTTCCTTTTTATTTCACACCCACAATCAACCCCCCCACACACACATATATATATATATATATATATATATATGGATAATTTTTTAGTTGTTTTAGAAGC
>CM042156.1:51129378-51146878 GCA_023376005.1 Doryteuthis pealeii | reverse complement strand
AGCTGGAGGGAGGGTATATGGATGCATACCTTTTCCAAGAGTATTAGCGATTTTGAACGTGTCAATTTCCAATCAAGTTTATTGATCCATATTTGATATATATTTATTAATCGAAACGTTTTAAACGGCGATAATAACTTTCAAAAACTAATAAACCATCCTCACTTTTAAACACACAAACACACACTTGCCAAACACATGCATATATATATATATATATATATATATATATAATATATATATATATATATATTTGGTGGACTTATCCACCAATTCCACCCCAAACATTAAAAAGTTGGCCAGAAAATTAGAAAAGATCAAAAATAAAATTGTTAAACAGATGTGCCTTTTGTTTAATTCTACTTGTATAAATGAAAGAATGCTGCCCAAATACACACACACACACGCACACACACACACACACACACACACACACATATATATGTATATATATATATATATATATATTATTATTATTATTATTATATTATTATTATTATTATTATATAAAAGCCATTATATAAACATTCGTCTTCTTCAGAGCATTTTTTTGTTGTAAATGAGAAAGTTTTGCATAATAGGCATGCGATTCTGTTATAACACAGCAGGAATAAAACCTAAAAATAAGATAATTATGACCACTTAATGAAGACTAGTTATCAAATAATACTTAGGTTAGCCTATTCATTTTGTAATGTAGTGTAAAAGATTTAAATATATCGTCTGACCTATTAATTTTGTAATGTAGTGTAGGATTAAAAAATTAACGTGTAGCTGTAAGTATCATGGAAAACACAGTGGTTAAGATAAGTTTTATGGGTATCATCACGTCCCCATCACCACCGACCTTTGGGGAAGAAAGGTTGATTCAAAATCAGTGAGTTGTATATATTTGACAGGAATGGTATGGCTTTAAGAAATGTACCCCCCCCCCAAAAAAAAAAAATGCCATGACATCAAATTTTGGAATGACAACCACCGTTCAACACAAATGTTACTCTCTAAGTGTCTGCAACAAGTAACCTAGCAACAAGTAACCTAGCAACAAGTAAAAGATGACAAAACTCTGAATTCAATCCTGTTAAAACCCGCATAAAATATGATATTGCATCGTATCCTAGTTGTGCGGAGGGGTTAGGTAGCGTCATAACAAATGTAAAGTTGGATCAGAAAGTCCGTAGCCTGATACAATTATTAGTAGAAATTTAATCAGTAATTTTCACTTGACTCATAGTAATACGAGGAACAGTCAAAAAGTAATGCCATTTCATGTGAAGTTAGAAAATTTTTTTTTTATAAAACTAAGGCCTACATTGAAACCCTAACAAAGCTCAGAGCAGGAATCCAACAAGTAAGACCCAACTTGCTAATCGACAATGTCCTCCTTCTGCATGACAATCCTTGACCACAGACAAGCATCTGGACAAGGGAGAAAATTGCCTCATTTGGGTAGACAACTTTACCGTATCCTCAATACTCACTAGATTTAACGCCTTCAGACTATCATCTCTTCGACCCCAGGAAAATGGGTTTGAGAGGCAAACATTATTCCAGTGATGAGGAATTAAAAAATTAATTAGAAAAAAAGAAGAAATTGAAATGATGAAAGAAATTAAGACTAAAATTCCTTTCATGAAATAAAAACGAACCTTTATTTTAATATTATGTCAACATCTTATTATAATGGAGATTGAGTGTTTTTCTGTCTGTAACCGAAACTATATTACTACTCAAGTCACAATTCTCTTAGTTATTGACATCACATTCTCCATGATTTTATTTTTATTTAAACCTCAATTATTAATAAAATTGTTTTACATTATTAATACTGTTAACCATGTCTACATACTGACAACATACAATTATATTTATATATAAAACAAAATAGCGGTTTACAGTGTGAACGGAAGGGTAATTTGCATATTGATATTAAAAAATCGAATTTAATAAATATGTGCTTAGTATTATTGATTTCTAACTTTTTGGTTTTATTTTAATGAACATAAGCAAAAATCTGCAATAAATCTTAAAAGAAATCCATTAACAAGATAAAATAACTGTCATTCTATTCTTTACTTCCTCTTTTAAATAAATACTTAAATTAGAAAAAGTAACACTGAAAGACGAGAGTGATGGAAGAGTAAGTTTCAGTTGTTGTATTTTTCATTAGCCTTTTTAATTTAATACAATATTTTATTACATTAAAACTTAAATACGTGCACCCAGAGGGTGCATATATTTGCTAGTTCTAATAACGTTTTGATTGGAGCATCAAATTTAAAATCATTTCTCAAATATTGTTGTCTTCTCCGTACTTTTCTAACTTCACCCTTTTCTCATTGTAACAAAAAATATGAAAGCAACTTTTTATCTTTATTTCTTTCTCCACTGATTTTTCATCTTAAAGTGGCATAGAAAATGCAATTCAATTCGATTGGTTTTCAATTAAATATTTTACTTTATTCAGGTCAGTTAATTTCGATAAAGAACGCGACCAACAGGAAATGAGTGTTGAATTTACGTTCCCTTAAATTTTAGACTACACTATTAGTTACGTCCCTCTTTTTTACTAGCGCTACACTAGGGAGATTGTTTTTGCGTCTGATGTAGAAGGTCAAATGTTAAGTTAAGTCTTCGGGGTGGCTTAAAGTCGGTATCAGCCAGTCAGCGAGGGAGTCTATCCCCTTTTCAATAGCGCTAGACCAAGGAGATTGTTTTGGCGTCTGAGGTGGAGCGCCACACCTACCATCAGCTCCTTATTTTACCGCACAGATCCCTGTGCTACTCATACGCTGAGTCGGCGAGGACCGGTATCGAACTAGGAACCTTGTGGTTTCTAGCCGAACGCTCTACCGACTGAGCTAACCCGGTACTATATTCGTATTATCTTCTTTCGGTGAGCAAATAATAAATAAAAAAACACGAACAACTGTTTCATAAAACACAGAACCCTTGTCGTTAATTTCTTCTTTTTTTTAAAAATTTTTAGATTTTTATTTGAAAGAATATGGATCAGGTAGAATTAGAGTCACCTAAGATAAAGGTATAAATATATGTTTTGATTTTAGGTTCTTCTTCACACGTGATTGTTTTCAATCTTCATCGACTAAATTTCTACCCCCGCTCTATTTGGGGGTTATGAGTGCTTTTTTCTTGTCTGTCATCTCTCCCGAGCTCGAGCTGCTACTAGTCTTCCTACTCCAACCCTAATGATGATTACATAACTCAGTTCATTTTATTTGAAAATACTCAATCATTTCCATTGTAATCCAGCTGCAATTATGGTATGTTTTTTTTTTGGGGGGGGGTCGATTTTTAGTTATTTTTTTTTGAGAGGGTGTGGATCAGATAAAATTAGAGTCACCTGAGATAAAGTTGTAAATGTATGTTTTGATTTCAGGTCTTCTTCAAACTTCAATGTTTTCCAATCTTCATCCAGTGACTTTCTATCCCCCCCTTTAGTAAAGTAAAGACGTCGGGGCGGCCTAAAGTCGGTATCAGCCAGTCAGCGAGGGTGTCTATCCTCTTTTCAATATTGGGGCTTATGAGTGCTTTCTCCTTGTCTGTCATCTCTTCTCCTGGCTGCAGCTACTCTTCCTACTCCAACTCTGATAACGATTACATAACTCAGTTCCTTTTATTTGAAAATACTCAATCATTTCCATTGTAATTCAGCTACAATGAAACTCTTATCTCCAAAGTGCGACTTTATATATCTCTTCTTCAATGAACATCAGTTATGTCAAAACAAAATTATCTATATTTTCAATCAATAAGATTTTCAAAACAAATAATTGTTGATTGATTGATTGATTGATTTCAACGTTGTGTCAATCCGTCTAAGGTTTATTAATGTCTAGAGGTTAAGGAATCGCGTTCATTGTATGCTTATATCTATATTTTTGTGTAATTGTTTAATAGTTTTTTTGTTTTTTTTTTTGGGGGGTGGTGCACACGGTCCTTTCGTATACAAATCATTCGTAAAAAATTACTTGACCCATATATGGGATCCTAACAGGTACTACCATTCCGGGTTAGAGTGGACCAAGTGGAAATGGGAATGAAGAGATACTCGACTCTCCATTACTGGAGACTCGGCACCAGTTGCAATTTAGTGTTTTAATATGATTAAATATCATATTGAATTACAAATACTAATGAAATTAAATAAGAACACAAAAGATTACACTTATTTTTACTTTGTTCTAATTGATTTCAATATAAAATTATACATAGGATTGCTTTGAATACATTTGAGAATAAAACAATAATATTAGAAATCAATAACACCAAATAATCATTTATTAAACACGGTTTTGTTAAAACCGGTATGCAAATCCTTCACACCATATACTATGTAATCATTTATTTCTTAATGATATATATATAAGAGGGCGTGTCAAGAAGTAATGCTATTTTCTTTATTTCATGTTAATTCTCTTCTTTTTTTAAAATAAAACTAAGGCCTACATTAGGATCCTCTGAACAAGAATCCGACGAGTAAAACCCAACTTGCCAATTGACAAAGTCCTTCTTCTGTATGACAATGCTCGATCACACACAAGCATCATGACAAGGGAGAAAACCGCCTCATTCGGGTGGACAACATTACCGCATCCTCCATACTCACCAGATTTAGCACCTTCAGACTATCATCTCTTCGGCCCCATGAAAATGGGTTTGAAAGGAAAACATTATTCCAGTGACGAGGAAGTGAAATCTGTAGTGAAGAAGTGGCTTAAAGAACAGTCAACAGAATTTTACGGGTCAGAGATATATGCTCTCCTTCGAAAGTGGAACATTGCTATTGAGAGAAATGGTGACTATATGGAGAAGTAGGGATGTGATCCACAGAGGACCAGCTTCCTTTTGATGTATGATACATGTTCCTGTGTTGGTTATTATACCTGTCCTAAGCAAAATAGCATTACTTTTTACTCATCTTCATAATTATATACAAAGGGGTGGTTAAAGGTTAATCCAAATGAGGGAAATTATCAAAAAAAAAAAAAAAGAATATCCTGGGTATGACATTAAACTGCATCCAATAGTGAAGTTTCGATTCTGGAGCTCTAGGGAATGTGGAGTACCCCTTCATCGCCATTACCTCCAGGTCTAACCTAACCCGGAATAGTAGTACCTATTAGCGTTCTATCTGTTGGTTAAATAAAAGAAAATGAGTTAAATGTGTTTAAAAACAGGTAAAAAATAATTTTCAAAACCCATCAAGAATGAATAGAACAAAACGTCTTCGGCATGAAATAACCCAAACAAGGTTGACATGCCGTAAAACCTAAAAAAGCAAACAAGAAAGAAAAAATAGGGGGCCTAATAAACTGTATACATCGATAGATGATAAATAGTGATGTATGATTAAAATGCAATTTCTATGATTTATTCAAACGTTTATACGCCACACACACACACACACACACACACACACACACATATATATATATATATACATATATATATTATGTGGGGGTATATATATATATATACGTATAATGTTAAGTTCTATATCGTATATGTATATAATATATAGTACATTTACATAACACACACACACCATATATATATATATATATATATATATATATATATATATATATATATATATATTATATATATATAATCCTGTGAAATTTACAGACTCGTTTGTATTCTGGTCTAGCAGCAACTGAAAACCGTATTTTTTAAGTCATTAGAAGAAGAAGAAAAAGGAAGCTAGGTAAAAACAATTGAAAAAGTTGAAGAAAAAAGCAAAGAATCTTTCAAAAGAAGAAGAAGAAGAAGAAGAAGAAGAAGAAGAAGAAGAAGAAGAAGAAGAAGAGGGAAATGTGATTAGATGATTGAATGTAAAAGCAAATCAAACTCCTTGTCCCCCACCCCTACCGCCGTCCTGACTGCCTAACATCACCCCCACTCACCCTGTGGTTAAAAAAAAAGGAATTGATTTTGTTTGAGTTTTCGGGTAGGTCGGTCAAGTTGTTCGATTTGTTTGTAGCTTCACTGGGAATTCTGGGAAGAAAGGAATGAAGGAGGAAATGATGAGAGGAAGATGAGATCAAAGATGGCGGAAATGGGACAACACAACACAAAGAATAGAATTCTGGGAAGAAGTGTTTTTTCTTTTTTTTTTTCTTTTTTTGTGTTTTGAGTAACGACATAGGTATTAGAAAACGATGCTAGTTAGCAAGAGACAGATAATGAAGGAGAAATAAATAAAACAAGAGATTGATGACTAGAGACAGGATCAAGTGACGTCGGTTGAGTGAATTAGAGATAGACTGACAGATAGACTGAAAGAGAGACAGTAAGGGAGACAGGAAGAGGGACTGAAAGAGAGACAGGAAAGATAGGAAAGAAGAGAGACGAAGAGAGCAGAAGGAGAGACAGGAAAGGAGGCTGAAAGAGAGACAGAAAGAGAGACAGGGAGAGAAACAGGAAGAGAGACAGGGAGAAGAAACAGGAAAGAGGCAGTAAGATAGACAGGAAAGAATACAGGAAGAGAGACAGGAAGAGAGACAGAAGGAGGAACAGGAAGAGAGACAGGAAGATAGACTGAAGGAGAGACAGGAAGAGAGCAGAAGGAGACAAGAAGAGAGACAGGAAGAGAGACTGAAAGAAAGACAGGCGTAGAGAGACAGGAAGAGAGACAAGAAGAGAGACAGGAAAGACAGGAAGAGACTGAAGAAAGACAGGAAGAGAGACTGAAAGAGAGACAGGAAGAGAGCAGAAGGAGCAGAAGAGAGACAGGAAAGGAGACAGAAAGAGCAACAGGAAGAGACACAAGAAGAGAGACAGGAAGAGAGCAGAAAGAGAGGCAGGAAGAGAGACTGAAAGAGAGACAGAAAGAGATACAGAAAAGAGACAGGAAGATAGACAGAAAGAGAGACAGACAAGAAGAGAGACAAGAAGATAGACAGAAGGAGAGAGTGAAAGAGAGGAAAGAGAGGCAGGAAGAGAGACGGAAAGATAGAATAAAAGAGGGACAAAAAGATACATTGAAAGATAAATTCAAGTCTATCTTTCAGTCCATGTTCCTGACTGATTAAACGAAGTCAGAAAAAACAAAAAACAAAACAAACAACAAAAAAACAAACAAACAAACAAACACTGGACGACAGAGTGAAAGAGAATAAAAGATAGACTGAAAGAGAACGGCGGTTGATGGATAACGGAAAAAAGGCGGCTGTTGGCAGAGTCAGAGATAGACTGAAAAATAGACTGAAATATAGACTAAGAGAAACTGAAATATAGACAAGAAGATGGGATAAAAGATAAAAAGATACACTGAAAAATACACTGAAAGATTGGATAAAATACAGACAGAAAGATAGATAAAAAGATAAAAATAAAAGATAGATAGAAAGATAGACTGAAAGACAGACTAAAAGATAAACAGTAAGATATACAAGCTGATAACTAGATATATGAAGAGGTTGTTTGGCATAAAAGTTAATTTGATCTGTAAGCTTGTCAAGACTTGTTTCTTTTTGTTTTTGTTTTTATTACTTTTGTGATGACAAACAGATTGTGAAAAAGACTGTCTTTTTTTAGCCTCCTCTAAATATAGGACTAAAAGAAAAGATAATGTTCTACCTTATTGTAAGAAGAATAGCCAGATATTTTGATTGAACTGTAAGTAGAAGAAGAATTTTAAGTAAAGAAATTATTTTGCCTTCTGCAATTGGTAAATAGTAAAGCAGACTGGGCCATTTAACCTTGGTAAAGCAACCGGTTTAGTATTCCGCTTAAAAAATGACCTTGTGTCACATCCTGCTGTGGCGGAGGGGTTGGGTAAATACAACCTTAATTTATCTTTATTTATTTGTTTTAATATCTAGATGAAGCATTGTAAACCATTATTATTTCAAATGTTGATTAGTATTCCATTTCATTTTCATTGTAATTTTTTTCTCTGATTTTTTTTAGATGAGGCTTGATAATTTGGATTATTTGGATTATTCGGACTTGTTCTCATCTTTATTGCTTATCTGTACAACCTTTTGGCTGATGTGCCCTCCGGCCTTCTTCAGGTATTTCTGGTGGGACTCTGGAGACTCTCGATTACAAGAAAATTCCTGAGCTCGAAAAAGTTCCCGAGTCCGACAAGAAGTACCTGAAAAAGGCCAGAAGGCACATCGGTCGAAATATTGTACTGATAACATTAAAGATGAGGACATGTGTCCAAATAATCCAAATTGTTATTTTTTTTTATCCCAAATTACTCGAGACATCAGTAGGCAACAAAAAGAAAACAGCGTGGGTCCCTCCCTATTTCTTGGAGGTAGTCGACTGTCTACCCGAGGGAATTGCGATTAAAAAAATAACAAAAATGAAAATGAAAGAAAAAACAAATGAAAAAGATTAATAGTAACTAACAGGACCTGTGGATATACCACAGTATTCTTATCTAATTATTATAACGTTTCATTTGTTAAATTAAGAGCTATTGCAATAGTTCAATATATAAAAGTATAATAATCTTGTTTTAACTCTTTTTCACTCTTCTTTTTTCTTTCTTTCCGTATTTCCATCTTTTCCTTATATTCAATTAAAACAGATTAGCGTTATCACTTCCACGCGCCCACCACCTCTATCTTTCCCATACTTTCTTTCTTTCTTTCTATCTATCTGATTATGCTTTTCTGTGTAGAATATCCTTTTTCTTCTTTTTTTTCTCTTCATAATAGAAACGGAATGGCGCATTATTTAGCTGAGGTGACGACACTCATAAGAAATAAGAATCCGGTGGATAAGCAACATTAGATAATCTGGATTTACATTTTTTTGCATTTCATCTTGGTGGATTTCGACGGTCTCATTTTTAAGCAGGATGTGTTGCAAGATGATAACGGTCGTACAATTAAGGAGCACGTGTATTAATATACAGATTTTCACTTTAATTAAGCTTTGTTTATTTTGACACAAGGTAAACTTAATACAAAAAAAACAACCTTCACCCGGTGTCCAATGAGCATGAACCTCATTACACTAGCTAATTGTTTACCAGAAAAGTTTGTTAACAATGATCACTTTAAAGTAGGCAGTGTGTTCATTCTTGTTCTATTAAAACATTCTTAATACGAGAAGTTCCTTCCAACTCATTGACGCTCTCCGGTTAATGGAGGGGCAAAGAGCATTTATTTTAAGAAGCCAATTAGGAAGTACAAAGACGTGACAAATCGAAATTGAGTTAAATAAAATGCGGCAAAATAATTCGCTTAGTCTTTTTTGACAGTTTAAACAAAGATCGGATTATTGTTTCTGAAGTTTTTTCTTTCTATCTTTTTTGAATTCAAGGAAATTTATATTAATAATTCACAAGAATTTGTTTATCTGGTTTTAAGAGATTAACGACAGTTTGTTGTAAAATCATCAGATAACAGTATTTTACAAAGAAATTGAGGCAAACACAAAAATAGCAGTTTTAGCCTAATTTGGAGTAGCTGTTTTTACTCATCACCTCTAGTTTTTTAGATATGCATACTGTACATTTTGTACACATACTGTACATAAAGGCGTATATGCATTCGGTGTTAATTTCTAATATTGTGTGACTTCTTTTTTAGTTATTATGCAATAAATGTAAGTGCTAGCATTACATTTTATATATATATAGCTATATATCAAGACGGATTTTGGCAGTTAAGCGTAGCCAAAAACGTCTCAATCAACAGCCAGTAGTGCCCTGGCCAGTAGTGCACTAAATTGAGGCAAGCACAAAAATAGCTGTTTTAACCTAATTTAGAGGTACTGAATTCAGATTGGAAATCCGTTTTTACTCATCACCTCTAGTTTTTAGATATGCATACTGTACATTTTGTACTCATACTGTACATAAAGGCGTATATGCATTCAGGGTTAATTTCTAATAATGTGTGACTTATGTCTTCTTTTTTAGTTAGTATGCAATAAATGTAAGTGGTAGCATTATATTATATATATATATAGCTATATATCAAGACGGATTTTGGCAGTTAAGCGTAGCCAACATGTCTCAATCAACAGCCAGTAGTGCACTGGTCAGTAGTGCACTGGTAGTCAGCAGATCATCTAAGAAAACACATTTCTAACTGTCTGCGGTACTATGAATTGTGTACATTGGGTCATCCAAGTATATTTATTCCGTCTATGTTCTTTATCTATCCTGTTTTATCTGTAATAAGCTGCTGCAACTGTTAAAATAAGCACGTATATATTCTGTATATACTAAAATGAGTCTATTTAAAAGACTGAAAACTAGAGGTGATAGAGCAAAACTGTTTATAAATTTGAGTTCAGCACACCCAAATTAGTAAAAAAACACCTATTCACATTCTTGCCTCAGACGAAAAATATTTTTTGTAAACCAGTGTAATTTTCAATGCACTTTTATAGTAGAATCTTTTCTATTATACTTTATAGTACTGATTTTTAAAATGCAACTATATTGATAATTGAGAAGTGTTTGTTTGTCTGTCGTTTAGTGACGGTAACATGAATTGATATAGAATTATCAAATTTACTTGTTACCCCCCCCACCTACCCCCACACACACTCGAACGAGTAGAATGTTAGAGTCAATTTCTTAAGCGATGTTTAACATCAGCGATGTTTGAATTCAGAGTTTTCCTCCTCTTACACTGGTTAAAACAAGTTTAAATAGCTCAGTCTGCCCTACTATTTATCAATAAATATGAAGGGAGGATATTTGGATCCATACCCTTCCCAACAGTATTTCCAGTTTATTTTTTATAGTAAAATCATGAGCAATGAAAATCATAAGAATTAGGTTTGATTTGTTTAGTTTGTTTTACAGCATATCAACTGACTTGAAACCTAAAATTCATAGATTCCTTCATACAAAATGGCAACAACACTGGAATAACAACATCCACAATAAACTCTTCCTAATCAAATCCACTTTGGGAGACTGGAGACCAACTTTAAGGAAGTCTAGAAAGGAATAAGCCATTGTGTCCCGACTACGCATTGGTCTTGCAAGACTAACACACTCCTATATACTCTAACAAGAACAACCACAATGTGGAACATGTC
Organism: Doryteuthis pealeii; assembly: GCA_023376005.1. NCBI lineage: Eukaryota > Metazoa > Mollusca > Cephalopoda > Myopsida > Loliginidae > Doryteuthis > Doryteuthis pealeii. Next base: position 51,135,832 of record CM042156.1, on the reverse strand, counting down.
AAACACCTTTGACAGTTAAACACTTATTCATAGAATGCAGGTTTTCTGCTCACATCAGAAACCGTTATTTTAAAACAAACAATATGAAAGATGTGTTTGAAAATGTCAATTTTGGAGGGAAATAAAATTATACCATAGAATATAGACATGAAACTAATCAATACCATACAACATTATCCCCAATAATGCAAACACATTGTTAAAACCAATTACTAAAAGTATAAATATAAATACACGATATGTATTACTTCCTAACCATTAGACATGACATAACCCCAGACGGGTTGATATACCGTTAAAATCAATAAACAAGCAACCAAACAAACAAACAAGCATATCAACCCTCTTTGGGTCATTTCTGCCGAAACAAGTCATTTTGATAAAAATTTAAATGTTTCAAATTCTTAATACCATCAAATTGGTATAAATGATTTTAATGAACTTCATTTTGGTTCATATTAGTTTGTTTAATGGTATAATAACGCCCGTGGGTTATTTAATGCCAAAAACTGTTAGAGTGTGAGATTGAAGTATGTGTCATCTTTGTAGATGTATTTTGTGGAAGTGTCTGATTCATAATTTTCGATATATTTTATTTCTCTCAAAAGATAAATATCATCCATGTTAGTATTCTCAAGTAGATCCCTCATATTATTTGCATTGAAATATTTCTATCTGATTGGAGGGAAAGCTTGCATTACATATTTATATTAAAATCCTTTCTATTTTATTTTTACTAGCAAATATATGCACCCTCCGGGTGCAAGTATTTAAGTTTTAATGTAATAAAATATTGTATTAAATTAGAAAGGCTAATGAAACTAAATAAAAATGCAGATAAAAAGATTTGAAACAGAAGGAGTATAATCGAAAAATAGAACAACTGAAACTTACTCTTCCATCACTCTCGTCTTTCATTCTTATTTTTTCTAATTTAACTATTTAGTTAAAAGAGGAAGTAAAGAATAAAATGACAGTTATTTTTTCTTGTTAATGGATTTAATTTAAGATTCATTGAAGGGATTTTTGCTTATATTCATTAAAATGAAACCAAACAGTTAGAAATCAATAACACTGAGCATATATTTATGAAATTCGATTTTTTAATATCAATATGCAAATTAGCCTTACCGTTTACACTGTAAACCGCTATTTTGTTGTATATATAATGATAATTGCATGTTGTTGTATGTAGATATGATTAACAGTATTAATAATGTAAAACAATTTTATTAATAATTGAGGTTTAAATAAAAATAAAATCATTGAGAATGTGATGTTAATAACTAAGGGAATTGTGACTTGAGTAGTGATATAGTTTCGGTTACAGACAGAAAAACACACAACCTCCATTATAATAAGATAGTAACGTTGTTTTTTAAAAATTCAACTATATCAAAATAATTGAGAAGAGTTTGTTTGTTGAGTTTGAAAAAATGTGTAAAAAAGAAGAAATTGACTACCCATCAAGAATGAATAAAACAAAACGTTTTCGGCATAAAATTACCCAAAAGGGGTTGACATGCCGTAAAATCCAACCAACCAACTAACCAAAGTATGGACAAAAAAAAAGTAAATAAGCGACTAAAATATTTCATTAAAATGTTTTCTATCATGATAAATTTTTTTACCAAGTTAGAATGATGAATATAGTTAGCAAAAAAACAAGTGAACATGCTTCAATGCGGAATCGCTTTCGTCGACGTTACCTATGAGACCGATAAAGTGCCACAATCGCAAATCATTTATCTGTAATGGACATGCAGTGAAAGGCAATTTTATTTCACGGCCAGGTAATCTGGAAATATAAATTCTGTCCGTATAGACAGGCCATAAAATCAGGAAAGAAGAAAAAAATTCTTTAGTGGAAAAAAAAAAGATTACATAAAAATGCTGAACTAGTGAAATACTTTGTAGGAAATGTTTTTTTATTCACTCCCCAGAAATCCACATTAACCGGAGAAAGACATTCACACGCATGGTATTTCGAAAAGAAAAAAAAAAGGAATTATTACTACAAATAACGACAAAAACTGATTCACGGTAGTTTTTTTAATCATTATTGCAATAATAATAATAATAATAATAATAATAATAATAATAATAATAGTTATTGTTTTAACCGTGCACGCATGAACTCTTCCAACTATAAAATAGCAGCAGTTTCTGCGCTTAAGGAAGAGTCAATATTTCAGCAGACAGTTGATAAGACCGCATCGCGAGTAACCTTCTCATTTGTATATGTTTGTATTAATGTTCTTTGTTAATATATTTGTTTAACACATTTTCTCTCTTGTATCTTTATTCTGGCCCCTAACCTGGCCATGAAAATGAGAAAATGGACAAATATCTGGACCTTGCCAGAGAACTGAAAAAGTTATGGAACATGAAAGTGAAAGTGATACGAATAGTGGTTGGTGCACTTGGAACAGTCCCAAAAGGATTAGAAAAGGGCTTGGAAAGTTTGGATATCAAGGAAGGATTGAAACCATTCAGAACACTGCACTGCTGCAATCTACCAGAATACTCAGAAGAATCCTGGAGACCTGAGGAGACTTGCTGTCACTCACTCCAGTGAAAGACCATCAGCTAATGCTGATGTGAAAACTCAAAAGGAGTAAATAACAATAATAATTATCCCAAAAATATCCCAGCAAGAAGACCAGACCTAGTGTTGATAAAGAAAAAAGAAAGAACTTGTCAACTGGTGGATTTTGCAGTGCCAGCAGATCACAGTTGTCATCTGGTGGGTTTTGCTGTCCTGGTCGATCGCAGAGTGAAAATAAAAGAAAACAAAAAGTAAGAAAATTACTTGAACTTTGCCAAAGAACTGAAAAAAATGTGAAACATGAAGGTGAAGGTGATACAATTTAGTGGCCCTTGGTTCTCAAGAGTTTCAGAAAGAGTCCAAATGAATTGAAAAATAGAGGAAAAATCGAGACCATACAAACACTAGCACTATTAAGATTGGCTCAAATACTTAGAAGAGTCCTGGAGCTTTTTTTTTTAAATGGCTGGAGACACATCTTGAAAGTTTGAATTTTATGAATGATTTCTACATTCATTCGATCCGGATTGTACACTCTCTTATTTATAAACAATCGGTTTGTTTTATTATTCAAACATTTCAAATTAAAATCGAATGTTGGGAAATAACTTGAATTTCAAGAGAATTGAAAGAAATAGTAAAATACGAAAGTGACAGTCATGACGATTTTACCCATAAATATACGACTCAAATAGTCTAATGAAAAAATATTAGATGAATTACATCACATACAACATCATCTTTTATAGTTTCTTCATAATTTTGGGATTTCTTATTTACCAGCTGAAATATCCGTCTACGTTTGGGTAAGAAGTAAATATTGAGAATAAGCAAGTAAATGTTAATTCATTGATTGATCAGAGTGGACCTGGGAGTAATGGCAATGAAGGGGTGCTCCAAATTACCCTGATCTCCAGAACTGCAGTCTCACCAACGGGTAAGTATTGTTTCCATCCAAGTCAATTTATACAAAACCCTTGAGTATTTCTAATCCTGAAATATCCGAGATCTTTGTGAAAAGTCGTCGTTTATTTTGAAGGCGCGTGGTGTAATGGTTAAAGTCGTAGGAAATGGACTCGTCCACCTGGGTTCAAATCCTAGACGAAGCTACAGTTCACATAACACTAATACCCTTGGGAAAGGTATGAATCTAACTACTCTCCCTCCAGCTATGGACAAATAGTAGGGCAGACAGGCCTCTTTAACCTTGATTAGGCAACCAGTCTAGGAGAAGGAAAATGCTGAATTCAGACCTGTTAAACTCCGTTAGGGGTGGTAACTACTAGAATAGGCTCAGTCCTAATTAGTGATCTATTTTACTAATAATTTACACTAAAACAGAATTTGTAGTCAAGTATAATTTTACAATGAACGGCTACAAAAGAACAGTTCTAAGGCTAAATACAAATCAATATAATTTCCCAGTTATATTTTCATATTATATTCTAAAGTTATTGTTGTCCTGATGAAAAAAGCATTGGCTTTTGTAAATGGTTTAAATCACAATTAGATTTAAGGATTTAAACATTTTTGTTAGAATTGTTAGTCCTGAACTAAGCAATAATATTCTGTTCTTTTATTTTTCCAATTTGATTGTTAGTCCTAACTAAGCAATAATATTCTGTTCTCCTTTTATATTTCCAATTTGATTGTTAGTCCTAACTAAGCAATAATGTTCTGGAAGGGGAAGAGATGGTTTCATGCCTTTGCGAAGGGAATTAGCGCTAAGTGAAATGCAAGCAGCTCAGTACAGAATTTGAACTCAGCTCGTTGAGTTTATTTTCAACGACGATAACCGTTACGTATCGAGTGCCTCCACATGTAAGCCTTTCTTTTTAAAGAAATAATTATAGTAAAAATAATTTCGAATGCATTTTCATAGTAAAAATCATTTTATAGTTCAATGCATTTTTATAGTAGAAATCATTGTCCAATGCATTTTCATAGTAAAAATCATTGTCCAATGCATTTTTATAGTAAAAATCATTTCCAATGCATTTTTAGAGTAAAAATAATTTCCAATGCATTTTCATAGTAAAAATCATTTCCAATGTATTTTCATAGTAAAAATCATTTCCAATACATTTTCATAGTAAAAATCATTTCCAATACATTTTCATAGTAAAATCATTTCCAATACATTTTATAGTAAAAATCATTTCCAATTGGTTTATATAATTGATATCAGAATAAAGTAGAATGCCTATATTTAGGTTAATCTTTTTTCAAAAATGTCGTTTATTTAAACCGGAAGGATCATGACCCGAAGAAAAACAAAAAAAAAAAACAATTTAGATGATGGAGAAAAATTGATTTCTACAAAATCTCTTCATTAAAGATTAATTAAATGAAATATTTTGATTGGAATTTTAATATTTCATAAGAAATTCGTCTTCGCAAAATCTATTAATTAATAATCTTTCAATTTTATGTCATTTATGATTAGAATTGCTTCTTATTTGTCTTTGATCTGTGGGACATTTCCGCACATTTTTCGACCGGTTTTATTTCCTGGCGTCAAGAGGTGACATCAAATCAATTTTAAGTGAGAAAAATAAAAATAAAAAAGGATATTTTAAAAAAAGGATAAATACAACTGTCTTTTTTTAAATACATCTACTTAATTAAAAATAATTTTCCCCCTAAAAAAAAACAATTATTGTTTAGCAACCCATGGGTAGGATGTGACACAAAGTCATTTTAAGCGGAGTTTTAGAGGTATGAATTCAGATTTTTACTTCTCCTAGACCCGATGCCTAACCAATTGTATTCTACATTTGTTTCTTATATATAGATAAGATGAAAATGGTATGACCTATATATCTTATTGTAATGGAGATTGTGTGTCTGCCTGTCTGTAACCGAAACTATGTCAGTAACCTAGTCACAATTCTTTTAGCTATTTACGTCACATTCTCCATGATTTTATTTTTGTTTAAACCTCAATTATTAACAAAATTGTGTTACATTATGAATGCTATTGGCCTGAAATAACTGCAATTTTATTCTTTACTACCTATTTAACTAAATAGTTAAATTAGGAAAAATTAGTAATGAAAGACGAGAGTGATGGTAAATGATGGAAGAGTTAGTTTGAAAATTGTTCTATTTTTCGATTATACCCCTTCTGTTCCAAATCATTTTATCTGCATTCTTATTTAGTTTCTCGGTTTTTTTCTAATTCAGTATTTATTTATTTATTTTATGCATTATTATTTTATAACATTAAAACTAAAACTGGTGATAGGATTCCTGAAATACAGCAGCAAAACCATTTTTTCTTATGCTTCAATCATTACAGCCTTTAATTGTTTGTACATTAAATTTTTTCAACACTTTCTTTTAGCTATTAACAGTCATATATATATATATATATATATATATATAATATATATATATATATATATAAAGAAATTTGAAAAAAACAAGTATTCCGAAATTGGGATGAATTTAATAATCGATGTTTAAAACATTTCGGTTACATTGAACCTTCATCAGGATGTCTCTTGGGGTGAAGAAAATGATGGATGTTTTTATATGTGACAGGAGATGAAAATCTTTTTAGTTATGTAACTGTATTTGATCAGCGTTTTAATTTTGAAAGGCAAGTCGCGATCTACTCACGTGAAGGTGTCATGACGCGTGACGCCACTCGAAGAAATGCAAAAGACGAGAAAAAGTATTAATGGACTGATTATTTTAAGAGAACATAGGGAAACAAAGTGGGAATAATAACTAAATAAATAATTAAATGAAGCCTGGTATTTAGTAATTATTTAACACTATTTAACTAGAAACGGAGATATAATAAATAATACATGTCGGTTATTAAGGGAACAAAGTGGGAATGATAACTAAATAAATAATTAAATGAAGCCTGGTATTTTGTAATTGTTTAACACTATT
>CM042156.1:51099378-51121878 GCA_023376005.1 Doryteuthis pealeii | reverse complement strand
CCAAAGCAACTCATTTACGGTCAGCTGCATGATGGCAAAAGGCCACAGTATAAGCCTTGGAAGAGGTATAAGGATTGTTTAAAAAACAACCTTGTAAAAATAAAAATACATCTTCACAACCGGGAAAAGCTGGCATGGAAAGAAATGACAGGAGAATTCATGTGGATGATGGCTGTACCAGTTTTAAGAGTGAAAGAATTGAGCATGAAACCCTCAACGTCAACTTCGAAAGGGATACACCAGTCATATTTGAGAGAACATTGTTGGAGTGAGACTAACGTTTTTAACCCCCCTCTACCCAGGCGACACCGGTAGCCACTTCTAGTACATGTATAAAGGTCAGTTGGTGTGTATGTATGTATGTCCGAATCAAACTATGAAAGTACAACAATTAACATCAAAAGAATATATATATATATATATATATATATATATATATATATATATATGAGGTGAGGTAAAAGGAAAAGTGAAAAAATATAACTCAAACAAGTCCAAGTAGGAGAGAAATATTTCGTCCTTCTGACGATGTTCTTCGCGTCAGAAGGACAAAATATTTCTCTCCTACTTGGACTTGTTTGAGTCATTATTTTTGTTCATTTTTCCTTTTACCTCACCACATACTGTCGGATTTTACTCCAACTCTCCTATCTTCATATATATATATATGAAAGTACGCAAACAGTTTGTTTGATATGGCTATGCCGACAATTTTTGGGAGAATATGTGCTTAATTGAAGTCATACCTAATTTGAAAATTAATTAGTTGATAATTAATGAATGAGGCGAATATATCTGTTCAAATGTAAAGCGTAAACAAATCGAGAAAAAGTCATTCTCTGTATGTAAATTTCGGCCTATCATGCTCATCAGCAGAGTTTTAGACTGGAAGCAGCGTTGTGTGTGATTCGACTCCCACTGCCAGACTGTCAGATTCAGTGATACTATATATATATATATATATATATATATATATATATATATATATATATATATATATATATCTTAAGTATCACTGGTTTCAACTTTTTGTGCAAAAATTACGAAGGTTTTATTTATATTTACGAAGATATCTAAGAATTAAAATCTACATAATAATGGATATGCGCTACTAACTTGTTAACCATTGCACATAGTTTTTTTTGTCACCATCCTCTAATCAAGTGAGGCTGAGTAGCCACTTCTAGTCCAAATATATTAGAAACGAAAAAGCATTTATGAAATAATTAGTGTTCGTACTCATGCGAGAACTGTTCTCTGAAATAAATTAGTGTTCGTACTCATGCGAGAGGTTTCTAACTGAACACTCATTTCTAAGATCTCACTAATTCTAACGGCCCACTATCTAAAGAGACACTTCTAACAGCACACCCATTCAAACAGTAAACTCATTTTAAAGGTACTAATTCTAACGGCACACCTTTTAATAGCACACTCATTCTAACGGCACACCCATTCTAACAACGCATGCATTCTAATAGGACACTCATTCTAACGACATAATTTCTAGGGTTTTGCTGGTTTTCCATCATCCAACAGTACGTGCAAGTCTTTCAACTTTTCATAAACATTTGGTAGCGTTCTACTTATTTCCATAGTCTCTAACAGCACACATTTTCACGGCAATCATTTCAATGACCTCTTCTAAGAGCTCTCTCTCTCCCCTCTCTCCCTCTCCCCCTCTCTCTGTCTCTCTGTCTCTGTCTCTGTCTCTGTCTCTCACTCTCTCTGCGTTCTAAAATCCTTTAATCTGGGGCGTTATGCTATATATTATTATATATATATATATATATATATATATATATATATAGCAGTTTATATTGTTCTGGATGTGATGCGAAAAAACATCGAAATATAATTAACCAATGATTAACTGTCATCTAGTAGAATACTGAAGACAGACACTGAGTTTTGTGTTCCACATTCTCTAGCTCAGTTCGGAAACACTAGTCATGCACGATCTTCGGTTAGTACATGGTTACCCACTATAATGATTATTGTGTTCGACTAACATGGAGGGATGTCAGTGAATAATTATTTGTGAATAATAATTTATTGATAACATTATTCATTCATTATTAATTTATTTGGTTTATTAGTAATTGTATATCTTTATTCTGATGTGATTCGTATGACAAGATTAAAGAAGGGTCCCTTATAATATGGTCAAGTCCTAATTTTAATTTAAGTAAATTATTTTTGACCGTCATCGGTCAGTTTAAAGAAATAGTGAAAATATTAGGGCCAATATTGTAAAAGATAAATCATGGTGTTTATAGAAAGCCTGTCGTCACGAATGCCTGCCCTTATTCCCGCTATGTTTTACCTTGACGGTGACAAATGTAAAAACGGACAAACATATTTACGGTGCGATATTTTTTAACTGAAAAAAAATGTCTATGTTCTTATTAGTATTTTATTCGAAAGGAGGGGTATTGTAGAATATGATAAAACAAAAAAATATATTTGCTCAGGTCTATGTTTATTTATGTGGTCTTATCAGAAGAGACAGAGTGCATGGTATGAAAATTATTTTGAAATTTTAGTTTTTTTTTGTGAAAATATATTGTAGATTTATCATTATTTTCAACTTTTATTTGTTTAAATAAAAACACTAGCCATACATGAGCTTCGGTTTGTGCATAGTTCCCCTCTATAATTATCCATGTGTTCGGTTGGATATCAGTAAATACTTACTATTTATGAGCATATTTCAAAAACTTTAAGTGTTAGAATAATTCTGTGTAGCAATGTAGGACCATCATCGTCTGTGGCGATTTCGACTCGTATTTCAACATTTGTGTCTGTAGCAGAGAAAATGTTTTTTTTTTGTTAGCCAGTGAAATCGAAATCAAATACACAGCCATGCATTTAGGAATTAATCTATTTTTAGTCAGATCTCAAGTTTGGATCCTTTGAGAAAAACAAAGAGCTAAAGGCGGGTAAGATGAGATGTTGTTTTTTGCTAAGAGCATTTGAACGTTTTAACAGAATCGACGTAAATTCATCAAAATAATTGTAGATTCAATCTGCCAGTTCTGACAGAGCAATTGAAACGATAATCGATATATTTTTTTTGATACCGGGTGTGTCAGAAAAGAAAACACCCCTATTAATAAAAGGGTAGTATTCACGCTACAATATTAGTCACAAAGCAGCAAATTACTCAAGGACAACGGTATTTCGCATTTGAAATGTTGCATCATGCACTACACTCATTCGAGCATCCATTCTTTTATGTTATTTACATATATTTTTTTCCAAGATCAAAAGTATTTCGCATTTTCGTATTTGAAATGTTGCATGATGCACTACACTCATTCGAGCATCCATTCCTTTATGTTATTTGCATATATTTTTTTCCAAGATCAAAAGTATTTCGCATTTTCGTATTTGAAATGTTGCATCATGCACTACACTCATTCGAGCATCCATTCCTTTATGTTATTTGCATATATTTTTTCCAAGATCAAAAGTATTTCGCATTTTCGTATTTGAAATGTTGCATCATGCACTACACTCATTCGAGCATCCATTCCTTTATGTTATTTGCATATATTTTTTTCCAAGATCAAAAGTATTTCGCATTTTCGTATTTGAAATGTTGCATGATGCACTACACTCATTCAAGCATCGATTCATTTATGTTTTTTCGCCGACACCATTTCCCAAGAACAAACGTATTTCACACAAATATATTTACCAACCCCTCCGCACGAGCAGGATATGACACATGGTCAATTTCTTAAGCGGAGTTTAACAGGTTTGTATTCAGAGTTTTCCTTCTCCTTGATTAGTTTGCTAGCCAAGATTAAAGAGTCCAGTCTGCCACACTATTTGCTCATAGCTGGAGGGAGAGTAATTGGATACATACCTTTCCCAACGGTATCAATGGTATGTGAAATGCAAGAAGCCTCGTCCAAGATTTGAACTCGGGTCGACGAGTCGATTTCCTACGACTCTAACCATTATATCACGCGTGTATTTTTCCTATATAACATTTTCAACAGTCAGAGGAACTCTGATCGATCAGCTGGTCACGTCAAGCCCTAGCACTTATATGATTGTCCCAACCCTATTGCCCTTATGTCAACTCCCCAAACCCGTTTTATCATATATGTGCTAGAAGGTGATAGCTGAGGGTCTTAATGTGCTGGTTATGATGTAAACTCTATCCGATGGTAAAGTTCCAATTCTGGAGTTCTGGAGCATGTGGAGTACCCCTTCATCACCATTACTCTCAGGTCCACTTTGAGAGTCTTAATGTCCTGGGTATGATGCAAAACTCTATCTGATGGAGAAATTCCAATTCTGGAGCTCTGGGGAATGGGAAATACCCCTTCATCGCCATTACTCCCTATTCCACTCTGATCGGGAATGGTAGTACCTATTAGGGCCCTATCTATAGGTTAAATAAAAAATGAGTTTGAAATGTGTTTAAAGTTTGAGTTAAAATGTGGAATATCCATCAAGAATAAATAAAACAAAACATCTTCGGCATAAAATGATCCGAAAAGGGTTAACATGCCGTAAAATCCAACCAATCGAGCAGCCTATGATTCTATGGTTTTGATTATATTATGTGTGAATAAAGGTTTCCTGTTTCTGAAAACTATATATATATGTGATATATATATATATCAAAGAAACTAATCCTGCCTATTTCAAACTAAGACACCAACCCTCCCTCCCCCAAATTGATAGATTTAAAAGCCATGTTACTTTGGGAAATTCTCAGTAAGAGTCATGTTCTTGTGATTACCTGAAGATGGTTGAAATAAATTATTGTAATGAAGCAAGTTTAGAGTTTTTTCCTTCATTTACTGAATATATATATATATATATATATATATATATATATATATATATAAACTCATCCACAGACACCGTGTTTTGACGTTTCATGTCTCATCAGTGTAGAGGGTTTCGACATTTACATCTCATCAGTGTGGCTCGACTTTAACAGCCACTTCTGGCCGAAAGCGAAACCCAACAGAATTTTTGCGAGTCTAGCTTCTACATATATATACACGGTTGAAAATTCGTTTTGGGTATTTTGTATTCAGTGTTCATTCATCCAACGAAGAGAAAGAAAAAATGGCGACAGACGCGTGTTACACACTATGTTGTTCCTTTTTAAGTTGTGCAAAAAACAAAACAAAACAAACAATAAAAAAACAGTTGAGGTAGAAGGAAATGATTGATGTATTGGCCTATGGAACTGGTTTGAATGTTGAGCATGATGTATTATACATGTTTTTGCGGGTAGTCAGGAAAAGATGAATTTGACTTGGAGAATGGACCAAGCAGTAGTTGAACACGTGACTATCAAGATGATTACTTGCAGGCTCTTTTGGATAATGACCCCCCCCACACACTCAATCAATGTTGAAATGGATTAATGTTGTGTTTATTATAACTCAACATTATTAAGACATTTGCAAATGTATGGTAAAGTATGGGTATTGGGTCCTTTTTGTTAGCTGTCTGCTTCAAATAAAATTGAAATAGATCACTAAGTAGGACTGAGCCTATTCTAGTAGTGGCCACCCCAAGCGGAGATTTAAGAGGTTTGAATTCAGAGTTTTCCTTCTAGACTGGTTGCTTAACCAAGGTTAAAATGCCCAGTGAAATAGATCACTAAGTAGGACTGAGCCTATTCTAGTAGTGGCCACCCCAAGCGGAGATTTAAGGGGTTTGAATTCAGAATTTTCCTTCTCCAAGACTGGTTCCTAAACCAAGGTTAAAATGTCCAGTGAAATAGATCACTAAGTAGGACTGAGCCTATTCTAGTAGTAGCCAACCCAAGCAGAGATTTCAGAGGTTTGAATTCAGACTGGTTGCCTAACCAAGCTTAAAAAGCCCAGTCTACCCTGTTACTCATAGTTGTAGGGAAAATAGTTGGATTCATACCTTTCCAAAGGGTATTAGCGCTATGTGAACGGTGGCTTCGTCCAGGATTTGAACTCGGGTCGACGAGTTCATTTCCTACGACTCTAACCAACACCCCACGCACCTCCTTCAAAAGCGCTCGGTGCAAGAGTTAAGGAATGTGCAAATCCGAAAATGTCTCGGTTGACGAGGGAAAGGTCAGAGAAGATCATCAAGTACATATGTCAAAGATTCAGAGTGGGTTTAGTCGAAAGGACACATTTTGGACAGTTGAAGCCAGTTGGCGGTCGTAGAGAAAGAGAGTGAAAAGTGAATATGAATGTCCAACACATTGGCGGTCAAATTAGTTCGACAAAAATCATGACATCTCCATAATCAAGAGATAAGAAAACACTTAAAAAAAACTTTTTCGACTTGTAGGTAAAGAGATCCATTGAGTTCCTTTTTTGTTTTGTTTTTTTTTTCATTGTAAAAATGTAGGATTGCGTTTATCTGAATTTATTGAAAATAATTTCCCAATTTGAATTGTTAATGAATTTCAGAAACAATCCAAGTAAGATGAAGACATGCTGGTCACTGCTGGAGAAGTAAGGATGAACTCATAAGCGATATTCTCCTGTGGGCTCCTACGCATGGACCCACCAGTATTAACAGACCAGCAAAAATTGGCATTCAACAGCTCTGTAGGGATTCTTGATGCTATCTAGAGGACTTGTCAAGAGCAGTGGTTAATGGGGACAGATGACAAGCAAGAGAAGTGAATCCATGCTGTTGGCACTACTTGATGATAATGATTTTCAAAAGTAGCCCTAAAAATAACGAGATTCTAGATTTAGTAGCATGAATCTTTCAAAAGACCCCAGCTTACAGCCAAATCATGTTGAAAGCACCATTTTCTACTAATCAAGTTATGCAGTAATGAGCCTGTTCAGTATTTTGATGGGTGACCACATTTTACGTATAGATAGCAATAGGTTATGGAAACTCTTGAAGTAGCCTAACCCAAACCCTAACCCTAACACTATCTCTAACACAAATACAAATGCAGAATGCACAAGAAATATCTTTAGAATCGCATTTTTAAATTACAGAAACTCCCGAAGTAACCTAACCCTAACCCTAACCCTAACCATAAAACTAACCCTAACCCTTACCTGATGTTTGAATCCTACCGTCTCAAAGATTTCGGATATTTCCGTGAAAGGTAATGAAATGTAATGCTTTTTATAAGTAATCTAATGATATGATCTCTTGCGCGCTATTCTGCATTAGTACCCTTTTCACGTATATGTTTATACTGCAACGGAAGAAGTAAGCGGCCCTTCCCTAAGATAGATATAGATATTCTCTTCTCTGATGGCAATTAATCCTGATAATCTATCGCCTTTATTTTCCCAAGCATCTCAGTCAGAATCAACAACGATTTATCGTTTTTAACAATCCCTTAGAAACTGTCTTTTTTTTGTCCTGTGAATGACATTAAACTCTATCTGATGGTGAGGTTCCAGTTTTGGAGGTTTGGGGAATGTGGATCACCCCTTCATCACCATTGCTCCCTGGTCCTCTCTGACCCGGAGTGGTAGTACCTGTTAGGGTCCCATCTATGGGTTAAATAGAAAAATGTATTTACAAAAAATTGAATTATCCATTAAGAATTGACTTATTTCAAAACTTTATCGGCATTAAATGACCCACTGAGGTTGATATGTCGTAAAACAAACCAAACCAAACTGTCTTTTTTTGCAATGGGCGTTTTTATTGTTTCAACCGATGTAAAATATTATCATAATGGAAATTATGTGTCTTTCTGTAACCGAAACTACGCCACAGCCAACATCTCAATTCCCTTAGATATTTATGTTATATTCTCAATGGCTATTAAATAATCATTATTCATTAGCAATATCTCTATAAAACTAAATATGACATAGATTTGTCTCAAAACATCCCATATGATTAATGAGCTTAAAATCCTGCAATATGTGTTATATATCATTAAGAAATAAATGTTTACATAGTATATGGTGTGAAGGATTTGCATACCGGTTTTAACAAAACCGTGTTTAATAAATGATTATTTGGTGTTATTGATTTCTAATATTATTGTTTTATTTTCAAATGTATTAAAAGCAATCCTATGTATAATTTTATATTGAAATCAATTAGAATAAAGTAAAAATAAGTGTAATCTTCTTGTGTGAGTTGTTGTGAGTCAAATTGATTGATTGTAAGAAGACAAATTCAGAGTAGATGAATATTCCAGAATACTACATATCCACCAGACTTCCTCGAGTGGTGTCTAGACAACTGATAGACAGAAAAAACTAAATACCATCAAGAATTTATAAAACAAAACATCTCCGGCATAAAATAACCCAACAAGGGTTGATACGCCATAAAAATCTAACCAACCAACCGACCGACCAACCAACCAACCAACCAACCGACCGACTGACCGACCAACAAATTGCTGACCTGAATAAAGTAAAATATTAAATTGAAAACCAAACGAATTGAATTGCATTTCCTATGCCACTTTAAGATGAAAAATCAGTGGGAAAGAAATAAAGATAAAAAGTTGCTTTCATATTTTTTAGTTACAATGAGAAAAGGATGAAGTTAGAAAAGTACGGAGAAGACAACAATATTTGAGAAATGATTTTAAATTTGATGCGCCAATCAAAGCATTATTAGAATGTTGACATAATATTAAAATAAAGGTTCCTTTTTATTTCATGAAAGGAATTTTTTAGTCTTCATTTCTTTCATCATTTCTATTTCTTCTTTTTTTAAAAATTAATTTTTTGAAATATAAAATAAAGGTACAATTCGCTCAGTTTTCTTTCTATTTTCTTAAATTCTTAACCACCTGCTTCAATTCTTTTTATTTTCCCGCTGAATATTTGTTCTTTTTTTTTTACAACCATTTATTGCAGTTTTTCCCGCGTGTTTTTTGTGGTTCACTTTTAATTCGACCAGTTTATCTCTTTTATTTCACAATTCTTTCTCTCTCTTTTTTTTTTTTCTGGGTGAAGAAGAAGAAGAAGAAGAAGAAGAAGAAGAAGAAGAAGAAGAAGAATTGAGGTTCCTACTAAAGCGTTATTAGAATTTTGACATAATTTTAAAATAAAGGTTCCTTTCTATTTCATGAAAGGAATTTTTTGGTCTTCATTTCTTTCAATATTTCTATTTCCTCTTCTTTTATAATTGATTTTTGAAAACATAAAAAAAAAGTAAAACTATCTCAGTTTTCTTTCTTTTTTCTTCTAATCTCTGGCGTCTTTTTCATTCTTTTTTTTCCCGTTCATTTTTTGTTCTTTTTTTTCCTACAACCATTTATTGCTGTTTTTTTCCCGCGTGTTTTTCGTGGTTCACTTCTAATACAACCAGTTTATCTCTTTTTATTTCGAAATTCTTTTTTTTCTTTCTAATTTTTCCCCTACTGAATATCAAATAAATTACACGCATAAAATAAAACACAATTTTCTTTTTCTCTTTTTCGTTGTTTTTTTTTTTTTTTTTTTTTTTTTTCATTTGTTAATAAATTGGGTCGAATTATTTTAAGAATCTGATATTTGTGGTTTTGAATTTTCCAAAGAAACAATGAATCCCACCTTCCATTCCTCAAGACACTCTTGAACAAAATCCAAAACTATTGGCGGTAAGAGAATTCATTTGGAAAAAAAAGAAAAAAAAAAGACAAAAAAGAGACGTAAAATATAATAATATGCTTTTTAATTAAAAAATACAATGCCTTAAATAGTCTTAATGAAAACCAATATAACCCCTTTCTGTAGAATACAAGTGATTAACATCATTTGTTCACGTGATTTGCATTCCAGCGCTGGCCTTCTGCATTCCATCACTTTCTTTTCATTAAGAGAATAATCTTCTTTCTTTCTTTCTTTCTTTTTTTCTTTCCCCTACATTTTTGTCTTCTTTTTCTTCTACTCTTTCTTGTATTTCTTCTTCACCTCAAACCTCTTTATCTTCTTCTTCTTCTTCTTCTTCTTCTTCTTCTTCTTCTTCTTCTTCTTCTTCTTCTTCTTCTTCTTCTTCTTCTTCTTCTTCTCACCTTTCCTTTCTTCTTCTTCTTCTTCTTCTTCTTCTTCTTCTTCTTCTTCTTCTTCTTCTTATTCTCACACCTCTTTATTTCTTCTTCTTCTTCTTCTTCTTCTTCTTCTTCTTCTTCTTCTTCTTCTTTAAGACATCGTTTTCCGCTTCCAAGTGAAATGGACTGGAAGTTATACATTTTCAATCAGCCTTTATTAATTTTTTATTCCCTGACAACAGACAAACCAGAAAACCTAATTGTTCCATGACAGCCTTTGCATGATAAATAACAATATGATCATTTCATTTTAAATTATTGACTAAATATAAGAATCGAAGAGACGCTATGCTCAGCATACGGATTTTTTAAAAAATGTACAACAAAAACATTTTTACAAATTTGCTTAGTTTTATATATTAATATTCATGTTACTTAAAAATACGATCATAATCTTATAACATCCTCTGGTAAAGTAATGAGACAGTCTAAATCGTCCAAGATGCTAAAATGTAAATCAGACAGACGCATAGTTAAATTGAGATTATTATACTTTTTGCATATTGACTATTTAGCAATAGCTCTTAAAAATATCAAACATTGTAATAATTGAATTATCATACTGTGGTATATCCACAGGTCCTGCTAATATTAAATAAATGTGGAGAAGACTTGGTGTAAGTTTATGGTCGTAGGAAATATCTATATGTAGTTTGTTTTAATTTAATACATATTTAAAGTTTACATTTAAAATTGTTTTATTTTTTAATCCTTTAATGAATTTGATGATTTTACTTACTTAGGGTACAAACTCGCTGACATTGAATATTTTACTCCCACCCGTCAGGCAATATGTTTCAAAAATCTATTTTTTCATTGTGGGCGTTTTTTATTTTGTACTAGTACAAATAATGGAAAATTATGTGGCCTTAAATTTTGGTTGACTACTTAATCACTGATACTGAGAGACGTCCATTTGCAATCATTGGCGAAGGATTTGAAAGAATGAGGAGCACCAGGAAACAACCAAAGGATTCTTTACCAAGGATCGCACTCTGCTTAACACAAAGGATCTCCGCTGGAAAAGTGCTCTCGCTTCACGCCTAAAGGATGGCCACTAAAATCGTAACCGTGGGATTCCTGGTGTCTGAGAAATCCATAACATGCAACACTGCCCTTTGACCTTTACTTAAGCTAGACGGGTGATCAGAGGGCTCCCATCCGATCAAATGACAAGTCACTTTAAACTCAAGCACCTATATGTTTGTACTGACCGCTTTTTTTGCCCCCCCCCAATATTTTTTATCGTATACATTCTTACAACCCCTCCACACCAGCAGAACATAACAGAAGGTCAATTTATTAAGAAGAGTTTTAACAGGTTTGAAATCAGAATTTTCTTTCGTATAGAATGGTTGCCTAACCCAGGTTAAAGAGCCTTTTCCGCCCTACTATTTACCCATATCTAGAGGAAGAATAATTGGATGCATACCTTTTTAAGGATATTAGCGCTATGTGAAATGTAAATAGCCTCGCCCAGGATTTGAACTTGTCTCGCCGTTTTCATTCCTGCGACAGTAACCATTACACCACGTGCATTTTTATCATATATTTGCTAGAAGGCAGTAGCTGAGGATCTTAAACGTTGATTCTAGTGGCGTTGTTCCACTTATGGAGCTCTGGAAGAGTGTGAAGTACCCCATTCATTTCCATTACTCCCTAGTCCACTGGTAGAGTGGAGTGGTAGTACCTGTTAGAGTCCCATCTATGGGTTAAATAGATCTGTAAAAATGAATTAAAGAAATGAATATTCAACAAGAACGAATAAAACAAAAGCGTCTTCGGCACGAAATAACCCAACAAGGGTTGGCATGCCGTAAATCTAAAGATCCAGCCACCCAAGCTAACATTGTTGTATCGTCGAGGTGGAATGATACACAGAAGAAATTGAGTGCTTAATATACTTATTCAGCACCAGTATCCGGTGTTGATGGGTACATACAAAAACACAGAACAATAAGTTACAAAACGATTTACTTACGAGAAATAGAGGAGGGTCAAATGCAGTATAGCCAAACGCAGTAAGATCAATCCACTATTCAGGTCCTTAATCGTAGACTATTTAAGGTTATGAGCCAGACCATCTTGCAGAGTGCTGAAGGGGTGCTAGCTACTCTACAACACTCATTCACACACACACACACCACACACACACACACACACACACAACAGACACATACATAGAAATATATATGTGTGTGTATGCGTACATGTGTGTGTTTTTATGCGTAGTACGAGCAACTGACCCCTAACAGCCGTACACGTTGACCTCTCTATGACGTTTATTAACACAGAAAAGTACAATTCGAGAATATTAGCTTAAAATACGCTTATAGGGAAAGTTTTCATCTAGCTTAACGAATTAAATTTTGAAATGTCTTCGCATTTAACAATTCTCTTTAGAAAAATAAATGTTGTATGTTACTTAAAAGCAAAACAAAACAAAAAAAAAAAAGAAAACAAAAGTTTTTGACATTAGTGATGGGTAGGTGGATTGAAAAAACAAAAAAAATATGATGAATTTGAGAAAACTAATTAAAAGGTAATTATTTTTCTTGGCTTCATTGGAAAGAGACGGTCGATTTGAGATATTGCTAAGTTTGTTTTTTTTGGTTGTAATAAGCATTTCCCGCCAAAAAATCCAAAAGAAAGAAAAATTCCCGCGTGAAAACAGATTCGATTTTATTGTGATAATTGAGCTTAGCGGAAGTGTTAAAATAATTTCAGGGTCCGTGTGAGGAGTGGGCGCAAAAATAGAGAAGGTGATCTAAGATGTGTGTAGCACCGACGAGGATGCCAAAATTTGTTCGGGATGGGTGTGGGGTGTGGGGTGCTGCCTCACATTTTCGAGCGCCTGACGCCGTAATGGGATTCTGATTTGCGATGGTGAAAGAAAGTTAGAGAGAGAGAGAGAGAGAGAGAGAGAGAGAGGAGAGAGAGAGAGAGAGAGAGAGAGAGAGAGAGAGAGAGAGAGAGAGAGAGAGAGTGAGGGGGAGGTTAGAGGAACAGAAGATGAAAATAGAAACAGCTCAGTAAATTTGCATTAGACTGGTCGCTTATCAAAATACAAACTAGCTGACGTACTCTAGCATTGAAGACTCCAATCACAGACAAACAGACAAATGTAACCACAAGCAAAAAGCAAAAAGCAAAAAAAGAAAAAAAAAACAAACCCAAAAAAACAAACAAAAGAAAAACAAAAAAAACAAACAAACAAAACACCATTCAGTTTTTTTTCTAAATAATGTTATTTGTTTATTTTTATTTAGGTTTGAAAATCAAATTCTGTTCAATTAGTTAGGTCTGGCATCGACATGGATTCTAAAAGATTAGTTTTTTATTATCAAATAATTCAACTCAGTTCCTTTTTCCATAATGAACAAAAGTTCTATCAATCTCTCTCACTCTCTCTCTCTCTCTCTCTCTCTCTATATATATATATATATATATATATATATATATATATGGGTTACTAGGTAAGTTGGTATTAGGATGATTCTAAGTTGGCCCTTTCTTTCAACAGCGGAATGTTAGAGTTGTTCAGGTCCATTTGAGAGCTCGATATTCAATGAATTAAACAGAGCTATATAATTGGGAAGGAAAAGGGTTTCAATAAAGTTAGCGGTCTGATGAAACTCACAGATATACTGTGGGCGGAAATAGATCTATAACTGCAAAATGGCCGATTTTTAACCCTTTTTCATTACCACATAAATGTATATATATATATATATATATGTGTGTGTGTGTGTGTGTGTGTGTGTGCGTGTGTGTGGATGTATATATCGGTTTATATCTATCAATCGATCTCATTTTCTTCATATGTATCTATACTATATTATAATATATATATATATATATATATATATATATATATATATGTGTGTGTGTGTGTGCGTGTGTTTGTGTATGTATGTATGTATGTATATCTGTCTGTTTATATCTATTAATCGATGTCATTCTATTAATTTCTATATATCTATCAATCCATCTATCTATCTCTTGATTCAAAATCCGTAGCTAAGAATCGGATGCTGATTTTTCAAGATTGACAAGATCAAGGCTTGAAACCCCGTCCAAGAAATTCACTCTAACCTCGTCGTCTGAATCTTGATGTCATGTGCGTGTCAAGATAAATCCAAAATAAATTGGAAAAACGCTAGAATTGTTTTTATTGTTATTGAGGGAACGTGCTTAAAGAGAATACAGACATAATTTCATTTTCACTGATATTTAACATTTTGCTTATTTTATATTTTGCTGCGTGTGTCACGTGTGAGATTCTCTTGTTATGTCATGTGACTGATTATGTCAGAAAACGATCAGATCCAATGGAGAAAAAAAAAAGAATAAGGAAACGAACAAGAAAAACCGAATAAAAACTGAATTACCCTTTTTTTAATCATTCATGTAATAAAGTATTTAAAAATCAGAAAGAAAATGAACGAAAACTACAATTACAATATAATCACCAAGGAGAACGCACGGACGCCATTAGTCTTGTCATTTAAACTATTGCGTGCACTGTTTAATTTTTTAAAACCTGAATATATATATATATATATATATATATATATATATATATATATATATATATTAATCGCCAGATTAATTAGCGTTAGAAGTATTCTAAGCTGCCCATTTTAAACAACGAAATGTTAAAGTTATTCTGGTCCAAGTTAGGTGCTCAAAGTTCAATTATTTTGTGCAGGGCAATATATTCGGTTTTGAAAGAAGACATATATATATATATATATATATATATATATATATATATATATATATATGTATATATATACATATATAAGCAAGGTCCTCTTTTATTTACATATATGAGCTCTCTACGTGGTCATAACATATATACCTATGTCTGTGTATGACTATATATATATATATATATAATATATATATATATAGATATATATATTTGATAAAGGTTATCTAACGAACCAACTTAAAAAAAACATATATATATATATATATATATATATATATATATATATATATATATATATATTAGCACGTCCTTCTGATAGTTGGAATAGTCTTCTTGTGATTGCAAATTCTGCCTCGCTCAGGCGTAGGGATAAAAGTAATTGGTAATTTGCTTGAAGCATTGTTAAGTATGTTATAATATATTAAAATTTGATGGCAATACAATGCGTATAAAAAATAAAAACAAAAAAACAACATCTTTTTGTTTTTATTTTTTATACGCATTGTATTGCCTTCAAATTTTAATAAATTATAATATATATATATATATATATATATATATATATATATGCTCAACCTATCCGGTACGGACAGGATGTGACCAAGGTCAATAATTGAGCCGAGTAAAACTGGTTTGAAATTAAGTATTTTTCTCCTCTTAAACTGGTTGCCTATCAATAACTAAAGAACCCAGTCTGCCCAACTATTCACCCATAGCTGGAGGGAGAACACATGGATTCATTCCTTTCCGAAGAGCATTAGCACAAAGGGAAAAGCAAACAGCTAAGATTTGAACTCGGGTGTCCGATTCCGTTTAAAGAATATGATTGTATATGTTTGAACCATATCAATAAAGTCATTTCAGAGATGCTTTGATCAATGGAAATATTGCTGGAATAAATGCATTGAATGTAAAACGAACTATTTTAGAGTTAATAAAGAAAAAGACATGTATTATCCACATCATTTGTTTCATTCATCATTACTTATCTTATGGTGTTAAACAATTTTTTTTTAAATAAATGATTTGTTAAAAAAGGGAATTTTTCTGATAATGGTCAAATATTAAAAGTTAATAATATCATTCCTGTCTTAGCTTTGTGTTAATGGCGTCTTCCAATCTATGTGATTGAACGAATGCCACACCAGTCATGGTGTAGCAGTTTCAGATACAAGGACTTTTAAACGGGATGGAGCCACTAACCCCATGACCTCTTGGTTTTGAATTCAGAGTTATCTTTTATAGACTAGTCACCAAGCTAGAACAGAGAATCTAGTTTTCTCTGCTACTTTATCCATGGCTTGAGAAAGAAACGTGGATTCATGCCTTTCTCAAGAACATCAATGCAATGTAAAAAAAACAAACAACAACAAAAACAACAAAAACAACAAAAAAAATTGAGTGAATCATAACTTGAACTCGGGTCAACGGCTCAATTTTCTGCGCTATAAATTGTTAAAGCCAAAAAAAGTCAGCTGCCAATTACGTTTCATGAAATCGAAATAAATGAGTGTTCAGTTAAAAGGTGACGGAGTTGATCAGAAGAAATGAAAAAAATGTAGTCTAACATTAGTGAACACATTGCTGAATTTAGGAAGGCCTGACAATGTTGTTCAGATGTTTTTTCTCAGTCAGAGTAATTTGTTCATATTGCTCTATATATGACCCTCACACACACACACACACACACACACACACACACACATATATATATATTATATATATATATATATATATATATATATATATATATATATATATATACGGCATACGTCAGAACCTCATACGTCGAAATCGACGGGAGAGTCCATGATATATATATATAACCTATATAGGACCTTGCTAATATATATATATATGTATATATCAGATTCGCATCTGATGAGTCGGGTGATTTAGAATATTTGTCTAAGCTCCCTGAAATAGACTATAAAGCTAAATCTCTAAGTCTTTGTTATTTCTTTACTCATATATATATATATATTATATATAATATATATATATATATATATAATATATAGGGCAGACAGGGCTTTTTAACACTGGTTCGGTAACCAGTCAAGGAGAGGGAAAACATTGAATTAACAGCTGTTAAGCTTGTCGGCTTAAAAAATTGACCTTGTGCGGAGGGGTTGGCATATATATATATATATATATATATATATATGACATCAAACACACCAGAACTTTACCCCCTCCCTTAACCCACCCCTGTGCCCATCCACTCCCATCCTCCAACCACTTCCTGTATACTACCCTCACTTCATTCATGTCTGCCCCTAACCTCCCTCCCCTCATTTCCGCTACAGACTCACCCCCTCACCAATTTAATTATACTCGCACGAAATTTTGCTTTCAATAAAAATCATTTGACTGAGGATGTCCGTATGAATTCGGACGAAACGTTTCAACTCTTAGTTTTGTTTTGAGTTTTTATTTCTTGTTCCACATCCTTCTGCCTACCTCATACTGTCGGATTCTACTACATCCATCCTATCTCCATATATATATATGTGTGTGTGTGTGTGTGTGTTGAAATGATAAATAAATAAAGTTTGCTCATGCACACATTGGATTCTATTTATTATTATTTCAAATATGAAATAAAACAATAATAACAGAACATTATAAAATATTTAAGTATACAAAGAAAAACAACATTCTTCGTGGTAAAATGTTTGATATTTGAAGTTAAAACGGTCAAAATACAGAGAATTTTTAAGTGACCGAAAAATATTTTTTTTAAATTTTTGAGACACAGTCAGAGAATGTTTGGTGACAGTTACACACAGACACACACACACACACACACACACACATATATATATATAATCGTAAGACATGTTATTGAATAACACGGAGTATTCTTTTTTCATTTTTTGTATAGATATTTTTTCCAGTCTTCTGGCTATCCTTTTTGAATCTGGATCGAGTTGATTCATGATATTTTTCATACTAATTTCCCGAGCGCTTTCGACTGTTGCTCCAGTCGTATTCATGGGGTTATGTAATTTGGTTTTTAGTTAATTTTTAGTTCTGTTATCTATGCTTTTATCAAATTCAGAGAGTCTATTATTTTTAAGAGGGGGTTAGGTGTGTTAGTTATTGAAGATATTTAATACGTTGTCTCCGACTTTAAAGGCTATTTTATTAATGTTAGGTTTTTTATTTTTAATGCATATGGCTTCTAGGATCTGTAGGCGTTTCTTATTGTTATTTTTGTAGATAATTCTAGTATTTTCGTTTAAGATTTTTCTAATTTCGGGGGAGGTGGATTTTTCTGGGTGTTTTTTAATAAAGTGTTGTTTTATGGAGCTTGTGTCGGAGAGATGGTATGTGAGACGGCGGGATAGTGTTGTTGTTGCATGGTCAATGTAGCTATTAGTGTATAGTTTATTTTCTGAGAGACACTCTCGGAATGGGCAAATGTATCTATATACTACGTTCGTTTGGCTTAAGGGATTTTAGGAGAGTTTGTGTTATTTTTAATGAGGAGGTTTGAGGTTTTGAATTTGGTGTAGTAAATAATTAGTTTTATTTTCTGTTGTTGATCGACGGGTTTGATGTGTCTATGTATGATGTTGGTTATTACATGTTCGTCGGATTTGTAGTTTTTGTGTAATTGATATATATATATATATATATATATATATATATATATATATATATATATATATATATACCACATGTAAGTATGTACATAAGGACTGGGGTAGTATTTGGGATTGATGATGAATCTGATGAATCTTAAAATTGGGAAGGGTCTGTGTATCTGTCTTTTGTATATTAGGTTCACTTGGTTATAAAAATTGTCGGATTAACTATAATGATAAATATTCTGACGAGGTCATTATCTCTATCAGTTCTATAGGATATATTTTTGTTTGTACATTAATGAAGAAGATTACCAACTCACCTTCATTACTAAGAAGTCCTTCTACTGCTAATATGACCAGATGTGACCCAAATCTTGACCTCTTATCCGGCAGAGACCGGTACTTCAGCTAGTATAATAAATGAATAGTTGAATAATTTATAATTGTCGGGAGAATTCGATTCAGCCATTTATTTCTGGATATCATCGAATTTGGCACGATGGCAGACGACAACTGAGTAAGTTCAATTGTTACTTTGTTACGACGACCCACTTCCGGTCGAATGTCGGCAGTTCATTTAACTCGATGCTTTGCTGCCAAGCTCAACAAGATGGCCGACACGGCGGGAATTTATCGCAACCAGCAGATAATCGATTTAGTATGAGAAGTTGGTCGACTTTCTAATAAAAAAAAGCCAACGAAGTAGCTATTGGCTGCGTCAAAAATATTGTAACACGTTATAGAGAGAAATTAGATGAGGACTTTAATGACAAATTGGTATATTATCAATAAAATTTTCAATTTCTGCATAATTTCTTCCAAAATAGGATACGACTGAAATAATAATGATGTTAATGGAAGCCATTTTTTTTTCATATTTCGACTACGCGGGAAATTAATAATAATAATAATAATAATAATAATAATAATAATAATAATAATAATAATAATTTCGAGAAAAGATATTCTCGTACATCATCATATACATACATAGATATACACGTATTCCCATATATACAAATAAAGATATGTCTGTCGCTATATATATATATATATATATATATATATATAATATATAATATATATATATATATAAACTAAATTCTCGATTTAAAATTAGTTACTTAGTAGACATATCAACAAATTTGCAATCACTAAATTCGCTCGTAGCAATCGGGAAAAAAATCGCAGCTTTTGTTTGGAATCTTCAAAACTTTAGAGTATGTCTACTCGTAAACAGACGCACACTTAATTTATATCAATAAAGTTTGTTTATCTGTTCTCTATAGATCGCCAAATTGTTTCAGTTGGACAATCCACTGTGAATCTTGCGAACTTATAAATCTAAGGACCGGGTTAGCTCAGTCGGTAGAGCGTTCGGCTAGAAACCACCAGGTTCCTAGTTCGATCCTGGTCCTCGCCAACTCAGCGTATGAGTAGCACAGGGATCTGTGCGGTAAAGCAAGGAGCTGATGGTAGGTGTGGCGCTCCACCTCAGACGCTAAAATAATCTTCTTGGTCTAGCGCTATTGAAAAAGAGGATAGACTTCCTCGCTGCATGGCTGATACTGACATTAGGCCACCCCGACGACTTAAAAAAATCTAATGTCTTGTTTTCGCTAGAATATCTACCCATTCACCTTGTATGATTTTTTTACCTAGACTCATTTAAAAAAAATCTAATCTAGCCTTTTTAATTATAGGTTCCCATATTGTGGAAGAACATTAGAAGAGTAGACGCCTCAAAGAATCAGCTCATATGATAGGCTGTAGTAATCTCTTGAGTAGACCTAGCATAGAAATGAACACAATATGGGACCTATAATTAAAAAGGCTAGATTAGATAAAAAAAATATGAGTCTAGGTAAAAAATCATACATAAGTGAATAAGTAGATATTCTAGCCAAAACAAGACATTGGGTTATAAGTTCACAAAATTCACACTGGGTTGTCCAATTGGACTCATGGCCTAGTGGATAAAGGAGTTAGGTTAAGACAGTTCTGAGAGAGAGAGAGAGAGAGAGAGAGAGAGATTTCTCGACTGCAGGCTTAATCCTGGTCAGGGACAGCAGTAACAAGAGAATAGTAAAGAATAATAATTAACACAGGTTAACGACTCTACCCCAGCTATGGTTACTGGAATGAGAACAAGATACTGAATAAAGGGTTAGGTTCAAAGTTCCTTGATGGCTCCTGATTACGACAAGAATCTTCCCGAGTCCGACACTAAATACCTGAAGAAGGCCGGAGTGTACATCGCTCGAAACGTTGTGCATATAACAATAAAAATGAGGACAATAGTTCGAATAATCCAAAATAATCAAAATTATCAAGCCCCATCTAAAAATAACAAGAAACACTTGGAGAAGGCTGGATAGCACATCGGCGGAAACGTTGTACAGATAACAATGAATTGAGGACAATAATACAAATAATACTAGCCAAACGGTTTGTTATAAAAAAATTTGTTAAGTATATATTGGATAATTTTTAACTCCTTTAATAAATTTGATGATTTTACTTACTTACGATACAAACCCTCTGACACTGAATTTTTAACTCCTAACCCCTTCAGGCAAAATCTTTCAAGAATCAATTTTTACACCACCAAGAGGGTGACTGGGTTAGCTCAGTCGGTAGAGCGTTCGGCTAGAAATCGCAAGGTTCCTAGTTCGATACCGGTTCTCGCCACCTCAGCGTTATGAATAGCGCAGGGATCTGTACGGTAAAGTAAGGAGCTGATGGTAGGTGTGGCGCAAGTGAAAAGGGGATAGAATCCCTCACTAATTGGCTGATACCGACATTAGGCCGCCCTGACGACTTATAAGACTAAATGACAGAGCAATCGTTATCGGGACATCGAAGAATATTTCAAGCAAAACAGCATCAAACTGAATAAAGAATTCTACCATGAACTTTCACTTGGCCGCTTCGTAAATTATCAGAATATCATTATAAACTCATTAAATGATAAAGTTGCAAATAATCTAATCTACACAGAAACATCTGAAATCCATCAACGAAAAACTTGCTAGCTTTTATGTACTCCCTACAAAAAAACAAACAAACAAAAAACAAACAAAAAAACCCATAAAAATAACAAGCCTGGAAGACCGGTAATTTCCCCAATTAACCACCACAGAAACAAACTGTCTAGATATGTAGACCACTACATACAACCAACTACTAAGAAAATAAAGTCCTATATACGTGATATGATGGAATTTCTAAAGAAAATCAAAGATATTAAAACTATCATATTCTGGCAATTATGAATGCCAGACTTCTGTACTCTTCTGTATAATTGATATAGTGTGTGTGCGTCTGTCTGTAACCGAAACTACGTCACCACCAACGTTACACTTCCCTTAGTTATTTAGTTATATCATCTGTGGTTATTAAACAATCATTACTTGATCTTAATATGCATCTTATTTATTGATAATGTCTCTATTAAGGTCTAACTGAGATAGATTTGCCTCAAAACAGCCCATATTATTAATGGGTTTTAAATCTTGCAATGTGTATGATATCTCATTAAAAATAAATGGTTACGTATATATATATATATATATATATATATATATTATTATATATATATTATTATTATATATTATATATATTATATATATATATTATATTATATATATTATATATATATATATATATATATATATATATATATATATATATATATATATATATATATATATATATATATATATATATATATATACTATTATTATATATAGTGTGAATAATTTGCATACTGGTTTTATTAAAACACTTGCAATAAATAACTACTTGGTTTTCTTGATTTATTTTATTCTCAAACGCATTAAAATCAATTCTATGTATCATTTTATATTGAAATCAATTAGAATAAAGTAAAAAGAAGTGTAATCTTTTTGTGTTCTTATTTAATTTCATTAGTCTTTCTAATTCAGTATGATATTTTATTATATCAAAACCTAAATACTTGTGTCCAGAGGGTGCATCTTTCATCCAGCATGTGTACAAACAACTCACAGGTTTATATTTAATGTTTAAACACCTTTTATATTCAGATGAAGTTGTTGTAGTGGGATCCATGTATGCTTCTTATACGCCACCGAAAATTTACCGCCCTATCGGGTGGGGCGTTAGAATGCACCGACTGCACCTCTGCAGAGGGGTAAGACTCC
>CM042156.1:51094378-51096878 GCA_023376005.1 Doryteuthis pealeii | reverse complement strand
CCACTCGTGTGGAAATGGTCCATAACCACGATACCATTGTATTTCAGGACATTTTATTCACACACACACACACACACACACACACACACACACAATTATATATATATATATATATATATATATATATATATATCACAGTTTGTTCATTATCTATCTATATATTTATCTTTCTATCAGTCTTTTCATATCTATCTATCTATTTATCTCTCTCTCTCTCCCTCTCTCTCTCTCTATCTATCTGTCTATCTATCTACCTACCTATCTATCTATATGTTCATGTTCTGTCTGTCTTTCTGTATGTATGTCTTTATATCTATCTATCTATCTATCTGTTTATATCTATCTGTCTGACTCAGTCTCATCATATCTATCTATCTATCTGTTCATGTTCTGTCCGTCTGTCTATCTGTCTATCCATCTATCAGTCGGTTCATATCTATCTGACTCAGTCTCATCATATCTATCTATCTATCTATCTATCTATCAATCTGACTCAGTCTCATCATATCTATCTATCTATCTATCTATCTATCTATCTATCTTATCCTGTTTACATACATTCCTGGTAATTTTTGCCCTACACCAGTAAAAATGAGCATTAAAGTATTTGGTGGCCTTTTTAGAAGCTTATGGTGATTTATGCAAACAAAATATCAAAATCTAATTTTTAGTGTCTCTTTTGTCCACGTACAACAAAAACCTGTTTGAAATTCATCCTGTTTTCCAGACTAACACTGACACGATGTAAACTGATTGCGAGATATGCAAAAAGATTTCAAATGCCATTTTGATTATCGCCATTGACCGTACATGCGTAAAATTCGGATTTGATACACGTCAACATTTTCTTTTTCATTTTCTCTTCTTCTTTGCATAAATAAAAAGAATAGAAAAATATCTTTTTTTTCCTTGAAATTGGTTCAAGTGAAGTCACCGAATTTTTTATCTACTTGACATTATATATTCGGATTTTCTACGCCCGAAAACAATATGGAACAATCATAGGATTGAACATTGAAAGTCCTATCCTAACAAGTGTCTACCCAATACGTTCATAATTACCTATGCTTATAAAGACATGTCTATACACATATCAATAACGATTTTTGTATTCTTATATCTATCTATCTATCTATCTATCTATCTTACTCGGTACACATCTATGTATCTATCTATCTCAGTCTGTCTATCTATCTCTGTCTGTCTGTATCTCTCTCACTATTTGTCTATCTATATATCTATCTATTTATATATCTATCTTAGTCTGTTCATATCTATATAACTTTGTCTGTTCATAGACTCTCTCTCTCTCTCTCTCTCTCTCACTCTCTGTCTGTCTGTCTGCCTCTCTCTTTCTCTCTCTCTCTCTTTGTCTCTCTCTCTCTCTCTTTGTCTCTCTCTCTCTCTCTCTCTCTCTCTCTCTATATATATATAATATAATATATATATTCCTTTGTAGCTCTGTCTGTCTATCTATATATCTATCTATGTCAATTCGTATCAATATATCTATCTTTCGATCTATTTATCTATCTATCTCTCTCTCTCTATATATATCTGCCTATCTATCTATCTACCTACCTATCGATCTATCTATGTCAATTTGTATCAATATATCTACCTTTCCATCTATCTATCTATCGATCTCTCTATATATCTGCCTATCTATCTATCTACCTATCTATATATGAATGTGCAAAAAAGCATTGATCACGTCATTTGCTTTTCGTAAACAAACGCGCATATTAAAATTAACAGTTAATAGCATCAGATTCACACAACCACTATACACTTAACAGCTTTCATTTTGTTCCTCACATAAACATTACTTAACAGTGTCCTGAAGATGGTACAATATACCGAAATGCTTAAGTATTGACACTAAAAATTGTTTCCTGATCATAACATCTTGTGTTTGTTATATTTTTAAAATATTTTCTTCTCAAATTGTCGGATTAATTTCCTCATCGTATTTCCTCTCTATATATCTATGTCAATTCATATCTATATATCTATCTTTCGATCTATTTATATATATGTGTATCTATCTCAGTGTGCTCGTATCTATCGGTTTGAGCATGTTCACATTTATCAAGCTATCTAGCCTTTAGAGAATTTGTGTAACTGGACAATATTCTAATGTCTAAATTAAAACATGTCTGTGTAATAGTGTATATATATCATTCTTACTAGATCAACAATTCTCTTAAATAAAACCAGCACAAACTGTTGGTAGGATGAGACAGAATGAATAATCGATTGCAAAGATTTTTTAAAAATCCCCACCAAATAAAATTGAAGAGACACTCTTCCCAGAATCATAGCACATTCCCATAGACAGTGTAGAATGTGCAAACGTTCAATTAAAAAACGAAAATAAATAAATGAGATAATCTGAGATTCTCGCTTGTTGGAAGTGGTGATAGCATATTTTTATTTCTTAAGGTTTCCGCGCATTTGGGCTCTTCAAAATCAAATTTTAAACAAAATGGCGTTAATT
>CM042156.1:51074378-51089378 GCA_023376005.1 Doryteuthis pealeii | reverse complement strand
GCTAGGGTTTCGGAGAGATTTTTTTCTTATACCCTAATACTAATGCGAAATTAACGCCGAACCATATCCATAATGATGGATTCTGAAAATCATTCAAATTTAACGGGTCGGTCGGTTCGGTTTAATGGATATGGGTTCGGCGTTAAAATTTCGCATAGTATTTTGTATAAGTAAAAAACTCCCCGAACCCTAGCCATAAATGATGGATTCTGAAAAATCATTCAGGTTTTACGGTGGAGGTTCGGTTAATGGATATGGTTCGGCCGTTAATTTCGCATTAAAGTATTAAGTATAAGAAAAAAATCTCCCGAACCCTAGCCATAAATTGATGGATTCTGAAAAATCATTCAAATTTACGGTGGTGGTTCGGTTAATGGATATGGTTCGGCGTTAATTTCGCATTAGTAATTAGTAATAAGAAAAATTCCTCCCGAACCCTAGCCAAAAATGATGGAATTCTGAAAAATCATTCAAATTTACGGTGGGGGTTCGGTTAATGGATATGGTTTTTCGGCGTTAAAATTCGCATTAGTATTAGTAAAGTAAAAATCTCCCGAACCCTAGCATAAATGATGGATTCTGAAAAAATCCATTCAAATTTACGGTGGTGGTTCGGTTAATGGATATGGTTCGGCGTTAATTCGCATTAGTATTAGTATAAGTAAAAAATCTCCGAACCCTAGCCATAAATGAATGGATTCTGAAAAATCAATTCAAATTTACGGTGGGTGGTTCGGTTAATGGATATGGTTCGGCGTTAATTTCGCATTAGTATTAGTATAAGTAAAAATCTCCCTAACCCTAGCCATAATGATTGATTCTGAAAAAAATCAATTCAAAAATTTACGGTGGAGTCGGTTAATGGATATGGTTCGGCGTTTAAATTCGCATTAGTATTAGTATAAGTAAAATCTCCCGAACCCTAGCCATAAAAATGATGGATTCTGAAAATCATTCAAAAATTTACGTTGGTGGTTTTCGGTTATGGATATGTCGGCGTTAATTTCGCATTAGTATTAGTATAAGTAAATCTCCCGAACCCTAGCCCATAAAGTGATGGATTCTGAAAAATCATTCAAATTTACGGGTGGGGTTCGTTAATGGATATGGTTCGGCGTAAATTCGCATTAGTATTAGTAATAAGTAAAATCTCCCGAACCCTAGCCATAAATGATGGATTCTGAAAAAATCATTCAAATTTACGGTGGTGGTTCGGTTAATGGATTAGGTTCGGCGTTAATTTCGCATTAGTATTAGTATAAGTAAAAATCTCCCGAACCCTAGCCAATAAATGATGGATTTCTGAAAAAATCATTCAAAATTTACGGTGGTGGTTCGGTTAATGGATATGTTCGGCGTTAATTTCCGCATTAAGTATTAGTATAAAGATAAAATGTATCAAATAAAAAAATGAAGATTGGGACAATAGTGGAGAATAATCAGATAATACTAATCCATCAAGTCTCATCTCAAACATTTCCCAGAAGAAAATTGAAAGCAGTAGTCCCACTAGAAAACAGCTATACGACCAATTTTCCCTTATACACAAATCACCGAGTTAGACGAAGTATACATGCTGGACAATGCTGGAGAAGCAAGCACGAACTCCGTGCGAATGTTTTCCAGTGGATACCTACACATGGTCATTTTGTGTAGCTCCTGGTATATGTTTTTTTCTCTAAGCTTTCTTCGTTAGAGTTCAAAGAGATAAGCCAGATAGTAGCACGGAACATGGTTACGGCTTGGAAGAATGTTCGTTTTATCTCATCAGTGAGATCCGATTTCCACATGATCTATAAATCTGTCTAAGACAGTTCATGCCTTTTCCTATGCGTTATATAGACAATCACTTTATGTAGATGAGGGTATTTTCTTCTAGTTTATTGAACTGGTCCTACTATCTACTACTGGTTATTCATCCCAGTGTTGAAGAAAATCTCGAAGCAACACTTGTTTGTAGATGTCGCCAAGGGCATTCGAACTATATTATATATATATATATTATAATATATATATATATAATATGTGTGTGTGTGTGTGTGTGTGTGTGTGTGCGCATATGTATATAATAATATTATATATATATATATATATATAATATATATATATATATATACAATAAGAATCCAACATATGTATATATGTGTGTATATGTTATAATATATATAATAATATATATATATATATATATATATGTATAATATTTATAATATAATATTATAATTAATATAGAACATTATTAAAATATTATTAATTATATAGATATAATATAAGATTATATATATATATACAATAACATTCCAATATATGTATATATATATATATATGTGTGTGTGTGTGCGCGCACGCGCGTTTTTTGTGTAATGTGTGTGTGTGGTGCGTGTGTGTGTGTGTGCGTGTGTGTGTATGTGTGTGTGGTGATGTGTGTGTGCGTGTGGTGTGTGCGTGTGTTTGGGTGTAGTGTGTGTGGCGTGTGGTGTGCGTGTGCGCACGAACGTGTGTGTATGTGGTGTGTGTTTGTGTGTGGTGTGTGTGTGGTGTGTGGGTGTGTTGTTTGAAATGTTATTGTTATTGCAAACCCAAATTCCCACCATAGATACAGGATATTTACATATATATCGGAATTTTTTGTTTATCCATAGCTTTTCAAGATGTCGGCATCAGTCGTATTGACGAGTAAAGAAAAGCAAAATCATCGGCCAATCAAAATAAGAGGGAAGCAGAAGAAAGGAAGGGAAAAGAAGATAAAGAAAGAAAAGAAAGATAAGAAAGAAAGAATTATAATGAGAGGGAGGGGAAACGAATGGAATTGTGAGAGAAAGAGAGATATTAATCTAGTAGTATCTGTTCTACCCTGTTCTTCCCCGGGATAATAACAATCAAATTCTGTTCCATAATGATTTTTGAAGAAACATATATATAATATATATATAATATATAATGTAAGTTGAGAGAAAGGAAATGAATCCGACGGTATGAGTATATATAAAAAAGATATGAAAAACACCACAAAATGCCTGTTAAAGTGAAAACATTTTGTAACTTCGCTGATATTGAACAATATTTCATTTTATGAAAATCGTCATCAAAGCTTGTTTATTCTCCGTGTTGTTAAGAAGCGGAGACAAAAGTCATATGAGTTCGAAACAAAACCTTGACGTTGCAAAAAAAAATCGAAATATTGTTCAATATCAGGCGAAGTTATGATTTTTTCACTTAATAGCATTTTGTGGTGTTTTTTCAATATCTTCTTTATATGTACTCAATATTATATATATATATATAATATATATATATTAATTAACATTTATAACAACATTTTCATTATTCAGTAGTGACACACCCAACACACACAACACATATATAATATATCTATATATCTTATACACACACACACACACACACACACACACACAACACACACACAACACATACATATATATATAATATAATATATAATATATATATAATATATAGTATATATAAATATATGGGACAAATAAGTGATAAGGCAAACAGGAATATTTTCTATATTCTTATTTATTTAAAAAGTTTCTGGTGAAAATAGTTAAGAAACTTTTTTAAAAGTGTTTCGAACGTGTTTGACCAAAGCCACAAGGAGAAACGGACAATGTACTCGATTGGATTTTTAGCCCGCCACCGCTTAGCATTTTTAGAGCAGGAAGCCATGACGCCTTTATGTACGCGAAAAACTATACTCAATGGGATACTCATAAATATTCATGAATAATTTTGTATTCTGTAATATCAAACCGTTTTTTGGCTCTCTCCTTATATATATTGAACAACCCTTCCAAACGAGTAAGGATGTGTCCACAAGGTCAATTTCTTAAGCAGCGTTTAACAGATTTGAATACAGAGATTTCCTTCTCCAAAACCGGTTACCTCGCGAAGTTAAATAGCCAGTTCTCCCTACTATTTACCTGGGGGAGAATAGTTGGATAAATACCTTTTCCAGGTATTAGCGCTATGGTGAAAATGCAAACAGCAATCGTCTAGGATTTGGAACTCGGGCCGACGAATCAATATCCTATGACTCTAACCATTACACTACGCGTCTCTATCGTGTGGCTCTCTATAAGAGACAGACGAACATCCTTTCTCAATTATTTAAATATAAATAGCAAAAATATAAAATCAGTCTGAATTCTTTGAGTCATTCTATTGATGTTAATGAGGCAGTGTAAGACTTTGTATCAATTTGCATTGGTTCGAGAGAGATAGAGAGAATAGGTCCACGGGTTTAATAATGAAAATTGCACAGGAAAGAATGAGAAACGAAATGAATACGCAACAATTTTGCAAAAACAAAAATTGAAACTGCCATAAAAAAAAAGAAACGACGAATAGAAAATAAAGGAAGAAATATTTGTAAAGAAAGGAATGTCACTAATTTGGCGGGGAAAATGAGACAAAAAAAGGGCGGGAATGAAAATAAAATTTATGAACAAGTCGGTATTTAAGAAGAGAAGACTTTTTTGAAAAATGAAAAAAAAAAAAGAATGAAGATAAAAAATTAGAAAAGAAAAGTGAATGAAGGGAAAAAAAGAAAGAGAGAAATAAGAAAAGAAAGAAAGAAAGAAAAGAAAGAAAGAAAAGAAAAAGATGTTAAAGTTTAAATTTTTAATGTAAGGAAGTCTGAAGAGGAAGGGGGAGAGGGATGAGGGAGAGGAGGGAGAGAGAGAGGGGAAAAAGAGAGGAGAGAGAGAAGGGAAAAGAGAGAGGACGAGAAAAGAAATTAGTAATTTTTTTTAAGTAAAGAAGTCTGGATGAATAGAGCAGAGGAGAAGGGTAAAAGAGGGAGGGAGAAAAGGGAAGAGATAGAGAGAAAGAAATAGAAGAAAAATAAATTAATAAGGATTCTTTAGGAGGCTGAAAGAGAGAGGAGAGGAGGAGGATAAAAGGGAATAGAGAGGGGGAGAAGAGAGAGTGAGGCGGAAAAAAGAAATTAAGTAAGAATTTTTTCAAGTAAGTTGAAGGAGGAGGAAGAGGAAGAGAAAAGAAGAAAGAGAGAGAGAGAAGAAAAAAGAAGAAGAAAAGAAGAAGAAGAAGAAGAAAGAAGAAGAAGAAGAAGAAGAAGAAGAAGAACTAATGAGAAAGGAAAATAAAAAAAACTTCAAAGGTTTAATAATCGTTATTTTGTCTGTTCGTCCCAATTTACGCCAAATTTTGGGTTTAAAATTTGTTGAAGAGCCCAAAATGCGCGGAAACCTTAAGAAATAAAAATATGCTATCACCACTTCCAACAAGCGAGAATCTCAGATTATCTCATTTATTTATTTTCGTTTTTTAATGAACGTTTGCACATTCTACACTGTCTAATGGGAATGTGCCTATGATTCTGGGAAGAGTGTCTCTTCAATTTTATTTTGGTGGGGATTTTTAAAAAATCTTTTGCCAATCGATTATTCATTCTGTCTTCATCCTACCAACAGTTTGTGCTGGTTTTATTTAAGAGAAATGTTTGATCTAGTAAAGAATGATATATATACACTAATACACAGACATGTTTTAATTTAGACATTAGAATATTGTCCAGTTACACAAATTCTCTAAAGGCTAGATAGCTTGATAAATGTGAACAGCTCAAAACCGATTAGCAATACGAGCACACCGATGATAGATACACATATATATAATAGATCGAAAGATAGATATATAGAATATGAATGAATAGATTATAGAGAGGAAATACGATGAGAAATTAATCCGACAATTTGAGAAAGAAATATTTTAAAAAATATAACAAACACAAGATGTTAAGATCAGGAAACAAATTTTTAGTGTCAATACTTAAAGCATTTCGGTATATTGTACCATCTTCAAGGACACTGTTAAGTAATGTTTATTTGAGAACAAAAATGAAAGCTGTTAAGTGTATAGTGGTTGTGTGAAATCTGATGCTAATTAACTGTTAATTTTAATATGCGCGTTTGTTTTAGAAAGCAAAAAAATGACGTGATCATGCTTTTTTGCCACATTCATAATAGATAGGTAGATAAATGATAGGCAGATATATAGAGAGATCGATAGATAGATAGATGGAAAAGGTAGATATATTGATATAAAATTGACAATAGATAGATCGATAGGTAGGTAGATGATAGATAGGCAGATATATTAGAGAGAGAAGACAGATAGATAAAATAGATGAAAGATTAGATAATTGAATACGAATTGACATAGAATAGATATATAGATAGACAGACAGAGCTACAAAAAGAATTATATATATATATATATATATTAATAGAGAGAGAGAGAGAGAGAGAGAGAGAGAGACAAAAGGAGAGAAGAGAGACAAAAGAGAGAGAGAGAGAAGAGAGAGGGCAGACAGACAAGAACAGAGAGTGGGAGAGAGAGAGAGAGAGAGAGAGTCTATGAAACGACAAAGTTATAATAGATAGAACAAGACTAAAGAATAGATATATAAATAGATAGATATATAGATAGACAAATAGTGAAAGAGAGATACAGACAGACAGAGATAGATAGACAGACTGAGTAGATAGATTACATAGATGTGTAAACGAGTAAGATAGATAGATAGATAGATAGATAGATATAAGAATACAAAATCGTTTTTATTGATATGTGTATAGACATGTCTTTATAAGCCATAGGAATTATGAACGTATTGGGTAAGACACGTTGTTAGGATAGGACTTTCAAATGTTTCAATCCTATGATTGTTCCAATAAATTGTTTCGGGCGTAGAAATCCGAAATATATAATTCAGTAGTAAAAAAATTCGGTGATTCACTTGAACCAATTTCAAAGGAAAAAAAAGAATA
The DNA here is from genome assembly GCA_023376005.1 of Doryteuthis pealeii. NCBI lineage: Eukaryota > Metazoa > Mollusca > Cephalopoda > Myopsida > Loliginidae > Doryteuthis > Doryteuthis pealeii. Next base: position 51,082,563 of record CM042156.1, on the reverse strand, counting down.
ATTTTTTCTATTCCTTTTTATTTATGCAAAAGAAAGAAGAGAAATGAAAAAAAGAACTGTTGACGTAATCAAATCCGAATTTTACGCATGTACGGTCAATGGCGATAATCAAATGGCAAACTTTGAAAGTCTTTTTTGGCATAATCTCGCAATCAGTTTACGATCCGTGTCAGTGTTTTAGGTGAAAACAGGATTGAAATTTCAAAACAGGTTTTTGTTTGTACGTGGACAAAAGGAAGACACTAAAAATTAGGATTTTGTATTTTTGTTTGCATAAATCACCATAACTTCAAAAAGGCACCATACTTTAATGCTCATTTTTACTGGTGTAGGGCAAAAATTACCAGGAATGTATGTACAGGATTAAAGATAGTAGATAGATAGATAGATGATAGATAGATATGATGAGACTGGTCAGATGAAGAATAGATAAGATAGATAGATAGATCATGATGAGACGAGTCAGATAGATATGAACCGAACTGATAGTGGGATAGACAGATAGACAGACGGACAGAACTGGAAACAGAAGATCAGAATAGAATATGAATGAGACTGAGTCAGACAGAAAGATATTAAACAATAGATAGATAGATAGATATAAAGAATACATACAGAAAGACAGACAGAAACATGAAACATAATAGATAGATAGGTAGGTAGATAGATAGACAGATAGATAGAGAGAAGAGAGGGAGAGAGAGAGAGATAAATAGATAGATAGATATGAAAGAACTGGATAGAAAAGATAAATAGATAGATAGATTATGAACAAACTGTGATATATATTATATATATATATATAATATAATATAATATATATGTGTGTGTGTGTGTGTGTGTGTTGTGTGTTGTGTGAATAAATATGTCCTGAAAATACAATGGGTATCGTGTTATGGACCATTTCCAACACAGTGGAATAGGTCCCATAACCAACGATAACCATTGGATTTAGACTTTTTTATTCACAAAACTTTGCTTGTTTACAAAATTAAGCCGCCCAAAATTGGAAAAAAAAAATTTCTCTCAATACGGAACCTGAAACTCTACAAACAAACTAACTTTTAAGGAGAATAGGACCAGCCTAGAATCACTTGTAGCAAAGAAAACTTTGGTACCACACCAAAGTATATATCTATATATATATATATAATATATATATTATATATATTATCTAAAGTTATGTCAAAGAAGTATCAAGATTGAAGCTGTATTTACCCAAGATAAGAAATGAACAATAATGGAACGTTAATTTTTTCACGAAATACAGGTTGGTGTCAAAAAGTACCTTATATTTCTCGTACTTTTTTGAAATACAACATTGGTATATAATCCAGATGTATGTATTATCCTAATATTATATATAATAATAAAATAATATATATATATATATATATATGGAAACAAACACATGGTTTCTCAAACTATGTGATCTTCAGAACCAAAAAATATTTGGTTCTGAAGAATCAACGGGGGGACGAGAAAAACTACATTAAACAAGGTGTTGCTCCATGTAACACGTCAACCTAACTTTTATGTAAAATGCTCCCTCATTGATATGTGAGCACTGTCTACATTAGAACTAATAGCAACCCATATTATATACAATATATATATACGGTCAGTCTGAGTTCGAACCCTACCCAAGGATAGTTGTGTCTAGCCACACTGAGAGGCATGATATGCCGAAACCGGTGTCGTGGGAATGAAACTTATTAATCAAATTAATTAATTAATTATAATATTATATATATATAATATATATATATATATATAATATAATAATATAGGTTAAATTAATTATTAATTGTTGGGAGAATTGATTATAGAGGGCCTCAATTACTATGTAAGAGCTTTAATATATATAATATATTATTATATATATATATAAGAGAGAAGAGAGAGAGAGATAAAAAGGGGTGAGAAAGAAAGATAAATGAGATGAGCATATTGTTTTTGGGAAAAAAAAGTATCAAAGTTTTCCAAGTGAGGTGAATATAAATTATTTTTGGCTAAAATATCTCTGCACACATGCGGGACGTGACCCCGAAAATATTGACCTTTACAACACCAATAGCCGCAACTACCTAACTCGAAAAATCTTGGGTAATTGCCCAATTTAGCAGACTGGCCCATATTGGGTCTGTAATTCAGTCAGTGGGAAGTACATGTCTGAATATGAACAACTATTTTTAAAGCATTATTTTTTTGGCCTTTCTATTTTTTACCAATTTCATACCTCTGCCCCCCTCTCTCCCATTATTCACCTCTCCTCTCTCTCTCTCTCTCTCCTCTCTCTCTCTTCTCTCTCTCTCTCTTTCTCTCCACACAACAAACACACAACACCACAACACACACACACACAACATGCACACTCGTAGCACTATCCATACAAAATGAATGAATATTCATAATAGTAAGTATGCCTCCATTTAAGATGCCCTCTCTTTCTCTCTTTCTTTCTCCCCCTCTCCTTCCACCCCTCTTTTCCCTCTCTCTCTCTCTCTCTCTCTCTCTCTCCTCTCTCTCTCTCTTCCTCTCTCACACCACACAAAACATATTAAATATAACATATATAAATAAGGGTGTTTTCGGTTGTTTCTGAAAAAATTTATATAATTTCGTAAATCTAATCGATTGATCGATTTTCAATTCGATATACAAAGTGAGCAAAAGGATTGTGTCAAAGATAAGAAATGAACAATAATGGAACGTTTAATTTTTTTCAGAATACAAGGGTGTGTCAAAGAAGTATCAAGATTGAAAGCCGTCTTTACCAAGATAGAAATGGAACAATGAATGAACGTTTATTTTTTCAGAATACAAAGGTGTGTCAAAATGTACAAAAATCTCTCGATACTTCTTTGACACAACCCTTATATATATATATATATATAATATATTATTAATATATATAATATGTTGTTTTTAGAATGAAGCATTAGTGTGAAATATAAGAAACTCAGTTTTTGACTTTGTTAATGTTCGTTATATTTTCGGTTTGGGTTTTGGTTTGGTTGTTTTACGGCTATATCACCTTGGTGGGTATTTTAATCCCCGACAAAGTTTGAGAAATAAATTCTTCTTAAGTGCAATAATTAACAATTTTTTTATAAACTTCATGTTTTTCTATTTTAAACCCATGGATGGGCCCTAACAAAGGTACTACCACTCCGGTCAGAGTGGACAGGGAATCAATGGTGAATGAAGGGTGCTCCACATTTCACCAAAACCCTCCAAAAATGGTAAACTCCATCAATATAGAAGTTTACACCGTAATTCCCAGGACTGTAGACCCTCAAATCACCGCCTTTCTAAGCAACCCATATGAAATAAAAAGCTTGCCGATACGAGAATAGGGTTGGGAAAAAATCATATAGTGCCTAGGGCTTGACGTGGAACCTGCCGATGATCGGAGGGGGCCTCTCCGAACCGCCCGTCCTAGCCCAGAATAGGGCCAAAGTGGAATATTGCAAAGTCATGAAATGCTCATCCACTGGGGTCTATCCTTAAGCATCCACGGAAAAGCCACCGACGAACCAATCAGGTGGTCCCCATTGGGCGAGTCTTACCCCTCTGCAGAGGTGCTAAGTCGGTGCATTCTAACGCCCCCACCCGATATAGGGCGGGTAAATTTTCGTGGCCGTATAGAAAGCAAACATGGATCCCACTACAACAATTCATCCTGAATTAAAAAGGGTGTGTTACATTAAAATATAAACCTGTGAGTTTTTTGTACACATGCTGGATGAAAGATGCACCCTCTGGAACACAAGTATTTAGGTTTTGATCAATAATAAAATATCATACTGAATAGAAAGACTAATGAATTAAAATAAGAACACAAAAAGATTACACTCTTTTTACTTTATGCTAAATTGGATTTCAATATAAAATGAATACATAGAATTGATTTTAATGCGGTTTGAGAATAAAATAAATAAGAAATAACAAAGTTAGTTATTTAATTGCAATGTTTTTATTAAAACCAAGTATGTCAAATTTATTCCCTATATATAATAATAGTATATATATATATAATTATATATAGTATAATAATATATATATATATATATATATATATATTATATATATAATATTATATAATGAATATATGAATATATATAATATATTAATATATAATAATAATAATATAATATATATATAATATATAAATTATATATTATAATATAATAATATATATTATAATATATACGTAACCATTTATTTCTTAATGAGATTATCATACACATTGCAAGATTAAAACCCATTAAGTAATAATGGGCTGTTTTGAGGCAATCTATCTCATTAGACCTTAATGGACATTATCAATAAATAAGGATGCATATTAAGATCCAAGTAATGATTGTTAATAACCACAGATGATATAACAAAATAATAAGGGAAAGTGTAAGTTTGGTGGTGACGTAGTTTCGGGTTAAAGACAGACGCGACACACACTATATCAATTATACAAGAAGAGGTAACAGAAGTCTGGAATTCAATAATTTGCCAGAATTATATAGTTTTAATATCTTTGATTTTCTTTAGTTCCCATCAATAATCACGTAATATAGGACTTTATTTTCTTAGTAGTTGGTTGTATGTAGTGGGTCCTACATATCTCAGACAGTTTGTTTCTGTGGTGGTTTAAATTGGGGAAATTACCGTCTTCTCAGGCTTGTTATTTTTATGGGTTTTTTTGTTTGTTTTTGTTGTTTTGGTTTCTGTTGTAGGGCGTTACATAAAAGCTAGCAAGTTTTCGTTGATGGATTCAGATGTTTCTGTGTAGATTAGATTATTTGCAACTTTATCATTTAATGAGTTTATAATGATATTCTGATAATTTACGAAGCGGCAAGTGAATAGTTCATGGTGAATTCTTTTATTCATTTGATGCTGGTTTAGCTTGAAATATTCTTCGATGTCCCATACGATTTGCTCTGTATTTTTAGTCTTATAAGGTCCGTCAGGGCGGCCTAATGTCGGTATCAGCCATTAGTGAGGGATTCTATCCCTTTTCCACTGCGCCATCACCTACCTCAGCTCCTTACTTTACCGTACAGATCCCTGCGCTATTCATACGCTGAGGGTGGCGAGAACCGGTATCGAACTAGGAACCTGCGATTTCTAGCCGAACGCTCTACCGACTGAGCTAACCCAGTCACCATCTTGGTGGTGTAAATTGAATTCTTGAAAGTTTTGCCTGAAGGGGTTAGGAAGTTAAAAATTCAGTGTCAGAGGGTTTGTATCGTAAGTAGTAAAATCATAAATTTATTAAAGGAGTTAAAAATTATCCAATATATACTTAACAAAATTTTTAATAACAAACCGTTTTGGCTAGTATTATTTGTATTATTGTCCTCATTCATTGGTTATCTGTACAAACGTTTCGCCGATGTGCGATCCAGCCTTCTCCAAGTGTTTCTTGTTATTTTTAGATGGGGCTTGATAATTTTGATTAATTTGGATTATTCGAATTATTGTCCTCATTTTATTGTTATATGCAACAACGTTTCGAAGCGATGTACACTCCGGCCTTCTTCAGGTATTTAGTGTCGGACTCGGGAAAGATTCTTGTCGTAATCAGGAGCCATCAGGAACTTTGAACCTAACCCTTTATTCAGTATCTTGGTTCTCATTCCAGTAACCATAAGCTGGGTAGAGTCGTTAACCTGTGTTAATTATTATTCTTTACTATTCTCTTGTTACTGCTTTCCCTGACCAGGATTAAGCCTGCAGTCGAGAAATCTCTCTCTCTCTCTCTCTCTCTCTTCTATCTCAGGAACTTGTCTTAAAACTAACTACTTTATCCACTAGGCATGAGTCCAATTGGACAACCCAGTGGTGAATTTTGGTGAACTTATAACCCAATGTTCTTGTTTTGGCTAGAATATCTACTTATTCACTTATGTATTGATTTTTTACCTAGACTCATTTTTTTTTAATCTAATCTAGCCTTTTTAATTCTAGGTCCCCATATTGTGTTTCATTTCTATGCTAGGTCTACTCAAGAGATTACTACAGCCTATCATATGAGCTGATTCTTTGAGGCGTCTAACTCTTCTAATGTCTCCACAATATGGGACCTAATATTAAAAGGCCTAGATTAAGATTTTTTTTTAAATGAGTCTAGGTAAAAAAAAATCATACAAGGTGAATGGGTAGATATTCTAGCGAAAAACAAGACATTAGATTTTTTTAGTCGTCGGGGTGGCCCTAATGTAGTATCAGCCATGCAGCGCGGAAGTCTATCCCTCTTTCAAATAGCGCTAGACCAAGAAGATTAATTTTAGCGTCTGAGGTGGAGCGCCACACGCTAGCCATCAGCTCCTTGCTTTAACCGCACAGATCCCTGTGCACTCATACGCTGAGTTGGCGAGGACCAGGAATCGAACTAGGAACCTGGTTGGTTTCTAGCGAACGCCTCTACCGACTGAGCTAACCCGGCCCCTTAGATTTATAAGTTCGCAATATAACGGATTTCACAGTGGATTGTCCAACCTGAAACAATTTGGGCGATCTATAGAGAATCAGATAAACAAACTTTATTGATATAAATTAAAGTGTGCGTCTGTTTACGAGTAACAATACTCTAAAGTTTTGAAAGATTCAAACAAAAGCTGCGAATTTTTTTCCCGATTGCTACGAGCGAATTTAGTGATTGCAAATTGTTGATATGTCTACTAAGTAACTATTTTAAATCGAGAATTTAGTTTATAAATATATATATATATATATATATATTTATAATATATATATGATATATATATATATAGCGACAGAACATATCTTTTTATTGTATATATGGGAATACGTTGTATATCTAATGTATGTATATGATGATGTACGAGAATATCTTTTCTCGAAATTATTATTATTAATTATTATATATATTATTATTAATATTATTATTATTTATTAATTTCCCGCGTAGTCGAAATATGAAAAAACAAAATGGCTTCCCATGTAACATCATGTATTATTTCAGTCGTAATCCTATTTTGGAAGAAGATTATGCAGAAATTGAAAATTTTAATTATAATATACCATTTGGTGCATTAAAGTCCCTCATCTAATTTCTCTCTTTAACTTTTAAACAATATTTTTGACGCAAGCCATAGCTTACTTTCGTTGTGCTTTTTTTTGATTAGAAAGTCGACACAACTTTCTATACTATAAATCGATTATCTCTGGTTGCGATAATATTCCCGCCGTGTCGGCCATCTTTTTGAAAGCTTGGCAGCAAAGCATCGAGTTTAAATGAACTGCGACTAGTTGCGACCGGAAGTGGGTCGTCGTAACAAAAGTAGACAATTGAACTTACTCAGTTGTGTGGTCGTCTGCCATCGTGCCAAATTCCGATGATATCTCAGAAAATAATGGCTGAATCGAATTTTCTCCGACAAGTTATAAATTATTCAACTATTCATTTATTAGTACTAGCTGAAGTACCGTCCTCTGCCGGATAAGAAGGTCAAGATTTTGGGTCAGCATCGGTCCATTTAGCAGTAAAAGGAACTTCTAGTATATGAAATGGTGAGTTGGTAATCTTCTTCATTATGTAACAACAAATAGATCCTATAGAACTGATAGAGATAATGAAACCACGTCAAGAATATTTATCAATTATAGTTAAATCGACAAATTTTTAATAACCAGAGTGAACCTAATATACAAAAGACAGATACACAAGACCCTTCCCAAATTTTAAGATTCCATTCAGATTCATCATCAAATCCAAATTCTACCCCCAGTCCCATATTGTACATACTTACATGTGGTATAATATATAATATATATATAAATATTATATATTTATATATATAATATATAAATATCAATTACACAAAAACTACAAAATCCGACGAACATCGTAATAACCAACATCATCATAGAACACATCAAACCCGTCCGATCCAACAGAAAATAAAACTGAATTATTTACTACACAAATTCAAAAACCTCAAACCTCTCATGTAAAATAACACAAACTCTCCCTAAAATCCCTTAAGCCAAACGAACGTAGTATTAGATAATTTGCCATTCCGAGAGTGTCCTCTCAGAAAATAAACTATGACACTAATAGCTACTTGACCATTGCAACAGACAACAGCTAATCCCGCCGTATCACAATACTCATCTCTCCGACACAAGCTCCATAAAACAACACTTATTAAAAAAC
>CM042156.1:51061537-51074278 GCA_023376005.1 Doryteuthis pealeii | reverse complement strand
TATGGCGTCGTTATAGGAGAATCCATGAGGGCCGTTGCTGCTTCAGTATGATTATCTATGTTGTAGATAATTCTAACTGTATTTCGTTTGTATGGTATATATTTTCTATATTTCGGTGCGAGGGTTGATTTTCTGCGGTGTGTTTAATAAAGTGTTGTTTTAATGGACGCATTATCGTGTACGGAGAGATGGTAATTGCAGACCGGTCTGGATTTAGTGTTATAGGTGCTGCCATGGTCAAATAGTACGCTATCTAGTTCGATATGAGGTTATGCTTTCTGGACGAGAATACTCATGCGGCAGATGGGCAAATGTAAACTCTAATATATACTCAAAGCCTATCGGTTAGGCCTAAGGGGATTTTCTAAGGCAGAGTTTGGTGTTATATCTTTAATGATTGAGGATTGAGGTTTTTGAATTTGGTGAGTAATATATGCTAGTTTTATTTCTGTTGATTTAGAGACGACGGCTGAGTGATAGTTAATGATGGTGACGCACATCGATCCATGACTGCTTAGGTTAAACTTACATGTTCCGCCGCAGCGATATTGCGCCACGTTTTTCAGTGTATTGATCTATATATTCATATATATAGATATATTATTAATATATTATATATAACTACTTATATACGTAACTAAATTATAACACCACATGTAAGTATAGTACATAAGGAACTGCGGGTAGTATTTGATGAGAATGTGAAATCTGCATTCGAATCGTACAAATTGGGAGGGGTCTGTGGGGGGTGGGGGGTTCTTATTCCCTTCTCGTCCATTTGTAATAGTAGCCGGTTCACAGTTGGTTATAAAGAAATAGTGTTACAGGATTATCACAAAATATACATGATAACTATTCTGAACGAGGTCATTTTCTACTAAGCAGCCCTTCATCGATTTTAGGATCTATATTCTTATGTTGATTGTGACATTAATGAAGAAGATTACCAACTCACGCTTACATTACTCAAGAAGTCCTTCTATCGCTTTCCGCGTAATATGACACATAGAATGTGACGCCAAAACCTGGCCACCCCTTATTCGGCAAGAGACCGGTACTGGCTTCAGCTCAAAGTATAATAGGTATCAAATGAATAAGTGTGATAATTATAGTAATTGTCGGAGGAAAATTCGATTTCAAGCCATTTATTTTCTGGAATATCATCCCTGGAATTTGGCACGATGGCAGAATCCGACAACTGAGTAAGTTCAAAGTTGTTACTTATTGTTACGACGTACCGCATCTCACGGTCGCGGCGTCGAATGTCCGGAGTTCATTAACTCTGCTTTGCTGCAAGCTCTATATCTACGATGGTACGATCCAAGGCGGAATTTTATCGCAACCAGCATATAAGTCGATTTTAGTAATGAGAAGTTTGGCGTCGACTTCTAATATAAAAAATAACAAGCCATAAACTGAAGTTAAGCCTATTGGCCTCGCGTCAAAACTATATTGTAACTTACAACGTCTATATAATGTGCAAAGAGAGAAATTAGATGAAGGACTTTAATGACAAATTGAGGCTATACACTTATCAATAAAATTTTCAATTTCTGCATAATTTCTCGCAAAATAGGATAACGACTGAAATAATATGGATGTTAATTGGACAGCCATTATTTGTTTGTTTCATATTTCGAACTACGCGGAGAAATTAATAATAATAAATTATAATAATATAAAATAATAATAATACTTACATAATAATAATTTTCGAGAAAAGTATATTCCTCCGTGACACTCATCGATATACATAGCATAATATAGCACGTATTCCCTATATACAAATAAAGATATGTCTGTCCGTATTATCTATTATATATATATATAATTATATATATATATATAGAGAGAGATAATATACTATAAGATAAACTAAATTCTCGATTAAAATTTAGTTACTAGTAGACATATCAGCAAATTTGGCAATCACGTAATTCGCTCGTAGCAATCGGGAAAAAAATCGCAGCTTTTGTGTTGGAATCTTTCCAAACTGTTAGAGTATTTACTCGTAACAGACGCACCCTTAATTTTAATACTCAATAAAGTTTGTTTATCTGTTCTCTATAGATCGCCAAATGTTATCAGTTGGACAATCTCCACTGTGAGATCTTGCGAACTTATAAATCTAAAGGGCCGGGTTAGCTGCAGTCCGAGTAGAGCGTTCGGCTAGAAACCACCAGGTTTTCCTAAGTTCGATCCTGGTCCTCCAGCAACGTCAGCGTATGAGTAGGCACAGGGATCTGTGCGGTAAAGCAAGGGAGCTGATGGTAGTTAGTGTGGCGCTCCACGCATCAGACGCTAAAATAATCTGTCTTTGGTCCATGCGCTTTATTGAAAGAGGACAATAGACTGCCTCGCTGCAGAGTGGCTGAATACTGATCATTAGGCCAGCCCCGACGATTAAAAAAATCTAATGTCTTGTTTCGCTACGAATACTCTAGCCCTGTCAGCACTTGTAATGAATTTTTCTTTTACCTGACTCATTATAAAAAAAATCTAACCCTATGGACGCCTTTGTAATTATAGGTCCCATATTGTGGAAGAACATTAGAAAGTGACGCCTCAAAGAATCAGCTCATCATGAGTAGGCTGTAGAATCTCTTGAGTAGACCTAGCATCGAGAAATGAACAACAATATCGGGGACCTATAATTAAAAGAGGCTAGATTAGTACAGCAAAAAATGAGTCTATGGTAAAAAATCATACAGTAAGTCGAATAAGTAATGATATGTCATTGCCAAAGACAAGACATTGGGTTATAAGTTCGACAAAATTCACACTGGCTTTGTCGCAAATTTGGACCTCATGGCCTACGTGGCTATAAAGGAGGTTAGGTCTGAAGACAGTTCTGAGAGAGAAGAGAGAGAGAGAGGAGAGCACGTATGATTTCCTCGACTGACAGGCTAGATCTGGCTCAGCGGACAGCTCGCAGCAGGGAAGCAAGAAGAATTAGTAAAGAATAATAATTAACACAGGTTTAACGGACTCTAACCCTCACGCTGAGTGTTTAACTGGGGAATGAACAGAACAAGATACTGACATCAAAAGGGTTGGTTCCAAAAGTTACCTGTGAAGGCCTCGCTGGATTAGACGGACCAGAGAATCTTCGCCAGAGTCCGACACACTAAATACCATGAGAAGGCCGGAGTCAGTACGATCGCTCGAAACCGTTGTGCAGAGTAAACAATAAAAAATGACAGGAGACAATGTTCGAATAATCGCAACTAATATCAACAAACTTATCAAGCCGCGCGATCTAAAAATAGAACAAAAGCACTGTGAGAAGGGCTGGATAAGCACTGATCGGCGGAAGCGCGTTGTAACAGATAACAAGAATTGAGGACAATAATACAAATAATACTAGCGCAAAGCCGGCTGTGTATAACAACAGATTTGTTAAGTATATATTGAATTAATTGAACTCCTTAAGAAATTTTGAATGATCTTTTGACTTACTATACGATTAGCTAGTAACTCTCCTCTGACACTGGCAATTTTAACTCCTAACCCCTTCAAGGCAAAATCTTTCAAGAATCAATTTTACACCCAACCAAGAAGGGTGACTGGGTAGGTCTCAGTCGTAGACGCGTTCAGGCTAGAAAATCGCAAGTTCCTAGTTTCGATACCGTCTCGCCCACTCAGCGTTATGAATACGGCAGGGACTTGTACGGTATAAGTATATCGGAGCTGATGGTAGGTTTGGCCGCAGAAGTGAAAAAGGGGATAGAAATCGCCTCACGTAAATTGGCTGATACCGGACATTAGGCCGCCTCTGACGACTTATAAGACTAATGACAGAAGCAATCATCCGTTATCGGACATCGTAAGAATATTCAAGCAAAACAGCATCAAACTGAAGATAAAAATCTACGCATGGGAGGAGAGCTTTTCACTCTGCCGCTCGTAAAGTTCATCAGATATATCTATATATACGAACTTTATAAATGAAGTTCGCAAAATAATGCCTGATATCTATGCAACAAACACTGAAATCCATCAACGAAAAAGCTTGCTAGCTTTTATGTACTCCTACCAGAAAGAAACAAACAACAAAAAACAAACAAAAAAAAACCCAATAAAATACCAGAGCCTGCGGAAGACCGGTAATTTTCGCCCAATTAACCACCACAGAAAACCAACTGTCAGATTATGTAGACCACTACATCAACCAACTACTAAGAATAATGAAATTCCCTATAATAGCGTGTATGAACGGAATTATCTAAAGAAAATCAAAGAATATTAAAACTATCATATTCTGGCAATTATGAATGCCAGATCTCTGTAAACTCTTTGTATAATTGATATAGTGTGTGTGCCGTCTGTTGAATAACCGAAACTCTATGTCACCACAACGTATTACAACTTCCTTAGTTATTCCTAGGTCTACTACATCTTGGTGTGATTAAACAATCATTACTTGATCTAATAATGCATCTTATTATTGATATGTCTCTATTAAGGTCTAACTGAGATAGATTTGCCTCTATAAACAGCCCCCATATTGATTAATGGGTCTTTAATCTTGCATGTGTATGATATACTCTATTAAGAAAATAAATGGGTCCTGACGTATATTATTATAAATATATAATTTAATTATATAGTATTAATTATATATGAATAGTAGGGTTATATTATAGGCGTTATTATTAATTATATATTATATCAATAGTTATATATTGATCATATAATTTACATATTTGAACAATTAAGTATAAATATAAATTATTATATATATAATATATATATATGGTATATAGTATTATATAGTTATATATTATATATATAGAGTATATTATATATATAGATATATACCTAATTATTATATAACCACCGTGTGAATAACATTTGCATACTGGTTATAAAACACTGCAGAGCAAATAACTACTTGGTTTTCTTGAATTATTATCTAATTCAACAACGCATTAAATCAAATTTCTAATGTAATCATTTTTATATTGCAAATAAAATTAGATATAAGTAAAAAGAAGTGTAATTTATTTGTGTCTTAATTTCATGTTCATTATCTTTTCTAATGCGAGTATGATATTTATTATTATATATTCAAAACCTTAAAATACTGTGTGTCCATGTAGGGTGCATCGTTGTCAACCACGCATGTTACAAGACACTCACAGGTTTATATTCTATGTTATAAACCACCTTTATACTTCAGATGAAGTTTGTTGTAAGTCCGGGATCTCATGAGACAACTTCTATACGCCACCGGTCGGAAATTTACGCCTAGCCCTACCTCGGTGTGGGAGCTTCTTAGAATCGCCCCCGCGACGCAACTTTGCGAGCGGGGTAAGACTCCCCTAAATGGGACCACCTGTTGTCGTTTCGCGTGGCGTTCCGTGATGTCTTAAGGATAGAACCGGCCAGTGGATGAGCAGTTCTCATGGACTTGCAATCATTTCACTCTGGCCCTATTCTTGGGCTAGACGGGCGGTCGGAGAAGCCCCCTCCCGATCATCGCCAGGTCACGTCAGCCCTAGCATGCGTATAATGATTTTCCAACGGGCTATTCTCGTATGGACAAGCCTTTATAATCATAAATGGGGTGCGTAGAAGGCGGTGATTGAGGGTCGCTCATGTCCGGGAAATGAATCGTTAACTCCTATTGATGGTGAGGTACCATTTTTTTGGAGGTTTGGTGACAATGTGCGAGCACGCGCTCTTCATCACACTATTTGATCCCTGATTCCACCCTGAACGCTCGGAGTGGTTAGTACCTGTTTAGGGTTCCCAATCCCATGGGTTAAAATAGAAAAAAAACATGACCAGTTTATAAAACAAAATTGTATTATGCATTAAGAATGAATTATTTTCTCAACTTTGTCCCCGGCACAAACCTGACCCACCAAGGTTATAGCGCCGTAAAACCACAACCAGACCAAACCAACCGAAATTACAGCGAACAAAACCAGTCAAAAAACAAATGAGTTTCTTTATATTTCACACCTAATGGATTTCATAACTAAACCAGCACGGCGACACAATAGTACTACTCTATATATGTATATGAGTATATAGGTATCAATTACAATATATATAGAGTGTCAAAAGAAGTATCTGAGAGTTTTTTGTACATTTGGAAAACCCACCTTGTATTCTCGGAATATAAATAACGTTCCATTCGGATTGTTCATTTCCATCTTGGTAAATACATGAGGGCTTCATCTGTGATACTGTCTTTTACACAAAGGAGTGGAGGCAGTACTCAGGGCGGGTGTTATTGAGCGGCGCACGAGACATCGTTGGACCCGTGGTCGCTCAGGGTTTCCGGGCGAGACTTGTATCTGAAAAAAAATTACAGTTCATTTATGTTCATTTCTATTTTGACGACAATCCTTTTTGCCTCACTTTGTATATCGAATGAAAATCGATCACCCATCGATTGTAGATTACGAAATTCTATAAATTTTCAGAATAACACCCCGAACACTAATATATGTTATATTACATATGTTTTCGTGTGTGTTGAGAGAGAGACAGAGAGAGAGAGAGACGAGAGAGAGAGAGAGAGAGAGGAGAGAGAGAGAGAGGGGGAAGAGAGGGGAGAAAGATTAAGATGAGAAAGAGAGGGTCCGATCAAATGAGCAGACTTAATAATCTTATTAGTGAAATTCATTCATTTGATGCGGAGTCAACGAGTGTCTATCGAGTGTGCATGTGTGTGTGTTGTGTGTGTTGTGTGTGTGTGTGTGTGTGTGTGAAGAGAGATGAGAGAGAGAGGAGAGAAGAGAAGAGAATGAGAGAGAGAGAAGAGACGAGAGAAGGTGATACCGAGCATGGGAGAGAGGGGGCAGAGTTATGAAATTGTAAAAATAGAAAAGAGTCCAAAAAAATAAATGCTTAAAAGAAATAGTTGTTCATATCAGACATGTACTGTCCACTGACTGAATTACAGAGCAATATGAGCCAGGACTGCGTAAATTGGGCATAAACGCACAAGGATTTTCGAGTCGTAAGTCTGCGCTATGTGTGTAAAGTCAATATTTCGGGGTCCAAGTCCGCATGGTGCAAGATCATTTAGACCAAAATAATATATTTACCTCACTTGAAATCTGATACTTCTTTTTTCCCATAAAACATACATGCCTCATTCGCCATTGATCTTTCTTTCTCACCCCTCTTTATCTCTCTCTCTCGATCTATCTCTAGTATATAGATAAATATTATATAACTAATGGAATGATAATTATATATAGCTAATTAGCACAAGCTATTCAATAAGAATTGAGCCCTCTAATAATCAATTTCTCCAACAATAATAGATGAATTTAATCTCTATATTAAATTCATACGACTACGTAATTATACGTATAAGTAATATAATACTAAGTATATACTTCATAATTAAGATAATTAATAAAGGTCATCCACAGACACGTGTTTATCGGCATACATCCTCCTACTCATTTTGTGGCTAAGACACAACATCCCTTGGTAGGAGGTATCGAGACTCAGACTTGACCGTATATATAATTTCGTGATAATAATATGGGTGCTATAGTTGCTACATACGACAGTGCACAATGATACAATGAGGGACATTTATAATTACGTTGACGTGTACATGAGAGCCACACCTGTGTTTTCCCAATGAAATCTTTCTCGCCCTGTGATCTCAAGACTCAAATATGGGTTGCTGAAGAGATCATCATAAGGTTGCGAGAAATCCGATGTGTTGTTTTCATATATATATAATATATATAAATAATATTATTAGTATGATAATGTATATAACTTAGGATTAGTACAGCGTGACAGTTAGGATATACACAGCAAGTGTATGCATAAAAAGTATGCGAGATGGATTAGGTACTAACGTTTGAACACCCTTGTTATTTCTGAAAAATTAAACGTTCCATTATTGTTCATTTCTATCTCTGGTAATACAGCTTCAATCTTGAGATAGCTTCCTTTGACATAACTTTAGGATATAGTATTATATCAAGATATAACTAGTGTTAAAATATTTTCATGAATAGTATATATGTAGGATTATGGATGTTACTTTGGTGTGCTAACACAGTTTTCTTTGCTACATTACTTGCTCTTAGTGTGATTCTAGGCTGGTAATATGCGGGTAAAGAAGAGTGCTTGTTTGATATCCTTGGAGTTCAGTGATATCTCCTCAGTATGAGAGATCAAGGTTCCTCACTCGTAAAGATTATTGTAAACAAAGCTAAAGTTTTTTTGGTGATAAACAAGGTCCTGGAAATGTAGCTGAATGGTATGGCGGGTTAGGACCATTTCTCCACTCGTGGGAACTGGTCCATAACCAGCATACCATTGTATTTCAGGACATTTTTATTCAACGACGACGACAACACACAAGCAGCACACACACACAACACACATTAAATACTATATTATAATAATAAATTATATTATATATATATATATATCAAGTTTTGTATTCATTACTATGTATATATTATCTTCTATCAGTCTTTTCAATATCTATTCTATTCTATTTATCTCTCTCTCTCTCCCGCTCTCGTCTCTCTATCATCTGTCCTATTATCTAACGCTACCTATTGTCTATCTATAATAGGTTCAATGGTCCTGTCTGTCTTTCTGTATGTAATGTCTTTATATCTATCTATCTTCTACTGACTTTATACTATCTGTCTGACTCAGAGCTCATCATATCTATCTATCTATCTGTTCTGTCTGTGCGTCTGTCTATCTGTCTATCCACTATCATCGGTTCATAGTCTATCTGCTCAGTCTCATCAGTCATCATACTATCTACTCTATCTATCTATTCAATCTGACTCAGCTGCTCATCAATAACGTCTTATCTATCTATCTACTCTATCCTATCTACCTAATCTTATCTCTGTTTTACATACATTCTGGTAAATTTTTTGCCCTACCATCAGTAAAATAGAGCATTAAAGTATTTGGTGGCCTTTTAGAAGAGCTTATTGTGATTATAGTGCAACCAACATGATGTCAAATCTAGATTTTTTTAAGTGTGCTCTTTTGTCCCGTACAAGACAAAAAACCGTGCGTTTGAAATTCATAGATCTGTGTTGTTTCCAGACTACAACTGACGACGCATGTAACGTGATTGGCGAGATATGTGCAAAAAGATTTCAAATGCCATTTGATTACGCCATTTGACCGTGACATGCGATAAAATGTCGGATATTGACACATCGTCAACATTTATCTAGTGTTTCATTTCTCATTCTTCGGTGCAATATGAATAAAAAGAACTAAGGAAAAATATCTTTTTTTTCTGCTTGAAATTGGTGTCAGGTGAAGTTCACCAGACGAATTTTTTCTATCTACTTGACATTATAAATTCGGATTTCTACGGGACCCGAAAATCACTATGACAGCAATAATCAAGGTGGATTGAACATTGAAAAGTCCTATCCTAACAGTGTCCTAGCCCAAGTACGTCATAATTACCTTTGCTTTATAAAGACATGTCTATACACATATCAATAACGATTTTTTTGTATTTCTTAGTAAGTCTTAGGTTCTACTATCCTTATCGTAGCTCTATCTTACCGCGGTAACACCAGACGCAGGTAAGTTAGCGAGATGCCATCCTATGTAATGCTAATCGAACTACTCATCTGTCTATCTAATCCAGCTGTCTGTCGTATTCTCTACACTATTTTGCCGCCTCTATCATATCTAATTTTTATTCACTGCTCTGAGTCCTTATGTCTGTCAATATCTATATAACCTTTGTCTGTTTCAATAGACTTCTCCCCGCCTCTCTCTCTCTCTCCTCTCTCACTCTCTGCTGTCCTGTCTGCCTCTCTCTTCTCTCTCTTCTCTCTTTGTCTCTCTCTCTTCTCTTTGTCTCTCCTCTCATCGTCTCTTTCCTCTCCTATATATATACTACTTATATATAACTATATCCTTGGTACTTCGTCGTCTATTGCTATATATCTATCTGGCAATTCGTATCATATGGAATCGTATCTATTCCGATCTATTTATCTATCTATCTCTCTGCTCTCTATATATGAATCTGCTATCTATCTATCTACCTACATCGACTATCTATGTGCAATTTGTAATCAATATATTCTACGCTTTCCATCTTCTATTATACGATCTCTCTATATATATGCTATTATCAATATATGAATGTTTGCAGAAAAATAGCATTGATGCACGTACTCCATCAAGTTTGCTTTATATGAGAGCGAGAGAGAGATAATAGCAATCAGTAGCACATATATCAGGACGTAGACGACTACTCACACCGCCACACTCACGAGACCAAGACTAGAGCTTTACTGTAACGTGTCCTGAAGGATGGTACAATTCATCAAGGCCGAAATGCTATAAGTATCTGGGACACTAAAATCTGTTCTCTGATCATCACATCTGTGTTTTGTTCAAAGCTACAGTTTTAAAAATATCTTTCTTGCTCAATGGTCGGATTATTTTGCCTCAGTCGAGTACGTTCCTATGATCCTCTCTCTTAGTATCTAGGTCAAGTGCGATGCTTCATATATCGAGAGAAGTCGTATCTTTTCGGAAATCTATTTCTAAATGATTAGCCACTGCATTCACCAAGTTGTGCTCCGTAGCATCTACTGTCGAGCCGGTTCTGAGAGCATGTATCGTACTGAAGATTACTTAGTCAAGCTTATCTAGGCCGCCTAAAGCAGAGATATGTTTTTGTGTAGATCTGGACAATATTCTGAATGGTCTAAATAAAACATTCTGTGTAACCATAGTGTTATAATATATCATTCTTACTAGAGTCAACATTCTCTTAAATAAAACCAAGCCCAAACTGTTGGTAGTGATGAGACAGAATGAGATAATCGATTGCCAAAGATTTTTAAAAATACCCGCACAAATAAAATTGAAGAATGACACCTCTTCGCCCAGGAATGCATAGCACATTCGTCCATAGACAGGTAGAGATCGTGCGAAAGCGTTCAATAAAAAGATCGAAAATAAATAAATGACGATAGATCTGAGATTCTCGGCTGTTGGAACCCGTGGTGATAGCATATTTTTATTCTCTTAAGGTTTCCGCGCATTTGGGGCTTCTTCAAATCAAATTTTAAACAACTGTGCGTTAATGGACGAACAGCCAAAATTAACGATTATTTAACGCTTTGAAAGTTTTTTATTTCCCTTCTCACTTTAGCTTCTTGCTTCTTCTCACTTGAACTTCTATATCTTGATATGTTCGTGGCTCGCTTGATTCTTGCTTCTGTGCTTGGCTGTGTGTGGTCTCTGTGTAGTGTGTGAGCTTTCTGTCTTCTTCCTTCTCGGCAGTTCTCAGTCTTCGTTCTGTCATGTCTCTTCCTGCTCTGCCGTCGCTCTCTGATCCCAAAAACTACTGAAACAAGCAGTCTTAATAATTCTTTTTCCGCCTCACCTCTCTCCTTCTCCCCCTCTCTATTCCCGTTTTGTACCTCCTCCTCCTCCTCTCTCTTATCCGAAGAATGCCGTCTAAAGAAGTACCTTAACGCTGAATTTTAGATTTTCTGCCGGGTCTCAGCGATGATCTTTCTTTCTCTCATACAAGATCTGTCCCTGCTATGCTAGCTCTCCCCTGCTCCTCTTACGTCCCTTCCTCCTCCGCTCTAATCCATCAGGACTCTTTACTTAAAAAAATTACTAATTTTTTTCGGTCTCGTTCTCATTTATTCCCTGTCTCCGTTGATCTCTCAGTCAATCACTCGGACTCCCTTATTCCCGCCTCTCTCTCCGTCCGCTCATCCATCCCTCTCGCTCTCTCGCCCAGGCCTTCTCCCCTTCAGACTAATGGTCCTTACGATGAGAAAATAAACTGTTAAACTAGTTTCCTGTTTTCTTCTTCTCTTTCTTTCTTGGTCGTTCTTTCTTATCTTCTTCTTGCTCTTATTCTCCTGATCTCGTTTTTCCTTCCATTCACTTTTTCGTTTCTAATTTTTTTATCACATTCTTTTTTTTTTTTTCATTTTTCACAAAAGTCTCTCTTCTTAAATACCGACTTGTTCATAAATTTTATTTTCATTCCCGCCCTTTTTTGTCTCCATTTTCCCCGCCAAATTAGTGACATTCCTTTCTTTACAAATTATTTGGTTTTTCCTTATTTTCTATTCGTCGTTTCTTTTTTTTTTTGTGGCAGTTTCAATTTTGTTTTTGCAAAATTGTTGCGTATTCATTTCGTTCTCATTCTTCCTGTGCAATTTTTCATATTAACCTGTGGACCTATTCTCTCTATCTCTCTCGAACACAATGCAAATTGATACAAAGTCTACACTGCCTCATTAACACTCAATAGAAGTGACTCCAAAGAATCAGACTGATTTTATATTTTTGCTATTTATATAAATAATTGAGAAAGGATTGTTCGTCTGTCCTCTATATGAGAGTCACGATAGAGACGCGGTAGTGGTAATGGTTAGAGTCGTAGGATATTGATTCGTCCGGCCCGAGTTCAAATCCTAGACGATGCTGTTTGCATTTCACTAGCGCTAATACTCTTGGAAAGGTATCTATCCAACTATTCTCCCTCCAGGTAAAAGTAGGGGAGAACTGGGCTCTTTAACCTTCGCGAGGTAACCGGTCTAGGAGAAGGAAAACTCTGTATTTCAAATCTGTTAAACACTGCTTAAGAAATTGACCTTGTGTCACATCCTACTCGTTTGAAGGGTTGTTTCAATATAAGAGAGAGCCAAACGGTTTGGATATACAGATACAAAATTATTTCATGAATATTTATGATTCCCATTGAGTAAGTTT
>CM042156.1:51046537-51056537 GCA_023376005.1 Doryteuthis pealeii | reverse complement strand
TTTACTTATACTAATACTAATGCGAAATTAACGCCGAACCATATCCATTAACCGAACCACCACCGTAAATTTGAATGATTTTTCAGAATCCATCATTTATGGCTAGGGTTCGGGAGATTTTTACTTATACTAATACTAATGCGAAATTAACGCCGAACCATATCCATTAACCGAACCACCACCGTAAATTTGAATGATTTTTCAGAATCCATCATTTATGGCTAGGGTTCGGGAGATTTTTACTTATACTAATACTAATGCGAAATTAACGCCGAACCATATCCATTAACCGAACCACCACCGTAAATTTGAATGATTTTTCAGAATCCATCATTTATGGCTAGGGTTCGGGAGATTTTTACTTATACTAATACTAATGCGAAATTAACGCCGAACCATATCCATTAACCGAACCCCACCGTAAATTTGAATGATTTTTCAGAATCCATCATTTATGGCTAGGGTTCGGGAGATTTTTACTTATACTAATACTAATGCGAAATTAACGCCGAACCATATCCATTAACCGAACCACCACCGTAAATTTGAATGATTTTTCAGAATCCATCATTTATGGCTAGGGTTCGGGAGATTTTTACTTATACTAATACTAATGCGAAATTAACGCCGAACCATATCCATTAACCGAACCACCACCGTAAATTTGAATGATTTTTCAGAATCCATCATTTATGGCTAGGGTTCGGGAGATTTTTACTTATACTAATACTAATGCGAAATTAACGCCGAACCATATCCATTAACCGAACCACCACCGTAAATTTGAATGATTTTTCAGAATCCATCATTTATGGCTAGGGTTCGGGAGATTTTTACTTATACTAATACTAATGCGAAATTAACGCCGAACCATATCCATTAACCGAACCACCACCGTAAATTTGAATGATTTTTCAGAATCCATCATTTATGGCTAGGGTTCGGGAGATTTTTACTTATACTAATACTAATGCGAAATTAACGCCGAACCATATCCATTAACCGAACCACCACCGTAAATTTGAATGATTTTTCAGAATCCATCATTTATGGCTAGGGTTCGGGAGATTTTTACTTATACTAATACTAATGCGAAATTAACGCCGAACCATATCCATTAACCGAACCACCACCGTAAATTTGAATGATTTTTCAGAATCCATCATTTATGGCTAGGGTTCGGGAGATTTTTACTTATACTAATACTAATGCGAAATTAACGCCGAACCATATCCATTAACCGAACCACCACCGTAAATTTGAATGATTTTTCAGAATCCATCATTTATGGCTAGGGTTCGGGAGATTTTTACTTATACTAATACTAATGCGAAATTAACGCCGAACCATATCCATTAACCGAACCCCACCGTAAATTTGAATGATTTTTCAGAATCCATCATTTATGGCTAGGGTTCGGGAGATTTTTACTTATACTAATACTAATGCAAAATTAACGCCGAACCATATCCATTAACCGAACCACCACCGTAAATTTGAATGATTTTTCAGAATCCATCATTTATGGCTAGGGTTCGGGAGATTTTTACTTATACTAATACTAATGCAAAATTAACGCCGAACCATATCCATTAACCGAACCCCCACCGTAAATTTGAATGATTTTTCAGAATCCATCATTTATGGCTAGGTTCGGGAGATTTTTACTTATACTAATACTAATGCAAAATTAACGCCGAACCATATCCATTAACCGAACCCCCACCGTAAATTTGAATGATTTTTCAGAATCCATCATTTATGGCTAGGGTTCGGGAGATTTTTATTTATACTAATACTAATGCGAAATTAACGCCGAAACCATATCCATTAACCGAACCCCACCGTAAATTTGAATGATTTTTCAGAATCCATCATTTATGGCTAGGGTTCGGGAGATTTTTACTTATACTAATACTAATGCGAAATTAACGCCGAACCATATCCATTAACCGAACCCCCACCGTAAATTTGAATGATTTTTCAGAATCCATCATTTATGGCTAGGGTTCGGGAGATTTTTACTTATACTAATACTAATGCGAAATTAACGCCGAACCATGTACATTAACCGAACCACCACCGTAAACCTGAATGATTTTTCAGAATCTATCATTTATAGTATTTTATCTTAGGTCTTCAGGTATTTCTTGTCGGACTCGGGAACCGAGTCCGACAAGAAATACCCGAAGAAGGCCGATGGGCATATCGGTCGAAACATTGTACAAATAACAATAAAGTTGGAGACAATAGTCCGGATAATGCAGATAATGCTACTTCTTTCAATATTTGTCCAAAAGAGTATGCAGCAAAATCTTGGAAGAATCACTTGACAAGAAAGCAGCTTTACGACCACTTGCCCCTTATCACAGAAACCATTCGAATAAGACGAACTAGACATGCTGTACTCTGTAGGAGAAGCAAGGATGAACTCATGTGACGTTTTCCTGTGGATACCTACACATGAACACACTAGTGCAAACTGACCAGCAAAAACCTACATCAGTCAGCTCTGTGGGGAATGGTTCTTGCGCGGATGACCCTGTCAGTGGCGATGACCGATTGGGACGATTGACGAGAGAGAGAGAGAGAGATAACCATGTTGATAGCGCAACCTGACTTATATATATATATATATATTATATATATATATATATATATATATATGGTTAAGAATAGAGGAAAAAAGTGTGGACAAAAAACTCAAACAAGGAGATGCAGAGGAAATATTTCGTTACACATTAAGTGCGACCTCTTCAAATCCTTTATTTGAAACATTTGTCGGATTTATTCAAATCCTATCTTCATATATATATATATTATATATATATATATATATATATATATATATATATATATAAGACTTGCTGTCACTCAGACTCCACTGAACAACCGGCTACGGCAGGTGTGAAAAATCTAATAATAATAATAATAATAATAATAATTATAATCTTATTATAATGGAGATTGTGTGTTTTTCTGTCTGTAACCGAAACTATATTCCTACTCAAGTCACAATTCCCTTAGCTATTTACATCACATTCTCCATGATTTTATTTTTATCTAAACCTCAATTATTAATAAAATTGTCTTACATTATTAATACTGTTAACTATGTCTACATACTGACAACATGCAATTATATCTATATATACAACAAAATAGCGGTTTACAGTGTGAACGGGAAGGCTAATTTGCATATTAATATTTAAAAAATCGAATTTAATAAATATGTGCTTAGTATTATTGATTTCTAACTGTTTGGTTTTATTTTAATGAATATAAGCAAAAATCTCTTCAATGAATCTTAAATGAAATCCATTAACAGATAAAATATTGTCATTTATTCTTTACTTCCTCTTATACTAAATACTTAAAGTAGAAAAAATAACAATGAAAGACGAGAGTGATGGAAGAGTAAGTTTCAGTTGTTCCATTTTTTATTATACTCCCTCTGTTTCAAATCTTTTATTTAACCCCCTCTGTTTCAAAATTTTTTTATCTGTATTCTTATTTAGTTTCATTAGCCTTTCTAATTTAATACAATATTTTATTACATTAAAACTTAAATACTTGCACCCGGAGGTGCATATATTTGCTAGTTATAATAATGACGCAGCGTTCAACATGAACGACAAAATCCCATCATGTAGATACTAAAATGCCCCCATCTCCTGCCAATGTTTAATCATGATCTCTCCTAAAGAAAAGGGGACTGACTCCCTCATCGGCAGCCAATGATCAATAATAGGTAATAGACTGAACGATCATTCTTGACTTCTTTCTGACGCAATAATCGAACAAAATAGACGCTATTTGTTGCTGGAACGACACAATAAGAATTTAATGTATATTAATTATAGATTAGGGGATGGGTGTGTGTGTATGGGGGGGGGGTCTCATATAAACGTTGTTCTAAATCTGCTGTTTCTTATTTGGCATTGACCATTGATTACTTGTCGCCGATTTAAATATAGAGGCGGCCGATTACAGCCATCACCGGATGTGGCCATGTAGTTAACAATTTTATGCATTTGCATATATAATGACTTTGTGGCAGGTGCTTGGATCTATCAGTTGTAGAATTCAAGTTGTGTTACTGACAGAAAAAAAAGAGAACGACACTGTAGTGAAAAAAAAAGGCCCGTCTCATTGAATAGTGTTCGAATTATAGAGACAAGATAAGACAAGGATAAAGATTACAGGTAATGAACACAACAAGGCTTATAAACAAAACAATATGTTTATCAAACAAGAGAACATTTAACATACGAAATACAATATGTAAGGTTGAGGTACAAAATGTATGCAGGTTTACAGTGTGTATGCAGGGTTTACAAAATGTATGCAGGGTTTACAAAATGTATTGTATAATAATGTAATGGTGTGTAGTGGTTTGCAAATTAATGCCTTTGACAAACTTATCTGTCTCTTGTATTGACTTTTACAAAATCTACGGCCCCATGCTGTTCCATTAACTCCATCTTCCCGACGTCTGCTGTATAAAAACACGTTGTGCTTGACCAGAGTCCCAGCTAAAAAGGCCTGATAGCAGTTTTCCACTATCAAAATTGGCGGCCCAAACTGAGCCTCGTAACGTGTGCTCTGATTGGTCGCCGACAAAGGCCTTTAGCCAATCTCATGAGTTTTCTCATCTGTTCATGTCTAAGTCATTAGGGCTCTGTTGCTATAGACAAAGGGAGATAATTGCTTAGATAATATTTCTAATAATAGTGGGTGTTTCTACAGGCAATCATTTAACTACACAAGTTACGTCCTATATAATATAAAAGAGCCTGGTCTTCAGTATCAAGCGAGAATACGAATACCCTAGATTCTAAAGACTAGGCTCTTTTATAAGTAACTGGATGTCAATACTACTACTACTACTACTACTACTACTACTACTACTACACATCATCATCATCATCATGTCGCGCAATTTGCACATATCGATGACGATCTCTCGCCAACCTTCCCTATCATTCATCGACTCTGGGAGCCTCTCCGCACAGCAGCCAGCATCCTTACATAGTTGGTCAATGTAGGTCCTGGCTGGGCGGCCCACATTAGCGTGCCCATGTGCTGGCTTCCACAGTAGTACGTCGCTTACGAGCTCGTCCTTGCTTTTCCAGCAGTGTCCTGCTGCAAGCCCGTCTTACTCGTATGATTTGTGATGTTGGGGGGCAGGTGGCCATACAGTTGCTTCTTTGTGGGGTGCTGCTTCCACGACTTATTCAGGACCGCTCGCAGCATTCTTGTGCAGTCCCATCTAGCTTATTCTCAAAGCGCTTCGTTAGGGTCCAGGTGGTACAGCCATACAGCAGTACCGACACAACCACAGCCTGGAAGAATCGTCTCTTATTCTATAAACTCATTAATTCATTCATTTAAAGGCTTCTCCATGATGTCAAAAAGTACAAAAAATCTTGTTACTTTTTTGACACACTTTGTATGTACAACGTTTCGGTCGATGTGCACTCTGGTGACGGATTATATCGGGTCCATAACGATTAGATACGATTTCTCTGAATTTTTGAAGCTTGATAATTTGGATTATTTGGATTATTCGGACTATTGTCCTCATCTTTATTGTAATATGTATAATGTTTCGGCCGATGTACCCTCCAAGTTCGAGAAGGTTCCCGATTCCGACACGAAATACCTGAAGTAGGCCGGAGTGCACATTGGCCGAAACGTTGGCATATAACAATAAAGAGGAAGACAATAGTCCGAATAATCCAAATAATCAAAATTATCAAGCCTAATCTAAAAAATAACAAGAAACACTTGGAGAAGGCTGGAGGGCACATCGGCCGAAACGTTATACAGATAACAATAAAGATGAGGACAATAGTCCGAATAATCCAAATTATATAAATTAATTTCTTTATGATTGATTACCTCTTGCAGAAACATGTTTTTTACGGTGATTATTATTTGATGACCCCCCCCGCCCCCATGAAATTTCCACTGAATATCCACCCTGATTTGAGATGAATATGTAACGAGCGAAATTCGAAATTGATTAGTCGATAATCTATTACATATACATTTTTAGCTGGTTAGCTAGTTGGGTTTTACGGCATGTCAACCCTTGTTGGGTTATTTTATGCCAAAGACGTTTTGTTTTATTTATTCTTGATGGGTATTCAATTAAAAAAACACATTTTTAAAACTCATTTTTCTATTTAGTCCATAAATGGGACCCTAACAGGCACTACCTCTCCGAGTCTGAGTGGACCTGGGAGTAACGGTGATGAAGGGGTTCTCCAAATTCATATGAGCTCTAGAATTAGAATTTCATTTTTGGATTTAAAAAAAAAGTGAAATAGAACACTAATTAGGACTGAGCCTATTCTAGTAGTGACCACCAAAACAGAGTTTAACAGGTTTGAAATTCAGAGTTTTCCTTCTCCTATACTGGTTGCCTAACCAAGGTTAAAGAGCCCAGTGAAATAGAACACTAATTAGGACTGAGCCTATTCTAGTAGTGACCACCAAAAGCAGAGTTTAACAGGTTTTAATTTCAGAGTTTTCCTTCTCCTATACTGGTTGCCTAACCAAGGTTAAAGAGTTCAGTCCGTCCTACAATTTGCACATAGCTGGAGGGAGAGTAGTTGGATTCGTACCTTTCTCAAGGGTATTAGCGTTATGTGAACGGTAGCTTTGCCCAGGATTTGAACTCGGGTCGACAAGTCCATTTCCTACGACTCTATTTAATCAGCTTATAGTTATATAAATATAGTTTAACATCACTAACAGAACACATTTTTTAGAGGAAAAATTTGATCAATCAGCTTCCAAGTTTTCTCAAAGAGACTCAGATCTTTTCAGCCATGTTTCCGGCCTTCAAACGTTGACATTGATAAAATAGAAAACTTTCCGAAATCATTTTGGAGTTGCATCTGAAAACAGTCAGCATATTTAATTCGTCTGTTGGGAGAGACTAAAACAATGAATCATTCGTCGTTTTGCAAACTGACACTCCGTACCTAAACGCGTTTCAATAGAATCGCATTATGCTATCAACGTGTCTACTTATTTGTCCAGAATTAAAAGCACATTTACGTCATTTAATTACATTAATTTGATTATTCAAAGAATAAAAAAATACAAAATACAACAAAAAGATCAACAACAACAGCAACAACAACAACAACAATAATAACAAAAACAAAAAAAATCTGTTCTACAAATTAAATCGTGTTTCATTAAGAAGATTGCAAAGTTCAAATTGCTTTATCGTCTGTGGAAATACATACACTGTTTGGGAAAAACGTAAATTGGTTCCGGAATCATCCATTCTAAGATGGAAGAATACTTTCTGGTCTTGCAAAAACGACATTGATTCTTTAGACATATTTAATTGCTTCTCCTAAATGTTTCTTGGTTTTCTTTTCTTGCTTTCACTCACAATTTGACGATTCTTTTTCGAAACCTTTGACGATTTACTGAAAACTTTCCTTTTTATGACTTCATAGAAATATAACATGTGCATAACTATGAATATAACATAGGATCCAATTTTAGTGACTGAATAGAAAAAACTGATGAAATGAAAAGAGTAATTAGATCACCCTAGAAAAGCGACCGCTCAGCTACCATAATCCTGTTCTCGGGCATTACGGGTCACCACACATAGTTAATAGGTGGCCATATTGAGGGGAGCAATTGGCTTATTCTACAGCCCCAGTCAACAGGGTGGCATAGTTATTGCAGATATAGACAGTCTTGTGTGTTTTGAGAGAGTTGATGACTATGAATTATTGATACACACACACACACACACACACACACACACACATACGCACGTACACACACACGCACACGCACACAAACACACATATATATATATATTGTGAAAGCAACAATTATTATCATCATCTTCATCATTAACAGGATGCTGACAGCACGGATTCCTTTGACTCTCTATCCGTCCGTCTCACTAATTGTTCTTTACTATTTACCTACTTTAAGCCGCTCACAGCGGTTCTTCTACCACTGCAACCTAATTGCAAAAAACTGATCGTTAGTTCATAATAATTGAGCAGAAGGACACAGATTACAATAATAATAGGAATTTATTTGAATAGAACGAATTGTGAGGTGAATAGATAGGGGACTTTGAAATATCCCATCTTACAAGTAAAAAATACGAAGGAAATTTGGTTCAGTCGTGGGGGGAAGTTTGGTAGGCAAAGATTTGACCTTCTTTCTTTTCAATCTCTAAAAAAAATCGGATTCTAAAAACATTTGCTTTGAGGCATACAATAGGTTTGTTTATTTAATTACCACATGTTTTAGTGGATGTATTCGGATTGGCGTCACCAATTTATTGGGCATAACTTAATCTTTTATTAAAAAAAGTGACAATTGATCAATAGCGATAAACTTTCTTCACACACTGGTTCACGTTCTTACATCAACTCATTTTGCCAATAGCTGGTAATCAAATATTTTCCATGCGATTCCTTGAATTTTCTCGATTTTGTTTTTTCTTTCTTATTATCTGATTTTATGGCTAATGGATTATCTTCACTTAGTCGTAAAACTTCAGAAATACATAAGTCAAATGTTTTCCTTAATATATATATATATATATATATATATATATATATATATGTGAAGTTAAGTAAACAAACAAATGTTTTTATTTTTTATATGGCTTTAAGTCGACAATTTTTGGAGGATATGTGCTTAATTGAAGTCATACCTAATTTTGAAAATTAATTAGTTAATAAATAATGAATTTAGGCGGGCATATATGTTCAAATGTAAAGCTAAACGAATCGAAAAAATTTCAATCCCTGAATGTACATTTCCACCTTTTAGGTCTCATCAGCTTGACAGTCGAGGTTTCGAGTCACACACGGAGCAGTCTCCCATGTCTATAACCTTGCTGATGAGACCTAATAGGTCGAAATGTACATTCAGGGATTGACATTTTCTCGATTCGTTTAGCCTTACATTTGAACATATATGCCCGCCTAAATTCATTAATTATTAACTAATTAACTAATCAAAATTAGGTGTTGCAAGATGGGTATATTCCTGACTTTTGTGAGCTAGGACTACTAATGGAAGGAGGAGGAATAAATAACAAAGGCTTAAAAAATAGTGATGACCCAAAAGAGGAGAGCGATGGTTTGACCGTAGCGTAACCCCGAACGGAGAATTGACCGCAAGCGGAAGTCGGGTGTTGACCGGAAGTCACGTGGCGACGTGGGGGAAAAAAAGAAAGGGTTCGTCCTCTTTTTGCCGGCGGCGGTCGTAGGGGACGGACCTCATGAGAGCCCAGTAATCTAGTAGTGTTCTCTCTCTCTCTTTCTCTTTGCCTTTCCTCCTCTCTGGTAGGAGCCCACTATACGAGCACGAAAATAAAGTCTGGCAGTTGTGACGACATGTTTCTCGTGTTATGATTTTTTTATCGGCACCATTTCAGCACGGTGCTTTTGGAGTTTTAGTACCAAGAAAGAAAAAGGACTACGGTACATGTATCGTTTTAGTGTGAATATTACAACGTAACATTAGTATGACTTCAATTAAGCACATATCCTCCAAATATATATATATATATATATATATATATATATATATATATATAATATATATAAAGAAATAGAGAAGGAAAGAAAATTTAAACCAGGCTCATGGAAAAGACATCTAGGTGACAAAATTCTGTCTTAGACTGCATTCTTTTGGGATGTTTGTTTTCCTCGGTTATAATAATATAATAATAATAATAATAATAATGCGTCAGCTGGTGAACTTTGCGGTCCCAGCAGATCACAGGGTGAAGCTGAAGGAAAATGAAAAGATGGATAAATACCTGGACCTTGCCAGAAAATTGAAAAAGCTGTGGAATATGAGAGTGAAAGTGATACCAATTGTAGTTGGTGCACTTGGAACGGTCCCAATAAACTTGGAAAAAGTCTGGAAAATCTATAAGTCAAAGGAAGAATGGAGACCATCCAGACTACTGCACTGCTGCAATCGG
>CM042156.1:51036537-51041537 GCA_023376005.1 Doryteuthis pealeii | reverse complement strand
GTTTGTGACATTTCATAGCCTGTTATATGTTATAATAAAAGTTATATAAATATAACTAACGCGTTTGTTGTTTTCCTAACTGAAGTATTCCGCATTGGGTACTTATCCTTTAAGTAACTTAATGCTTTATAAGAACCAGAGTTAACACTCTGTGAACCCCTTATAATGGGATTAAGAAGAACTTATCTAGTTTTGTTCATTTCCAAGACACTGATTGACCTGATTAAAACAAGTGCCCGTTCCCCACCAAATAAAAGATAAAAATTCAAAATATTGTTTTGCCTGTCGCTTCTGTTTGTTGCCTCTGTCTTAATTCAGTCAGCTATGCATTTAACGCCCCCCCCCGCCGCTTCACACTAAATAACTCAATGGTGTTAGGTGCACTAGGCAACTGATGCAGATGCGCAGTGCGACGCCTCCCGTACTTCTTCAACTTTCGAGAAATAAAGAAAAGACACTCAGTCCAATCGCTTTCCGGCAGAAATTGACAACAGAATTAAAAAGAATAAACGAAAAAAACAAAAAAAAAAAACAAACAAACAAACAAACAAGAAAACAGATAAGAGTTGAAATATTCAGAAACGTAACACTGAATTACAATGAATTTTTAAATCTATATATTAATACTCATGTTCCTTAATTGGACGACCGTTGTACCAACCTCTGGTTAAAAATGAGAGCGACCAAATTGTCCAAGATAAAATCCAAAAATGTAAATTGATTATTTGTTGTTGCTTATCCACCGAATTCTTATTTTTATGAGTGTTGTCATCTCAGTTAAATAATGGACAATTTCGTTTTTATTATAGGATGTATATATATATATATATATATATATATATATATATATATATATATATGCGTACACACACACACACACACACACACACACACATATATATATATATATAGTAACTTAGTGCAATTTGGATTAAAATTGAGGAATAAAAGCGGATAAAACACAACAACTTCATTCCATTGATATTTCGCCTTGGTTTCTTCACAAAGCTTCGTCAGAATATTACCGAGACGAAATATCAATTTAATGAAGTTGTTTGTGTTTTATCCTTTATTCCTCAATTTTTAATTGCATATTGTTTGGATTTTACCCAAATCCGTTACTGCTCATACAGCAATTTATATATTTCTGCTATCATAGTTAACTAGATAGTCTGCTAATCAATTAATATCAAGCTGTCAATCCTCATTGGGTTATCTCTACTTGTGGTTTTGTACAAAATCTACCCCAGTAAATAACTACATACGTGGGTTATTACACGTGGATTATTATTACACATCGATTATTACAATGGTATTATTCTTCATTTCCTGAATTGATTGATTGAGTTAGTAATATCTATATACGTGGATTATTACAATAGTATTATTCCTTATTTCATAATTTAATTCATTGAGTTAGTAATAACTATAAGTAAGTAAAGTCTTCGGGGCGGCCTAATGTCGGTATCAGCTGGACAGCGAGGGAGTCTATCCCCTTTTCACTAGCGCTAAACCAGGGAGATTATTTACGCGTCTGAGGTGGAGCGCCACACCTACCACCAGCTTCTCACATTGCCGCACAGACCCTGTGCTACTCATACGCTGAGTCGGCGAGCGCCGGTATCGAACCAGGAACCTTGTGATTCCTAACCGAACGCTCTACGGTCTGAGCTAAACATGTATCATTACAATGGTATTATTCCTCATATCATAAATTGATAGATTGACTTAGAGTAGGTTTTTATTTTTTGCTAATATAAAGGTAATTTTTCATTTGTTATTGTCGATTTCAACCGGGTCTTATTTTAGGAAGGAAGTCTCACATCATTTGAGTGTTTATTGCGTTTTTCCACAATTTCATTTCTAAACAGTCTGCACTTGCCGACAATTATTTCGACCAAAATTCTTACCCATTCTTTGCACTGATATTGGCACTAAGAAAAACAATAATTACAATTCCTTACCATTTTAGCCCTTTTCTATGAGTGCGACTTTGCGTCCATAGGAAAATTAAAAGAAATATTTTTTTTTCTAGTTGGAAAGATTCCCGTATCTAAAAGAACACCACCACCTAACCACCCACCACAACTCCCCCCCCCAAAAAAAAAGAAAAAAAGATAAAAAGAAAAGAAAAGAAAAGAAATAAAAATGATGAAATTTCAACAAATTGGGTCATCGCCATTTCGGATGGAATCTTTGCAAATATTTTGCTGATTTTCGTAACACTTATTTCGGATTTTTGTTGCCATTGAAATAATCGAAATGACACAAATTATTTGGCTCTTTTTTTTTTTTTTTCCTTTTCTTTTTTGATTTCTTCTTTCTTCAATATTTTCTTCTCTCGATATTTATTCTTCATTTTTAAAACTATTTTATTTCTTATTTTTTTATTTCATGGGTAATTTTCTCGCCAAATCTATTTCTATTCGCCCGTTCTCTTTCTTATTTTCTTCTTTCTTTCTTTCTTTCTTTCTTTTCTTCTTTCTTTTTTCTTTTTTTTTCTTCTTTTGAATGTCTCATCGCTTTCTCGTCAATCTGTTTTCTATTTCATTTTCTTTCTTTCGTTTTTCTTCTTTTCTTTCTTTCTTTCTTTCTTTCTTTCTTTCTTTTTTCTTCTTTCTTTTGTTTTCCTTCTTTCTTCTTTCTTTCTTTCTTTTTTTTTCTTTCTTTTTTTCTTCTTTCTTTCTTTCTTTCTTTCTTTTTTCTTTTCTTTCTTTTCTTTCTTTTTTCTTTCTTTCTTTTCTTTTTAATGTCTCATCATTTCTTGTCAATCTATTTCTATTCGTTCATTTCTTCTTTTCTTTCGTTTTTCTTCTTTCTTCTTTCCTTTCTTTCTTTCTTTTTTTCTTTCTACCTTTCTTTTTCTTCTTTCTTTCTTTCTTTTTTTATTCTTTTTTCTTCTTCTTTTCTTTCTTTCTTTCTTTTACTTTCTTCTTTCTTCTTCTTCTTTATTTTTTTTATTTTTTTTTCTTTCTTTCTTTTCTTTCTTTTTTTTCTTTCTTTTCTTTCTTTTTTTTTCTTTCTTTTTTCTTTCTTTCTTTTTTTGTTTTTGAATGTCTTATAATTTTGTCCATTTATTCGCCCTATTCATTGAATCAGAGAAGAGAAATGATGCTTTTACAAAATGAAGCTTGAGCAATTGTCATATTCATTTTTCAAGTAATCATTTTATCTTCCTTATTTTGTTTTTCTCTTCCTTGGTAAAAAAAATTGTCATCTTCCAATGAATAACACATGACAATCAGAATTTCACAAAAAAAATCAATACACCGAAAAAGTAACATTTTCAATTGAGACCAATATTCACAGAGTAGAGAATTCTTCAACCCCAATAAAAGAATAAAAGTGTAAACCATTTTCTGATTCCTTCAATAACATCAAGAACACTGGACAAGAAAAAAACATTTGCTTCTTGTGTAAAAGCGTGTGAATCAATCGACTAATTCTGATTTTGCACTCGGAATTATTTTAACACACTTCATTTTCTACAATGTACAATATTTTATCAGTATAAACTTGCAAATCATAATCAAAATCCATGACCCAGAAAAAACAGAACCCACACATTTTGTAATAAAACTGTTAATTATGACTAAGGGGGTTTAGGGTTATGGTTAGGGTGTAGGGTTAGGGTTAGTGTTAGGGTTGGGGTTTAGCGTTAGTTTAATAGGAAAATAAATAAATAAATTGGATTCAGTTTTTTCTGGGTCACCCTGTAATATCATAGGATTTTGTGTATGATTTGCAAGTTTTACCAATTTATCAAGTCAGGACAAGACAGGTCTTTTTTCTTACTTGCTACTTGTGCCACTCTTACGACATTACCGCTGCCAAACTGCATTGGTTCTTACTTTTACTTTAGAGCAGTGTGGAGAGGAGGTATTTGCTGCTTGGGTAACAGCTCATCCTCCTCATGAACTCGCCCAAGCTACGTGGTTCCGAAAATATTGG
Source organism: Doryteuthis pealeii (assembly GCA_023376005.1). Lineage (NCBI taxonomy): Eukaryota > Metazoa > Mollusca > Cephalopoda > Myopsida > Loliginidae > Doryteuthis > Doryteuthis pealeii. The sequence goes on along the minus strand of CM042156.1, from coordinate 51,037,586 downwards.
TCACTATTCCATCGTCTCTCGTAGACGGAAGGATGCCAGCATACCGTGTACCATGTAAACTAATGCTACCTGTTTCATGGACGGGTTATGGTCAACTAAACTGGCACCACCATCAAGCACGCCTCGACTTGGCTGGTGAGGTGTCTGTCTGGTCACACAGCCTCATTAAAAACAAGATCTGTCGAAGGGCGGATGAGCTTAAAAAAAATCAACGGTCATCCACACCGATAACATAGAATAATAATTAACACAGCTTAACATCTGTACTCCAGCTATGGTTAGCGGAATGAGAAGAGGATACCCCCATGGACTGAATAAAGGGTTAGATTGAAAGTTCCATGATGGCTCCTGATTACGACAAGAAGGTTCCCGATTACGACAAGGAGGTTCCAGCGTCCGAGAAGGTTCCAGAGTCCGACAAGAAATACCTGAAGAAGGCCGGAGGGCACATCGGCCGAAACTTTGTACAGATAACAATGAAGATGAGGACAATAGTCCGAATAATACAAATAATAACTTTTTATAATATTTGTGCTAGAAGGCTGTAGCTGAGGGTCTTATTGTCCTGGGTATGACGTTAAACTCTATCTGATGGTGAGGTTCCATTTCTGGAATTCAGGCGGGTGTAGAGTACCCCTTGATCACCGTTTTGAGATGAGGCTTGATAATTAGTACTATTTGTATTATTCGGACACATAGCCTAGTGGATAAAGGAGTTAATTTAAGACAGTTCTAAATGACATTTATCTCTAAACTGCAGATTCAATCCTATTCAGGGTCAGCAGTATCAAAGAATAATAATTAACACAACTTAACACCTGTACCCCAGCTATGGTTAGCGGAATGAGAACAGGATACCCCCATGGACTGAATAAAGGGTTAGATTGAAAGTTCCATGATGGCCCCGGAAGAGGCACCCGAGTGGGTGCCATGACAATGAATTTTAGTTTAGTTTAGATGCGAGTGGCACTCTATCAGAGAGGATGTATCTTAGAGTTCACAACTCACCCGCGGCGGAATCATAGACTTGTTTTGAAAATAAAGCTTTA
>CM042156.1:51026537-51031537 GCA_023376005.1 Doryteuthis pealeii | reverse complement strand
GATTTATTTCAAAACTTTATCGGCATTAAATGACCCACTGAGGTTGATATGCCATAAAACAAAACAAACAAACAAACAAACAAAAAATACTTCCCTTTTTATTTGTCTGAATGTTTGAGATGAGGCTTGATGATTAGTATTATCTGCGTCATTCGGACTATTGTCCTCATCTTCATTGTTATCTGTACAACGTTTCGGTCGATATGCCCTCCGGCCTTTTTCAGGTATTTCAGATATATGCTCCGAGAAAGTTCCCGAGTCCGAAAAGAAGGTTCCCGAGTCCAAGAAGTTCCCGAGCCGACAAGAAATACCTGAAGAAGGTCAGAGGGCATATCGGCCGAAACGTTGTACAGATAACAATGAAGATAAGGACAATAGTCCGAATAACGCAGATAATACTAACTTCCCTTTCTATTTCCTTTTTTACACACAAACACACTCACACAGTCATACATACACGCGCGCACCCGTACACACACCACACACACACACACATACAACATGTTCATGCGAGCTCTAACGGATATATCAGGTGTAACCTAGGTTACATTTCTTATATCATTCCTTTTCTTTTGTGAAATGAAAAGATTATAAGAAAAGTATATTTGAAATAAACAAACCCTTAATGGTCGTCTTCTTAAGCTGAACCTTTGGGATCTTTCAATATAAACATTGTGTACAGGATTATGAATTTCTCCCTTGTTAATTCTTTGGAATAAAACAAAATAATCACTCAAAATTTGTTCTATATTTACAAAACAATTTTAGCTTGTTTGAAAAAGAATTCACTTCGTAACCATGGCGACAACACGGAGAAACAGAATTGTTAATCTTTCTAACATTTAACAAACTTATACAAATTTAAATCGGTTAATACTTTTTGTGAAAGAAAGTGATCAAATAATAGTATGTATTTTGCTACGGTTTGGCTACGGGTAAGGTATGTCACTCGCTACTCAATTTTTATATTTTGGACTGTTGTCCTCATCTTTATAGTATTATCTATAAATAGAACGTTCAGGCTGCTATAATCTCGGGCCTTGTTTAGATGTTTCCTTTTTTATCTTTAAATAAAATCATCACCAGACGATAATTTTGAGTTCAAATTTGTGCTTAGATATCGTTAAAGCTATTAAGGCACTCCAAAACAGCATAAAATGCTACCAGACTACTCAAGAGTTATTGCATAATAGTTCAATATGTAAAAAGTATAATAACCCTGATTTAACTCTTTTTTACCTCCCTTTTTCATCTTTTCATTATGTTCCATTGAAAGAGATTAGAGTTACCGCTTCCTAGCGCTTACCCTCTCTCTCTATTTTTCCCTACTTTCTTTCTTTCTAATTATATTTTTCTGTGTAGCATGTCCTTTTTCTCCTCTTTCTTTCTTTATAATAAAAATGGAATGGTCCAGTATTTAGCTGGGGTGACGACACTCATAAGAGATGAGAATTCGGCAGATAAGAAACACCAGATTATCAGGATATACATTTTTGCATTCCATCTTGGACGATTTAGAGGCTCTCATTTTTAACCAGAGGTTGCTGCAAGATTATAACGGTCGTACAATTAAGGAACCTGAGTATTAATATATAGATTGTTGCTTATATAGATAAATTGTGAAGTAAAGAATTTGATTATTATTATTTTTGTTTTATTTTTGTTAAACAATCCGAATTTCAACAGTATGGATAAAAGGGTCGACTGAAAAGTTCTTTGACTGACCAAGACACTCATGCAAAGTGAACAAATGAGGTTTATTTTTCCACATAAGAAACCCTTGCTGTTAGCACACTTTTTCTTCCGTCATTGTTGCAGTACTTGGATCCCATTGAACCAAAAAGTCAACAGACTTTTCAGATGATGAATTTGTCTATGAACTTTTTAGCCCAGCCTCGTAGACTCAGATTAGCTGAAAGTTTTAATATATATATATATATATATATATATATATATATATATATATATATATATAAAACTTTCAGAATACAGTTAAAAACGCACATATTTGACCATTTACACCATTTCTGTCATTTAAAAAAATATATTTCGTTTACCTATGACTGCTTTTAGCAGAAACCATTGGTAGTAATATCGTTCCCAAATAAATGAATAAAGCTAAAACTTTTATTTGTCACTTCATTCAACTAATATATATATATATATATATATAATATATATAATATATATATATATATATAAAGTGTGGTTGTCCAACGGGAGAAAATTAAATATTTCATAAAAAAGAAGGTCCGCAAAATGGATTATGTTTTTTAGAAAAAAAGTTTTTTTTAATTATTTTTATCAATCATGATTGTTCAAAGCCTGAAGAAGATACCAGAAGATCTGAAACACGTGTCGCAAATGTAAGATAAACATAATAAAAAAACTTTTTTATAAAAACTTAATCCATTTTGCGGACCTTCTTTTTTTAATAATAATAATAATAATAACAATATATATATATATATATATATATATATATATATATATATATATATATATGTGTGTGTGTGTGTGTGTGTGTGTGTGTACGATATTAGTAATAGTACCAGTCGAAAAGAGTTCAGGGTCTAGCAGGACATACCTTATGATAAACGAAGTCGTTATTCCTTAAACTGAAATGAACTTCTTTTTCGAAACCAGAAAACTACTCCAGTTTAAGTAAGAAATGATATCGACGTAATCAAGTATAAGGTAGGGCCCTGATGAGATCATTGAGGTCGAAACCATGGTAGAACCTAACTACTTTCAACTTATATCATTATCACTCAGTGTTTTTACATATTGAGCACTTTTGGATAATTTATTAATGCCACTGCAACGGAAAAGATAAAGCGGCAATTGGATTATATATATATATATATATATATATATATATATATATATATATATGCATGTATTGGTTTGTAAGAAGTACGAGCAGTGGGATATCGGGTTGTCGGTCAGCAAGGTCCGATATAAGACTGGCCGGACAGTATTCAATTGAACTGATTACAGGACTGACCAGTAGTATGAACAAAAGATGACTGCTACCATGGGAACCCATCAGGGTTGTCAGTCTTGAATACGAATTACTTATTTACACGGCCACCGAGGCTGATCAAGCAATTTCTACTACTACTACTAATACTACTATTAATACTACTACTACTACCAGAAATAATGTGATGAGGCTTAATAGTAATTAATATTTTTTTGTAGAAAAGACACAATAAACTGGTGATTTGAAATTATTGCTGCATTGAATAATAATGAAATAAATCAAGTTTCTTGTTGTTGTTGTTGTTGTTTTGTTGTTGTTGTTATTGTTTTTGTTGTTGTTGTTGTTGTTCTTCTTCTTCTTCTTCCTTCTATTTCTTCTTTCTTTCTTTCTTCTTCTTCTTCTTCTTCTTCTTCTTCTTCATCTATTCTTCTTTCATTCTTCCATCTTTCTTTCTTTCTTTTTCGTTCTTTCTTCTTTCATTCTTCCTTCTTTCTTCTTCTTCTTCTTCTCTTCTTCTTCTTCTTCTTCTCTTCTTCTATTCTTCTTTCTTTCTTCTTCTTCTTCTTCTTCCTCTTCTTCATACTATTTTTTCTTTCTTTCTTCCTTCTTCCTTCTTCCACTTCTTCATACTATTTCTTTCTTTCTTTCTTTCTTTCTTCTTCCTTCTTCCTCTTATTCATACTATTTCTTCTTTCTTTCTTTCCTTCTTCCTCTCTTCATACTATTTTTCTTCTTCCTTCCTTCTTTCCTTCTTCATACTATTTTCTTCTTCTTCCTTCCTTCTTCCTCTCTTCATACTTCTTCTTCCTCTTCCTTCTTCTCTTCTTCATACTATTTCTTCTTTCTTTCGTTCTTTCGTTCTTTCGTTCTTTCTTCTTCTTCTTCTTCTTCTTCTTCTTCTTCTTCTTCTTCTTCTTCTTCTTCTTCTTCTTCTTCTTCTTCTAACCGTGCGAGTGTTAAAAGACTAATTGATGCTTATGATGATGGTGATAATGACAGTACTATTGATACTATAATAGAGAATTATTTTCATGACTCATCGAAGGAAAATGATAAAGTGGACACGTACTTCTATTATGCCATCAAAAATCGGAACACACAGGAAAGAAAATAAAAAATAACTCAGAAGTCATTGAATATGGGAGTAAGTCTCATCTTTTGAAGAAATTTGATAGATAGATAGATAGATAGATAGATAAAATCATACTGAGATAGAGTAGATACATATAACTAGCATGATTGATAGATATGAATAGACTGAAAAAGATAGCAAAATGAATTAATATTTGCGAATAAATTGAGATAGATAGATTAGACTGACAAGCAGACAAACATATAGACAGACAGACAGACAGACAGGTAGATAGATAGATAGATAGATAGATATGACTGGCCTGAACAAGTTAGTATAAATGAAATAATAAATTGCTTTGCAAATATAGATATATAGAGATAGATATAGATAGTATGATATAATAGCATATATGAATAGACTGAGATGCATAGATAGAAGGAAAGAAATTAGGATAGCTATAGAGATAGAGAAAGCGAGCTAGCTTGCTAGATCGATAGATATATAGATAGATATGGATAGGCTAAATAGTGGAACTGAGATATATGGACAGATAGAAACTAATTCGATATATCAGGTATAGCTACTAGCGTTGGACAAATTGGTAGCTCACTGTGGTGTGATCATTCCTAGTGGGGTCTAGCTGGCGAGGAAGTATTTTCTTTTGAAAGAAACAAAATCGCTCAAGGATCCAACCAAAACATAAGTAGCGAAGTCACTCATCGCTCTTTAATTGAATAGGCGTATTTCAACTAACAACATAGATTGATACTGTTATAGGTGATATAACCTATAGACTAATGGAATGTGCCGACGGTTACTATAAGTAACAGGGACAATTATGGCTTGTAGAGTAAGCCAATGCGAGTCAGCTCATAACTCTATTGTCTGACGTATTTCCCACTTCTCTGTACTGTAATTGTCTACTCTTTTGTTAATACA
>CM042156.1:51016537-51021537 GCA_023376005.1 Doryteuthis pealeii | reverse complement strand
AAAGTTATGTGGGGCTGATCTCGATGCTTCAGTCTATTTTCTTCAAATCTCTTTAGTCTAGCGAAACATCTATTACGCCATTCTTTCCGATTTGATGCTAGACTTTCCTAAGCACTCAGATAATATTGAGGCGTTTCAAAATGTCCTTCAATTTGTCTTTGAAATATTATATATATATATATATATATATATATATATATATATATATATTATATATATATATATTGGGAGAATATGTGCTTAATTGAAGTCATACCTAATTTGAAAATTAATTTGGTTATAATTAATGAATTAGGCGATTATATCTGTTCAAATGTAAGGCGTAAACAAATCGAGAAATAGTCATTCTCTGTATGTAGATTTCGGCCTATTATAAAATTGTTGGCAATCGCCATATCAAACAAAGTGTTTGCGTACTCTCATATATATACATAGTCGGTAGAGCATTCGGCTAGAAACCGCAAGGTTCCTAGTTCGATACCGGTCCTCGTCAACTCAGCGTATGAGTAGCACAGGGATCTGTGCGGTAAAATGAGGAGTTTATGGTAGGTGTGGCGCTCCACCTCAGATGCCAAAACAATTTCCTTGGTCTAGCGCTATTGAAAAGGGGATAGACTCCCTCGCTGACTGGCTGATACCGACTTTAGGCCGGCCCGACGACTTTACTTACTTTTATATATATATATATATATATATATATATATATACTCATCAGATATATATATATATATATGTGTGTGTGTGTGTGTGTGTGGAGAGAGAAGAGAGAGAGGGAGAGAGAGTGGTAGTCGTGTATGCATTTACATTTACAATAGGAAATAGTATAAATAAATTGTATATTTACACTTCGTTATTTAAAAATCTGTGATGATCACGACCCACGTCCATAAACAGGATCTTATTAAAACCTCTGCTTTATTGGACGGAGTTGAATACATAGAAACTCACTTCTTTGAATTCAAACCGAAGATTGAAGCTGTGATCCTATGAGATTTCATCTGATAGGGAATTAAATTGAAAATGACTTAATTTATTTCTTCTCGGTATAAATAACGAACTGGCATCTAGTTGATAAAGATTCATATCAGTGGAAAATGTACACTGTTGTAAATCCTTATCATCCCCTCCCAGAAGAAGGTGAAGAGTGGTGGGTAAACATGGCGCTGATGGAAAGAGAACAGATCTTGTTTATGCAATACGGCACTGATAAAGAATATTTATATAAGACGTACTTATCTCTTCTACAAATGCTAAACATTTTTCATATGACCCATATATGTTATATATATATGTGTGTACGTGTCAGTCTGTCTATGTTGTCTTATGAGGCGTGAAACTATTAGTTGTAATATGCAGTTTTTATGTATGTGTTTAATTACTGCTTATCTAAAGCTGAGTAAATCGATGATTGTTTGCTAAAGGCCTTTTTCCTATTTAGATTAATGACACAAAATACATCCCAAAATATTCCTTAATTTTGGGATTAAGTTATGTTTGAATTTTTTTATTCTATTCGGTTCTAATTAGTCCAAATTTTCAATTAAATAAAACTTACCCGTCTCTTACCTACATTCTGCCAGTTTCTTTTCCCCTCTCTATATATGTCTTGATTACTCTTTATATAATTTAGTTTTCTCTGTAAGTGTAAAGAGAGAGAGAGAGAGAGAGAGAGAGAGAGAGAGAGAGAGAGAGAGAGAGAGAGAGAGAGAGAGAGAGAGAGATTGGGAGAGAAGATGAACTTATTCGTATGTTAATTTTAAGCTGCTAACGGCTGGCTTATATATAAGATGGGTCGGTTTTGGACTTAATTGTTAATTTTAGCAAAATATTTTTTTTTAATTCTCCGGTCATTTTTTATTTATTTTAATTTATTTATTTTGCAAACTAACTTTCTTCCTGATCCCAATTCTCAATCCAGAGCTCAACAGGTGACCTAACGATAAAAACAAATATCTGAAAATCATATCAGCGAGAAATTGACGTTACTTATTGTATCATATAAACGCCGCAACGGATTTCATAGGTTGGTGAGATTTATGTTAAGTAAGTTTCGAATAGTTTTAGAAGATAAAATGACCGTTTTAATACCAACTTTATTTCAGTCATTTTCTATGAAATTAGTGGAAAAGTTATTATGTGTCTATGCGGATGTTTTATTATATTAGAAGGTGTATGTATATACTAATATCATACACACATTCGATGTTAATAAGATATATACTTAACTTAATTACATAGGGTCGGTTATTTTCTACTTGCCTAAAAAATTCAGACAATTAACCCTTTTCTTATCTTTTAATCTGTTGTATCTCTATTAAATAAACACATGTTCTAAACGTTCTCGCTTTTACCAAACACGTTGCAGTTGTCGAAAAGCAACGCTAGTAAAACGGTTATGAGCCTTTCTCTATATACACTTTCTCCAATGCAATGGAGAATGGATGCAAGAAGATCCCAAGTAATTTCCAGACTCAAAGAATAGAGAAAATACCAGCCCAGCAACAGATCCAGAATACTAGATACCTCGATCCAGAATAGCCGATATGAAGAATAGCAGATACCACACATCCAGACAAGTATAAAATTTACATACTCCCTCAATAAGATTCTACGACATATCAAAATTTAATGAACGTACATACACAGACTCCAAATAGATCCCGACAGTGATTTATGTACTACTTCCTTACAACTTCATCACATAACAACTTGACCAGCTTCTTTTAAACATGTAAGGTTAGAGAGCCCCTTAGAATAATGGTTATTGCTGTTGGAAATAAGACTGGAAAATGAAATGATTCAAATCCTGGACGAGGCTGTTTTTGTCTCACTTGATACTAATGCTCTTAGGTATTGGAAATTCCATAACCAATTATCTCCCCCTGCCTCTAGGGGGCGAATCCTGTTATTTAAAAAAAAAACATCCATCACTGTTCAAACAACAAGTTTTCCATCGTAATTTCCTGATGATTGTGTAATAAAACCAAAATGTTTTAACATCGACTTCACGATTAAGAATAAATTCATAATTTTGGAATACTTCGTTTTTCAACTTTCGACATCCCCATATATATAATATATATATATATATATTAATATATATATATATATATTATATATATATATATATTAATATATATATATATGTTGTTCTGGTTCCAACGGGAGAAAATTCAATATTTTATAAAAAAGAAGGTCCGCAAAATGTATTATGTTCACAGAAAATTTAAAAAAAATATTTTTATCTTACATATGCGACACGTGTTTTTTGTATGTGTTTCTGTAACTTTTCTATTATAGAAAAGTTGCAGAAACACACACAACCTATCAAATATCGGACATATTCTGCCAAAATAATAATTCAATGCCTGAAGAAGACAACAGATCAGAAACATGTGTCGCATATGTAAGATAAAAGAATTTAAAAAAATTTTCTGAGAAATAATACATTTTGCGACTTCTTTTTTATAATATATATATATATATATATATATATTATATATATATATAATATGATATAATATAATATAATAAAATGAAATAAATATATAAAGGTTTTACATATCTATTTATTTGATGACTAAGGAGCAGTCACAACCATTTGGTTTCATGCATGCGTAAGCACAAACATTCTTCAGGTGACGTTGTTTCAAATGTAAGGAAAATCGAACATTTCAAAAGGTTTTTACAGTCATAGGATGTGTATGATTGGATGAAATGTTATGCGTATGTATGTGGTGTTGTTATGAATGTGTATGTGTGTTATGGACAGTGCAAAGGTTATGTATACAAGTCAGCAGGTCTCGCACACATTCACATTATTCTGCGAGTGTGCAACGTCTGAACAATACTGGTGTGTGAGCGTTTGTATTCGCATGCATATGTGTGCGTGGGTATGTGTATTTTTTTGTTGATATGAGCGGATGTTGAAAAGAGGTCTGTGGGGTGGTGGTGGGGGGATAGATACTGTCACCAGTTTGGGTAGAGGGGGTGTATGAAGGATGTTTGATAATTTAAATTTTAAGATTTCAAATATTTTGTATACTGTAGTGGGGTAGGGTTTGAGATTGTGGTTAGATAGAAGAAGTTGATTGGATGTTAAGTTATTCGAGTTTGGTTAATGATTCGAAGTATATATTGAGCACTTTACCAATAATACTACAATAAAAGCTGAAACAGTGACAATCCCACGCTATATTTATATATATATACTAGCTAAAGTAAATTGTAATTAATATGCTGATTAGCATATTAATTCAAATTTGATTCGCTAATATATTTTAATCTAAGAAATATGAAAGTATTCGTAAAAATATTGATAAAAAGGCTTTCATTTTTCTTTTTTACAACACCCAGTAGAAATACAGCGGAAATAGGCAAAGAGTCAACAGGGTGGGTTTCGCCTGATGATTGTTGCTGGAGTGTAGCTGCTGATAAGCCAGAGCAGCTATTTTATAGATTTTCGAAAATCGTTTGATTTTGGTTTAATCAATTAATTATATCCCTTAATCAGTAAAAATCAATAATAAAATTTGGAGTGTTTCTTAGTAAGAACGATATCAATGTGTATGCAAGATTTTAAATCTGAGTGACGTCCCATTTTGGAGTTATGTGTCGACACGTACATACCGAATTCTCTCCTTTATATATTATATATATATATATATATATATATATATATATATATATATTGGTTACGTCGAATCTCTATTCAATGCATGATCATTATATTAAAACAAAAATCCCTGTCTTATAGTTTGTATTGACACAATACAAACTTTCGCCTGGAGAAGAAATTATATAAAAAAAAGTAAAAAACAAATTATATGCACCTCCTGAAATTAATCAGTTGATTCTATTAAAATGTCAAAAAGAAAGAAAAATACTGCAAGCGTTGCCTAAGTTAAATATACTAAAGTGCTCAATACAATAAGTAGAGCTAAATAATAAAGTAATAATAATTCATGATAATTTTGTATGTCCTGTGACGAATTTTGGGA
>CM042156.1:51009037-51014037 GCA_023376005.1 Doryteuthis pealeii | reverse complement strand
AACGTGAGTTCTAGCGTAATTTCGGAGCTTAGATATCGTTAACACTATTTCAACTTTGTTTTTGTCCATACCACAATAAAGACGAGGACAACAGTCCAAAACATCAAGTCTTTTTCTATATCTCACCAGAAGCGTCTACCCGGCGTTGCCTGGGTGGAAAGGGAATAATAAAAAGTTAGTCTCGTAGATCCATTGATTGTTTTGGTCTTACATAATTGATTTATATTTTAATCACGAACTCAACCAATGACTTTCCCTTCTCTTATTCAAATCCTAATATTTAAATATCTTCCCAGATATAAATAAAATCTTCATTATTTTTGTACAAAAAGCAAGCTTTCGTGATATTTAATGTCTGTCTATATATTTACATTATCATTAATCGTGTTATTTTAGTAGTTTCCTTCGGACATACACCCATACACACATACATACATACACACAACTGCCATTTATATATGTATAGATTGGGCACCTCACGTGGTGTAATAGTTAGCGAGTTAGATTCGCAGACCATTGGTAATGAGTTCGATTCTCATGGGGCGACCCATAATTCTGGCCGTGTGCCACATCTACGCTAAGCTTAGTAAATAACTATATATGTATAGTGTTGTGATGTTAATTCAACAGTAAAAAAGTAGTCAAGTCGAGGTAGGGTAAAATGAGACAAGTGTATTTACAATAAGGTACAAGAACGGCTAGCTTGCCGCTAAACGGTAACAGTACAACCTTTTCACTCGGTTTCTCACTATTTATAGTGAGAACCGGTGTATATTCTCCACTGTAGGAACGGCCGGTACAACATATAGATTAATGATTTTAGTTGGTTCGATATAGTTAGCTTAAGTTTAGGGCTTTGTGTTGGAGAATGAGAACAGCTTGGGATTATCCTCTATTTACGGAGTAGGATAATCCGAGTGAGTTGTGCTGAAAAAAAAAAGCATTTTAGGAATTGAAAGATGATACCAATAATCGTGTTATCAACTTGATTTTATGAATCCAGCAAACCACTGAGTGAAAATAGAAGAAAGAGAAAAGATAGACTCAATTTGAGCTAATAATAATAGCAGCACTGATCTCCATGGCAATCTCTCACCAAACGTCCCTATCATTCATTGTCCCAGGGAGATCCTCTGCGCAGTATCTAGTATTCGCGCAGAGTTAGTCTATGTACGACTTTGCTGGACGGGCTACTCTGGTGTGCTCATGTGATGGCTTTAACAGAAGAACGTCACTAATGAGTTCATCCTTGCTTCTCAAGCAGTGTCCAACTTGTCTTGTTCGCCTCACATGGATGGTTTGTGTGATATGGGAAAGGTAATCATACAGTTGTTTTCTCGTGGGGTGTAGTTTTCACGTCTTGTTTAAGATTGCACGCAGCATTCTTGTGAAGCTCCCATCTAGCTTATTCTCCAGGCACTTCGTTAGGATCCAAGTAGTGCAGCCGTACAGTAGCACTGATGCAACTATTGGAAGAATTTTCGCTTTAACTTGTCAGAAACTGTGGATATACCAGAATAAATACTTGGGCTGCACCTCTTGTAATATATTATGGAACGTTCTTAAAATATACAAGGGCGTGACTCCAATGAATAGACCAAAGGATAAGGAAATTAATAACTAAGCGCAAAGTCCTACATTTGAGAGATGACACATACAGGCTATACATATCGATAAAAAGAGGATGAAAACTCGATCGCATTAAGGATTGCGTAGATACGACAATTCAGTGACTCAAATAATACATTGAATAGACAAAAGAAAGATGAATTACAGCAGCTATTAACAGGGACTACAAAATATGTAGAAACGACAAAGATTTTTTAAAAAGACATGGGAAGAACAGTCCCCAAGGGTTTGGGAAAAAGACTGGAAGAATTGGAAAATTAGAAGGAAGATTATCCGAAAGTCCGTATCTGAAGTGGGCGAATACAAATCTACTAGTGTAATAGCAGAGAAATAACGTCAGGGTCGCGCTAAGAGGAGATCGGAGAGAGAGCTTTGCTGTGGGCTTCCGCAAAGTCTGTGGCGTAAAGAGCTCTTCTGATGCTGTGAGAGGCTGGTAAACATGGTAGAAAACTATATGCGCTAATAGTAATAAAATTAAATAATAATTAATGAATGGGATAATGAGCCGAATGATGATTATGTGAAATAAAAACAATTAATTGGACCAACTTCAAAAGGGACCAAATTTGGAGAAAGTTTTTTGCAAGACACGAAAAAAAACCAATGGGGAAACGCTGGTTTTAAAGAAAAAAGGAAAATACCTTTAAAGAAGAAATCTGGGAATTCAACTAAATATTTGCCTGCAAATCAAGAAAATATTTGCAATACAGAATAGCAAACTTTAATATCTAAAGCTAAAATTGAAATAAGAATAAAACCCAACAAAATAAGTAAAAATGTAAGATTTAAATGCCGGGTTAATAGAAAAGGATGAAAAAAGAAAAAAGGGACTTGGGGTAAACCAAATGTTTTACTTTATTGCCGCATGGTAAAGGCGCCAAAAACAACTAAGGTTTTTACAAACGGGGGGAAAAAAGTTTACAAAACAGAAACCACGATTTTTGGGGGGTTTTTTGGGAAGGGTTGGGGATCCGGCTTAAACTTGGGAAAAAATTTTATGCAAAAAATTAAATTTTTTTTTTTTTTTGCACCAAAAATACAACAAAAAAATGGTAATAAATGCCAATTGAACCAGAATCCCCTTTGTTTTCCTTTGGGAGAAACGAAAAACGCCAATAAATTCTTCTTTTTTGGGGAACTTTTGACAAATAAAAAAACCGGAAAATTTTCACCCTTTTAAATCCCCCAGCAAGGGAAGACCACGACCTAGTGGGGGTTTTTGATAAACAAAAAGAAAAGCAACTTTTTGGGGTTTTTTCCCCCCCCCAACTTGGTTAAGAAAATTGTTTTTTTTGGCCAGGTTTTTCCCAGCCCAGATCCCCAAAACCAAGGGGTTTTTGGGATAAGTTTAAACGGAAATTTGAAAAAAATTTTGGGACAAATAATCTTTGGGGGAACTTTGGGGGGCCAGAGGAGTGGGGGGAAAAAAAGTTTTTTTTTTTTTTTAAATGGGAAAATATGAAAGTCATAGTGGATACCAATTTTGTTTAAGGTGGGTGCCCTTGGAAAACGGTTCCCCAAACGGAAAATTAGAAAATAGGTTTTTTGGAAAAGTTTTGGAATGCCCAAGAGGAAGGATTTGGGAACCAATTTTCAGACACTGCACCTGCTGAATTTGCAGAATAACTCAGTAAGAGGTTCCCCCTGGGGAGACGCTGAGGGGAGACTTTGCTTGTTAATTCAAGACTCCAAGTGAAAAAGACCTTATCCAAAGCCTAACGCCTGACTGTTGAAAAAACTTCGCAAAGGAAAGTCAAAAATTAATAGGTATTAATTTTTGGTAACATTTAATTTAATTACAAATTTTGAGCGGGCCCAAGGCCCCCCTCCCATTCAGTCGTTCTGGGGTCACGGTCAGAAGCCCTACAACCTTATGATTGCCCCCTAACCCTATTGCCTCTTTATTTGGCAGCCCCCAACCCAATTTTTTTTTACCATATGGGGGTTGCTAAAAGGCCTGGACTGAAAATGGTTTCCCTTTCAATACCTTGGGGATGGAAACCGTTTTAAAAAATCTTTTGAACTGGTGAAAGGGTTTCCCCAGTTTTTTTTTTTTTTGGAGAAAATTTTGGGGTAAAATGGTTGGGGAAGCCACCCCTATTCATCAAACCATTAGCTCCCTTTCTTGGGTTCCACCTTCTGAACCAACGTTAAAAAGTTGTTAGTTTGCCTGTTTAGGGTTTGGGTGTTCCCATGAATGGGTTTAAATAAGAAAAAAGGAAGTTTCTAAAAAAAATATTAAATTAAAAAATATCCATTTTTAAGAATTGAATTTCCCCCTATTCCAAAAGTTTTTGTTTTTTGTTTCGGCATTAGAATTGAACCCCACTGGGGTTTTTTTTATATGGCCGGTAAAACCAAAGCAAAGCCAAAGACCATAACCCTTGGGTAAAATTTTTATAACTTGTTCCCAATCCACCCCCTTGGCGCTTTTTGAACTTTTTTTAATATTTTTGCTTTTTATGCTTACTTATGGCGATTTAACAGTGGTTTATTCCGGGTGAGGGGGTTAACTTTCGTTTTTGTTCTTTTGGTCCAGTTCAATCTATTATCTACAGTAAAATGGGATAAGTAAAAATAAAAAAGCAAAATTTTAAAAAAAGTAAAAGGCCAAGAGTTGAATTGGAAACGTTATGAAAAATACCCAAGGTTTTTGGGTCTGGCTTTTTGGCGCTTTTGTTTTTAATAACGGGGCCACTATAAACCCCAGTGGGTTGCTTTATTGGGCCGACAAACCCCTTTTTGAATTAAGAGATCATTTTCTTTAATGGATATTTTAAATTTTTATTTTTTAGAACCTCCTGTTTTTTTCTTATTTACGCGCATTTTCATGGAACCCTCAGGCTATAACCATACTACGGTGGTCAGACGTGGAATCCTAGAAAAGAAGGTTCAATGGTGGAATATGAATAATGTGGGGGTTGCTCCACAATTAACCCAAATCTCCCGCCAAAACTTGGAACTCAACCATCAAAAGATTGTTAACGTCCATTTCCCAAGGGGTAAATGAAGAACCCATCAGTCAGCCTTCTAGCAACCTCATAATGGTAAAAATGGGTTGGGGGCCTTTGCACATAGAGCAATAGGGTTTAGGGCAATCCCAATAGGTGCCTAGGGCCTTTGACGTGGACAGAGACTGAATGGAGGGGCTCTCCCTCAAATGTTTTTGGTAATAATAAATACAATTAATACTAATTATTTACCTCCTTTTTGAGTTTTCCAAAACCATCAGCGTTAGCCTGACTGGTCGCTTTCACTGGAGTCTGAGTATAACAGCAGTCTTCCTCAAGGTCTCAGACTTTCTTTTTCCTGATATTCTGGGCAAAGAATTGCAGCTAAGTGCAGTGTTCTGGAATGGTTTCCAATCCTTT
>CM042156.1:50979220-51008937 GCA_023376005.1 Doryteuthis pealeii | reverse complement strand
AAAAAAAAGAGAGAGATTGAGGACTTCCGTTTTGGAGTTATGCGTCGGCACGTATACCAAATTGCCTCCTCTTATATTATATATATATATATATATATATATATACGATAGTATATATAGTATCGCTATATTATATTATTGTTACTTTCGCATCTCTAATTCCAATGCAGATCATTATAATCAAGAGCAAAAATTTCCCTGTCTTTATGGTTTGTAGTGGCACACATACAAACTTCGCTATCGGAGAAGAATTTTTAAAAAGAAAAAAAAAACAAATCATATGCCCCTCCTGAAAATTAACTCAGCTTGATTTTATGTAAAATGTCCAAGAAGAAAAAAAAATATGGGCAAGCGTTGCCTAAGCTTAACAATATAGCTAAGTGCCCAATACAATAGGTATACTACATAATAAAAGCAATAATAATTCATGCTAATTTTGTATGTCCTTGTGACGATATTTTGGGAAATAAATCTAATTTGCACCAAAACCCTGGCAGTCCAAATTTATCCAGATGATCGTTAGGAGAAAAAATAAAAAAAAGAATGACCGGAGTGATTCGTGGTGGGGATAGGGGTAGATATTCTATGACTCATTAGGCTTACTTTATATATATATATATATATATATATAGTATATATAAGTATATATATATATATATTATATAAGTCACCACAGACCACGTGTTTCGGGGCGTTTCACGCCTTTCAGTGTGGCTAGACACAACTATCTTTGGATAGGGTCGAACTCAGACTGACCGTTTGGGAGCCGATAATCAGCTGGAGCGGGGGGCTGGTGTTTTTAAACTATTAAGTGTATAGGTTTGTTTATGTATTTTATGGTCACAGAGAGATCAAATTTCGGGGAAACGAGATCATTGCTATATGCTTAGTAGTGAGAGTTAATTTAATTACCAATTAGAGAGCTCATACCAAATTTATGGAGCATATATATATATATATTATATATATATATATAATATAGTAATACATAATGGTCATGTAACGAATACATACATGACGTAACCAATATTATTTTTCGTTGCTTCTCTTATAGGATATTAACTCTTTTGAAAACAATTTTAAAAAAACCTTGTAAAAACTTTTTTTCAAACAAAACTTTTCTCCTAAAGACGATTTAAGGTAGAATCTGTGTTGAGAACAATAAAAAAAAAGTAGATAACCCCAAAAGAAATATTCATATTTGTCTACACACACACACACACACACACACACATATCACGTCTAGCTCACACATCACACACAAACAGATACACACTCACACACACACACTCACCAGCACGCACTCACAACCACACAAACATACACAGTCCAGTTCATCATACACACACACATACATACCCCACACCCATATATACATTACACCGTATATATTATATAGTATATATTATATATATATATATATGAATTAATATCGATGGCTCTCTCACCCTATCTGTCCCATATCTCTCTCTCTCTCTCTCTCTATAATATATATATATATATATATATATATATATATATATATATATATGGGTGTGAGGGGCCGCTCTTGTGAGTGTGTGAGTGTATGTGTGTGTGTATGTGCGAATAGAATCCCTTAATTTTTTTCTGGTCCAAAGAGAGGAAGGGTGAATATCAACTCGTCACCCAATGTTCACTTACATGAAAAACTTATCTGATTTTTTTTCCAAACTGCCAATGAGAAGGTAAAGAGTTTATATAATTTTTTTTTTAAACGAAGAGAAAATTCGAATTTCCTTAAATTGATTTTTTTCTTGTGAAACAAAAGTCAATAGTCAACAAAAAAAGTTTCCAGTTTGTAAATTTGACTAAAGAATCGCAAAGTTATTTTGCATTTATGTCTCATCGACTGTACCGATCTTTTACTTGATGTAAAAATCAATGTCAAAATCGATATTGATTCTTTCTTTAATAAAAAACAAAAGTTGATTTTTTTACGCTAAACTGAACTCGTTTACTCAAAATTATTTATTCATAAATTACTTTTCTAAAAAGATTTTTCTATGGGAAAATAATTTAAATAACTTAATAAGTCTTTTTTTTTTCTTATACTGGTATTTTGGATGATATGTGCTTAATTGAAGTCATACCTAATTTTGAAAATTAATTAGTTAATAATTAATGAATTCAGGCGGGCATATATGTTCAAATGTAAGGCTCAACAAAATTCATTAATTATTAACTAATTAATTTTCAAAATTAGGTATGACTTCAATTAAGCACATATCCTCCAAAAATTGTCGGCTTATAGCCATATAAAAAATAAACACATTTGTTTGTTTACTTAACCTTATACTGGTGTGTATTTGTGAGATGAGGCTTGATATGAATAATTATGATATTTCGGACTGTTGTCCTCATCTTTTTTTGTGTATAAACACAACGTTCAGGCCACAGTAACCCCAGGCTCTAATCAGATATTGTTTTTCTCTCCCCAAAATTACCTTAAAATAAGTCATCTTGTTTATATTTATGAGATGAGGATTGACAGTTATCCTCATCTTTATTGTGTATAAACACAACGTTCAGGCCACAGTAATCTCGTGTTCTGTTAAGGTGTGTTTTTTTAAAAATTGCCTTAAAATAAGAAATCTTCAGACGATTACCCATGAATTTAAACGTTTTAGCTCCGAAACCACGTTTGGATTCATGGGTAATTGTCTGAAGATTACTTATTTCAAGGCAATTAAAAAAAAAACAATACCTAAACAAAGTCTGAGGTTACTGTGGCCTGAATGTCGTGTTTATACACTATACAGATGAGGACAACAGCCCGAAATATCTAAATAATTCCAATCTCTTTTTTTTTGGTCTGTATTTTTTAGATGAGGCCTGATGTGAATAAATTTGATGTTTCGGACTGTTGCTCTCATCTTTATTGTGGTATGTATAAACAAAAAGTTCAAACCATTGTATGCTCGGGCTATATTCAGTTGTTTCTTATTTATCTCCCTCTAAAGTGATCATCAGACGATAAACGTGAGTTCTAGAGTAATTTCGGAGCTTAGATATCGTTAACACTACTTCAACTTTGAGTTTGTCCATACCACAATAAAAACAAGGACAACAGTCCAAAACATCAAGTCTTTTTCTATATCTCACTAGAAGCGTTTACCCGGCGTTGCCTGGGTGGAAAGGGAATAATAAAAAGTTAGTCTCACAGATCCATTGATTGTTTTGGTCTTACATAATTGATTTATATTTTGATCACGAACCCAACCAATGACTTTTCCTTCTCTTATTCAAATCCTAATATTTAAATATCTTCCCAGATATAAATAAAATCTTCACTATTTTTGTACAAAAAGCAAGCTTTCGTGATATTTAATGTTTATCTATACTAGCAAATATATGCACCCTCCGGGTGCAAGTATTTAAGTTTTAATGTAATAAAATATTATATTAAATCAGAAAGTCTAATGAAACTAATTAAGAATTCAGATAAAAGATTTGAAACGGAGGGGGTATAATCGGAAATAGAACAACTGAAACTTACTCTTTCATCGTTTTTCAATGCTAAATTTCCTAATTTAACTATTTAGTTAAAATAGAAGTAAGAATAAAATTACAGTTATTTCTTATTGTTAATGAATTTCTTTAGGATTTATTGAAGAGATTTTAATCATATCATTAAGATAAAACCAAACAATTAGAAATCAATAATACCAAGCACATTTTATTAAAATAGTTTTTTAAAATATCAATATGCAAATTAGCTTACGTTTACTCTGAAAACTGCAATTGCATGCTATTAGTATTTAGGTAAGGCACAGTTTTATTATTAATTGAGGTTTAAATAGAAATAGAATCACGGATAATGTGACTCTACTTGAGTATATATAGTTTCGGTTACAGACAGAAAACACACAATCTCCATTATAATAAGATATTTACTTTGGCATTAATCGTTTGATTTCGCCTTCGACATACACACATAGACCCATAACAAACATACACACACTGCTATTTATATATGTATAGATTGGGCACCTCACGTGGTGTAATAGTTAGCGAGTTAGATTCGCAGACCATTGTTAATGAGTTCGATTCTCATGGGGCGACCCATAATTCTGGCCTTGTGCCACATCTACGCTAAGCTTAGTAAATAACTATATATGTATAGTGTTGTGATGTTAATTCAACAGTAAAAACGAAGTCAAGTCGAGGTAGGGTAAAATGAGACAAGTGTATTTACAATAAGGTACAAGAACGGCTAGCTTGCCGCTAAACGGTAACAGTACAACCTTTTCACTCGGTTTCTCACTATTTATAGTGAGAACCGGTGTATATTCTCCACTGTAGGAACGGCCGGTACAACATATAGATTAATGATTTTAGTTGGTTCGATATAGTTAGCTTAAGTTTAGGGCTTACTGTTGGAGAATGAGAACAGCTTGGGATTATCCTCTATTTATGGAGTAGGATAATCCGAGTGAGTTGTGCTGAAAAAAAAAGCATTTTAGGAATTGAAAGATGAAAGGGAAAACGAGTCAAAATTGATGATACCAATAATCGTGTTATCAACTTAATTTTATGAATCCAGCAAACCGCTGAGTGAAAATAGAAGAAAGCGAAAAGATAGACTCAATTTGAGCTAATAATAGCAGCACTGATCTCCATGGCAATCTCTCGCCAAACGTCCCTATCATTCGTTGTCCCAGGGAGGTCCTCTGTGCAGCATCCAGTATCCACGCAGAGTTAGTCTATGTACGTCTTTGCTGGACGGGCTACTCTGGCGTGCTCATGTGATGGCTTTAACAGAAGAACGTCACTAATGTTCATCCTTGCTTCTCCAGCAGTGTCCAGCGTGTCTTGTTCGCTTCACATGGATGGTTTGTGTGATATGGGACAGGTAGTCGTACAGTTGTTTTCTCATGGGGTGTTGTTTTCACGTCTTGTTTAAGATTGCACGCAGCATTCTTGTGAAGCTCCCATCTAGCTTATTCTCCAGGCACTTCGTTAGGATCCAAGTAGTGCAGCCGTACAGTAGCACTGATGCAACTATTTGAAGAATTTTTGCTTTAACTTGTCAAAAACTGTGGATATACCAGAATAAATACTTGGGCTGTACCCCTTGTAATATATTATGGAACATTCTTAAGATAGACAAGTGCGTGACTCCAATGAATAGACCAAAGGATAAGGAAATTAATGACTA
This sequence comes from Doryteuthis pealeii, assembly GCA_023376005.1. Lineage (NCBI taxonomy): Eukaryota > Metazoa > Mollusca > Cephalopoda > Myopsida > Loliginidae > Doryteuthis > Doryteuthis pealeii. The sequence continues at coordinate 51,003,758 of CM042156.1, read as the reverse complement.
AGTTCTACATTTGAGAGATGACACATACAGGCTATACATATCGAGAAAAAGAGGATGAAAACTCGATAGCATTAAGGATTGCGTAGATGCGACAATTCAGTGACTCAAAGAATACATTGAATAGACAAAAGAAAGATGAATTACAGCAGCTATTAACAGGGACTACAAAATATGTAGAAACACGACAAAGACTTTTAAAAAAGACATGGGAAGAACGGTCCCCAGGGGTTTGGAAAAACTGGAAGAATTGGAAATTAGAGGAAGAATCGAAACCATCCAAACAACAACAGTGTTAATATCAGATAGAATACTCAGAGTCCTAGAGAGACCAGAAGAGACTTGCTGTGGCTCAGTCTGGCAAAAAGCCATCAGCTTGAGCTGGTATGAAAAACTAGCTAATAATAATAATAATAATAATAATAATGACGAGGATGATGATAAAACAATTATATGGACACTTCAAAGGACAAATGGAGAGGTTGCACACGAAAAGACATGGACGTGGTTAAGAAAAGGAAACCTTAAAAGAGAAACTGTATCACTAATAATTGCTGCACAGAATAATGCCATGAGAGCAAACTATATCAAAGCAAAAATTGATAAGACCCAACAAAATAGTAAATGTAGATTATGCGGTAATAGAGATGAGACTGTAAACCATTATTATGCGAATATAGCAAACTAGTACAACGGGAGTACAAAACCAGACACGACTGGGTTGGGAAGGTGATCTACTGGGAATTATGCAAAAAATTAAATTTTGACCATACAACAAAATGGTATATGCATAAACCAGAATCTGTTCTTGAGAACGAAACACATAAATTCTCTGGGACTTTGAAATAAAAACGGATCACCTTATCCCAGCAAGAAGACCAGACCTAGTGTTGATAAACAAAAAAGAAAGAACTTGTCAACTGGTAGATGTTGCAGTTCCAGCAGATCACAGGGTGAAGCTAAAGGAAAATGAAAAAATTGACAAATATCTGGACCTTGCCAGAGGAGTGAAAAAGTTATGGAATATGAAAGTCAAACTGATACCAATTGTAGGTGGTGCACTTGGAACGGTCCCAAAAGGATTAGAAAAGGGTTTAGAAAGTTTGGAAATCAGAGGAAGGATTGAAACCATTCAGAACACTGCACTGCTGCAATCTGCCAGAATACTCAGAAGAGTCCTGGAGACCTGAGGAGACTTGCTGTTACTCAGACTCCAGTGAAAGACCATCAGCTAACGCTGATGTGAAAACTCAAAAGGAGTAAACAATAGTATTATTTGTATTTAATTATTACAACATTTGAGAGCCCCTCCATTCAGTCGTCTGGTCACGTCAAGCCCTAGCACCTATATGATTGCCCTAACCCTATTGCTCTTATGGCAAGCCCCAACCCATTTTACCATATGGGTGCTAGAAGGCCCTGACTGATGGTCTTCATACCCTTGGAATGACGTTAAAATCTGATGGTGAGGTTCCAGTTTTGGAGATTTGGGTAATGTGGAGCACCCCATCATCACCATTGCTCCCTGGTCCACTCTGACACGTAGTGGTAGTGCCTGTTAGGGTCTCATGAATGGGTTAAATAGAAAAAAAAGGAGTTTCTAAAAATTAAATTAAATATCCATTAAGAATGATTCTATTTCAAAAGTTTGTCGGCATTAAATGACCCACTGGGGTTTATATGCCGTAAAACAAAGCAAAGCAAACCAAACCTGGTATTTCATAACTTTTCCCAATCACTCTTGGCCTTTTACTTTTTTTATTTTGCTTTTTATTTAATTATCCATTTACTGTAGATATAGATGACTGGGCCAAAGACAAAACGAAAGTTACCCCCTCACCGAATAAACCACTGTATATATATGTAGGTATGTTTAAATATTTGAAACGGTATTATGTTATTATTTTTTCAAACATACAAGGTGTGTCAAAAAGTACAGATTGTAAAGCTATCTTTACCAAGAAAGAAATGAAGAATGAATAGAATGTTAATTTTCCAGAATTCAAGGTGTGTCAAATAGTACCGAAAATCTCGATACTTTTTGACACAATTTATACATAACTTTAGATCAGTTGTTGCACGGAATGTGAAGAATATATTTTATTGAGGGTCATGTTATATTCGAGATATCATTGTACTCGAATAAAACACGCACACACACCACACACACACACACACATATATATACATATATATATATATATATATATATATATATATAGAGAGAGAGAGAGAGAGAGAGAGAGAAGAGGTGGAGTGTGCGTGTGCGTGTGTGTGTGTTTGCGTGAGAGAGAGAGAGAGAGAGAGAGAGGGGGGACACGACGAACGCATATTATATATATATATATATATATATATATATATATAGAGAGAGAGAGAGAGAGAGAGAGGAGAGAGAAGGAGAGAGATAGTGTGTGCCTGAGGGAAAGAAAAAGAGAGAAAGATGGGGTAGTGTGTGTGTGTATGTGTGTGTGAGTGTATGTGTGTGTGTGTGTGTGTGTGAGAGAGAGAGAGAGAGAGAGAGAGGACACACGAACGCATATATATATATATATATATATATATATATATAGAGAGAGAGAGAGAGAGGAGAAGGAGAGGGATTGTATGTGCCTGAGGGAAAGAAAAAGAGAGGAAGATGGGTTAGTGTGCGTGTATGTGTGTGTGTGTGTGTGTGAGAGAGAGAGAGAGAGAGAGAGAGAGGGGGGTTGAGATCAAGATATAAAGAGGTATAAAAACCGGGTGGTAAGGTAGAAGAGGGTGTTTAAAAAAACCCCAAAAAAACACAAATACAAATGTATTTCTATATTTTGTGAGGATTTTGTTTTTTGGCAGCATTTATTGATTGATGATGATTTTTTTTTGCTGATATCTAAATTATACTTAATAGAGCAGACCAAATATGAATTGCATCTAAACATGCCAGTCATGATTACTACACATTAACAAGGCAATGTATGAAAAAAAGACGAGCTAATATATACTCTGATTTTTGTTTTGTTTTTGCCATTATTACCCAAGAAACTTCAAAAACAGCGAATTACATAAAATGTTTGTATTGTATGAATTGTTTTATTTTCATATCCATTCTGTCTGATGTTTATAACTTCACAAAAAAGGACGAAATATTTATGCTCATGCACGATATATATATCTCCATCCCCCCTCTCTCTCTCTTCTCTCTCTCTCTCTCTCACTATATATATATATATATATATATATATATATATATATATATTTATGGACTCTCTCGTCGATTTTCAACGCATGAGGATTCACACACACAATGAACACCTACACAGTGATTTGTTTATAGTGGTGAAGGCTTGTGTTGGACCATCCACACTTTTTGGCACAGTCGATAGGAAAGAATTGGTGCATCAAGGGTTGCCACAAACCCAATCAACGACCGACCTCAGGAATTTTGAATTCAGAGTTATCCCTCTCCTAGACTGGTTACCTACCCAAGGCTGAAGAGCCCAGTCTGCCCTACTATTAACCCATAGCTGGAGGGAGAATATATGGATTCATACCTTTCCCAAGGGTATTAGCGCAATGTGAAAATATATATATATATATAATATATATATATATATATATATATATATATATATCAGTCTGTGTATATGTATTTATCGTTGTCTGTATCTTTTTCTATCTACCTATTCATCTTTCTATCCTAGTATTTTCATATATATCCTATGTTTTTCACATCTATCTATCTATCTACCTAATTCTTTTTTATCTATCTATCCATCTATCCTAGTAAGTTAGTATCTATCTATCTATCTATCTATCTATTAATTACGCTGAGTAAGGTGTCATGTCCAGTCACCCACACATTCGGATATAAAAAGACAAATGTTAAATATCCTTTATAAGATATAGTGAAATAAAAAAATCTTTATAAAATGTTTTTTTTAAAAAAATCAGAAATAGTGCTCACTTACAGACCAGTAGAGCAAGTTAAAAGCTCAAATAAATAAATATCTATTCACCTCTTCATGACAGACTCATTACTATTCTCATTTCATTCTTATGTTTTGAAAATAAAATCGGCAGAGCAGACGTGTCTCATTTGATGGTAGTATGTTGAAAAATGAAAATACATAAAAATAATAGTTGGTTGGATTTTATTTCTAGTAGAACATTATACAATCAAAATGAATATTATTAGATATTATTTACCACCAAACTCTACATTATTGAAAGTCTGTAAACAAAAATATGAATGTTACAATCAAAACATAAATACAGCTGCCATATACATTTATGCAATTTTATTTTATCTCACAATTTTAATGTTGTATGGTTTCGTATGTATATTTCTATTGTTATCCATGATAAATAATAAAATCCACGTATCTTAGATTTAGGAGAAAATTAACTTTTTATTTAAAAAAATGAAATTATGTCTTCATTATACAGTTAAACAAAAATATATTCTTGCCTAACCGGATGGACACAAAACAAGGTTCGATTTAGATCCATATTTTATATTGTCAAGAGAATCCCTCGCTAAAAATCTGTAGAAGTTTTTGGAATATTCAAAAATAGTATACTAAAAAACATTCCCAAAGGGCCATTAGTAACCACATGAAATTTCTTCTTCTTCTTCTTCTTTCTTCTTCTTTCTTCTTCTTCTTCTTCTTCTTCTTCTTATTATTATTATTATTAATTATTATTATTATTATTATTATTTACTCCTTTGAGTTTTCACATCAGTGTTAGCTGATGGTCTTTCACTGGAGTCTGAGTGACAGCAAGTCTCCTCAGGCTCCAGGACCTTCTGAGTATTCTGGCAGATTGCAGCAGGCAGTGTTCTGAATGGTTTTCAATCCTTCCTCTGATATCCAAACTTCCAAACCCTTTTCTATGCTTTTGGGACTGTTCCAAGTGCACCAACTACAATTGGTATAACTTTCACTTTCATATTCCATAACTTTTTCAGTCTCTGGCAAGGTCCAGATATTTGTCAATTTTTCATTTTCCTTTAACTTCACCCTGTGATCGCTGGCACTGGCAAAATCCACCAGTTGACAAGTTCTTTCTTTTTTGTTAATCAACACTAGGTCTGGTCTTCTTGCTGGGATAAGGTGATCCGTTTTAATTTCAAAGTCCCAGAGAATTTTGTGCGTTTCGTTCTCAAGAACAGATTCTGGTTTATGCATATACCATTTTGTTGTGTGGTCAAAATTTAATTTCTTGCATAATTCCCAGTGGATCACCTTCCCAACCCAGTCGTGTCTAGTTTTGTATTCTCGTTGTGCTAGTTTGCTACATTCGCAGAGTATATGGTTAACAGTCTCATTCTATTACCGCAAGTCTACATTTACTATTTGTTGGATTATATTATTATTATTATTATTATTATTATTATATTATTATTAATAGATTCTCGCGGGAGTTTCCGTGACTTAGTGCTGACGAGTTGACTGCGGCATGAGAGAAAGCGATTTCAAACTACAGTTACGCTATTAAGTCACTTTTAGACTAATACCATTGGGAAAGGTATAAACCTTCTCATCCTCCGGATATGGGTTAAATAGTACACTACTGTTTTTTATATAAAGAAGGCTTTGGATTAAATCGAACTGATTTTTGGTAATTTTTGAAAACTGTGACAGAGAACACGAGGTGAGTGGCGAACGTCAAGGCCTGTCGTATTCTCGAAGGAAGCGGGCTAGGCTTTGCCTGACATGTCGGACTGTAGAATCGAACCCACTTCCTTCAGAATGCAAACATTGTCACCGAAGTCGAGAAGCTACAGTCCCGGATGTAAGCGCCAGGTGCCCGGATGATGGCTATGATGATTCCGGCATTCTGGCGGCCGGGTTTGGCTCGAGAATCTCGTGCGTGGGGTGCAGACACCCGGATGTTGAAGGAAAAACTTGTATAAGTAGAATTGGGGTGACGACAGCAGGAGTTGCGATTTTTCAGCTGCTGAAGATATTTGAGTTGGTGATTTTATGACGACGACGACGACGGATTTTTTGTGCTATAGATTTTGTGATGGCGACTACATTGTTGACCCCCCCTCTCTTCAACAAGTCAAATTTATTTTTCCCCTTTATTTTTCTTTTCTTTTTTATCCCAGAAATAGTTGGTTTGGTTTTTACGGTATTTCAACTCTTGTTGGGTCATTTATATGCCGAATACACTTTGTTTCATTCATTCTTGTTGGGTATTCAATTTTTTTTCAAATTCATTTTTCAAACACATTTAAAAAAAAATCTATTCAACTCATAGATAGGGGCATAACAGGTACTACCACTCCAGACTAGGGTGGACATGGCAATAATGGTGATATATAGGTATCCACATTCTCCGAGGTTCTAGAATTGGAACTTCACCATTAGATGCAGTTTATTGTCATACCGAGAACACGAAACTAATAGTAATGAGACTGTTATAAAATAAGTAGATATTTATTCATATTATATATACTAGAGTGTTACATAATCTCTGCATAGATTATTGTCAACCCCCTGTGTTTCTGAAGAGATGGCCCATTTTCATATCACGGGCGGGACTCTCCATGGAATATAACAGAAAGCCCGCGAAGTACGTGGGACCAAGTTAACCCGTTAGTTTCAGCTTGGACGTCAGGCAGATAAGGCCTATCTGCCTTAGCTGGGACTCTTCTGCACACGTGCACTGTGTTAGATGAAGATGTTAGTTAAGTAAATAAAGGTTTAAATAAATAATATGGTTTTGTGGTTGATGAATGTCTTGGCAACAAGACTGACTTAGAAGAAGAAATGAATCAAGGACGACCAACCAGCAAGAACAGAGAAATAGAAGTCCAGACGCCAGAAGAAGAACGTAAGATACCAAAGATGAGCAGAAGATAATATCAGTAAAGAAAGGGTATACAAGAGAAAAACACCCTCCGAGCGGTGTAAAAGTGATTTTTTGAAAATATTGCCTGAAGGGGAATTAAATAGATAAAATAAAACGTTTAATATATAAAAAAGGTTAAATACTTAAAAAGCATTATATTCACTCCACTCTACTGAGATATTTGTTTTGTTTTACGGCAGTGGAGACCGCCAAAACATTTCTACAAATTTCTGATTAAATTATTCTGACTCTTATCTTTAGAGAAAATTTTAAAATCGTACGAGGAAAATATATTTCGTTCGAATTTCAAAAAATTAAATAGGTGGGGTGGTGGTTGACATAGTAAATAATATTTGCCCAAATATATTTTAAGAAAAACAATTTCAAACATAAATTCATCTAAAAGGTGAATAAGTATGGAAATTTTCGTGAAAATGTAGTGGTGATACTGGCTATAAATTAAATAAAGTAAAAAAAGTAAGTAAAGTCGTCGGGGCGCCCTAAAGTCGGTATCAGCCGGACAGCGAGGGAGTCTATCCCCTTTTCAATAGCGCTAGACCAAGGAGATTGTTTGGGCGTCTGAGGTGGAGCGCCACACCTACCACACTTGAAACAGATTAGCGTTATTGCTTCGGCGCGCTCATCACATCTCTCCATCTTACCCTTTCTTTCTTTCTTTCTTTCTTTCTTTCTTTCTTTCTTTCTTTCTTATTATATTGTTTCTGTGCACCATGTCCATTTTCGTTCCTTTCTTTCTTTGTAAAAAGTAAGTAAAGTCGGTATCAGCCAGTCAGCGAGGGAGTCTATCCCCTTTTCAATAGCGCAAGACCAAGGAGATTGTTTTGGCATCTGAGTGGAGCGCCACACATACCATCAGCTCCTTACTTTACCGGACAGATCCCTGTGCTACTCATACGCTGAGTTAGCGAGGACCGGGATCGAACTAGGAACCTTGTGGTTTCTAGCCGAACGCTCTACCGACTGATAAATTAAATACTCATTGATAAACTTACTTAATTCCTCAAATGACAGTGACGTAAGCAGTGACGTAGTTTTGGTTACAGACAAAAAGACACCGAATCTCTGTTATTAATAAATATTCGCTAAAATATTTACCCACTGATTACTGTTTACTGTCATCTTTTTAATAAGAGGCTCATTTTCCCCCAAAAGTTGATCATTTGATATTTAAAAAACCTTTCTACTTCGAACGTTAACATAATTTTCTTGGTGCATGTGATTTTACATTAAAAATAAATAAAAAACAGACATTGCCTCACAAGAAAACAGACAAATGAAATAGAGTTGATAAATAAATAAGATATTCAAGTAACGCCATTTTGTCTTTTGCGAAGGACGAACATTCTGTTGGACAATTTATTTATTTGACTAAGTGACTATATATATATATATATATATATATATATATATAAACATACACCCACCCACACACGTACACACACACGTTGATAGATATGTGTGTGTATGTGTGTGAAAATGATTCTCATTAGGAGCCCCATACCTCTGGCCTTGTGCCATATCTAAGCTAAGCTTAGTAAATAACTATATACAAACATCTCAACAGAGTTTAGAAAAATGTTAAATGCCCATCAAGAATCTATAAAACAAAACATATTCGATATAAAATGACCCAACAAGTGTTGGCATGCCGTAAAATTTAATAAACCATTCCATAGATAAAAAAAAACAACTCAAAAGAACCACCCAAAATAAAAACAAAAAAGGCAAAAAAAAAATTAACAAAAAAGAAAAAAAGCAAAGAAAAACCGAAAAGATGAAAGTTAAGAATTTTCTGTTGCAGCAATATCAGTTGTTAATATTCAACAAGATTTTTGGAATATAAAACAAAAATTCTTATAATCTAAGGAAATTGACATCAGAAAGAATTTTATTCAAAGTCTCCAATAAAATATGCATGAAATTTCGAATTATTATTCTATGATCAGTTTCCTTATTACCTATGTCGTAAATTATTGATATGTGTTTTGTTTTTTTGACAGAAACGTCACGCTTCTCTCTTTCTTAACCCACCCTCCCTCTCCCCACGCCGTTTCTCGAAGAGTAACGTTAGAAAGCCGAATTTGTTGGAAATGTTATTCTTTTATTTGTAATTTTTCTTGATGATTTTGTTGTTGTTGTCATTGAACGACTGTAAGTTCTTTATTAATCAATTTTCTTTCTTCAAATGAACCATTCCTCGTTTTGTTTCAGTTTTCGTCAGGTAGCGTAACTCATTTGTTCAAATGATAATGGACTGACTGCATTGTGATGTCCGCTTTGGAGTACAAGCAATCATAAAATGGAATTGCAGAATTTGATATAAGAGAGAGGAGGGGGGAGAGAGAAGGGGGATGGGGGGGTGCGGAGACGAAGATGGCGTCGGTGAAAGCGTCAGTAATGGCGTCGGTGAATACAAAAGCGGTTGTTGGAGCTAAAAGTGGTGGAGGTTGTAAAAATGGCGACGTATTGTAAAAAAAAAAAATTGAAGTCAAATAGTTGGGGTAATGGATTAAAAACCAAACACGCGTAAACATTGCTGTACACGCATGCGCACACGCATGCGCACACGAAACTGAATTTACGAACAATGACACAGTGTGTGAGTCGAGTCCTCTACGCAATTACACAACTCCGTATTTTCTCTCACACAGAAATACAATGTGGAAGACAAGATATATACGCATGAGTGAATAGTGAAATTCTACATACACAGAAAGACTCACACATATATATATATATATATACACACACACACAAAATCATTTCTGTGCACACAGTTACACACAACTGATTGCAATCTCCCATTTAGTTTAAACTAAATATAGCCACCCGGTTCAGCATCCACGATAGGGGAGTGGGGGTACTGGGCCCCCCTTTTTAGGTTGTCGCTATAAATATCTTATTTTATAACATCAACCTAATCCCATTAATGTTAAATAGTGACAGTAAGGGTTTGACCAGCTTCCGATTTTAGTGAGACCGATCTGTTGTTTCTTAATACCCTCCGGAGTTTTATAACGTTGAAAAATTAAAAAGAAATACGTTAACACAAATTCAAGTAGACTTGTCAAGAGTTTCGGTGATCTTTTTAATATTACGAATTGGATATGAATGTCGAACGGCGCAAGAGAAGTAAAAATCAGAAATAAATTTATCTCTTTGAAGAGTGAGGCGAGAATATCTCTAAATACGAATAGAAATAATGAAACCCACGAGTAAAGCAAAATGCACATTAACGGGAGGGGGGGGGGCAGATATGTGCACATTGAGGGAAACGTGTACTCATAAATTTCACTTTAATTTAGACATAAACAAATTGCATTTGTTTGAGGACACAGACGAATCAATAAGTTTTTTTTTTAGTTGAATTTTCATATAAAATATTCACTGAGTACAGAGTGTATCAACAGGGATACGACACTTTTTTGATAATTTGTATTTAAACTAATTTAACTTCTTTGTGTGGGCGCCCTAAATTTCCGTCCTTGTGTCACAACTAAGCAAAGTTTAAGATAGTTGTAGACAGTCTAATCTGTATATATATATTTACTAACCCCTCCACACGAGCAGGATACGACACAAGGTCAATTTCTTAAGCGGAGTTCAACAGGTTTGAATTCAGAGTTTTCCTTCTCCTAAACCGGTTGCCTAAACAAGGTTAAAGAGCCCAGTCTGCCCTACTATTTACCCATAGCTGGAGCGAGAGTAGGATTCATACCTTTCCCAAGGGTAATAGCGCTAAGTGAAATGCAATTAGCATGTCCAGGATTTGAACTCGAGGCGACGAGTCCATTTCCCATGACTTAAACCATTACACCACATAACTTCAACCATATACACATCCAATCTGTATATATGTATAGACAAGATGTTTCCAAATGAATTCAAGAATCTTTTTGATAAATTGAATTTAAGCCACAGCAGGTACTGTAAGAAACCGAATATCAAAATGACTTGATTCGGCATGAGAGTTGATATGTCGTAAAACCAACCAACCAACCAACCAACCAACCACCAATCAGATCCTCTCACCACAGGAAGGATGTGACGGTGGAGTAAAGTTGGTTTGAATTCAGAGTTGTCTTTTCTTCTAGACAGGTTGCCTAATCAAGACCAAATAACCCAGCCCACTACGGTGAGGTGAACAGGTGGATTCAAGTATTCAAGTATGGATTCAAGTATGGCGAGACTTGACCTCCTGAAATTCCTTGTTGTAAGTGTCATCCAGATATTTTTGGATACGGGCTCTGTCATCTGACTATGTAATTCTTTCCAGAAATGGGTTGAGCTTGCTGGAGATTTCAGACCGTAATTGATGTTTCCTCCAGCGATTGTTCTGTATACGATCGCGGACTAGCTCATGCCCTACTCTTTTGGTGATCCTCTGTGCTCTCCTGGAATTAAATGGTAGTTTTAGTGTTAAGCCTGGTAGAATTAACTTGAGATCTTGGCATCTGTATAGGAACGTGCTGTGGTTTGTCATTCATGCCAGTTTTTGATTCAGTTTCTCTAAGAGTTTCCATTGATTGATTATATTGGGTCCGTATCTCAAAAATTCAGAGAAATCTTTTGTTGACTTTTCTGGTTATAAGGTGTGTCTTAGATGACTACTCTTATTTATAGACTCGGCGATAATCATGTGACCAACCTATTGGGGGGAGTGGGGTAAGAGACTGGTCTTCACTATCCTATCTTTTAACTTAACTATTCCCATTCGTGACAGATTCATTCAACAATTTTCCATTCACCATAAAACTCATTCACACAAAAGTCACCAAAACATTCCATTCACTCTATGACAGTCCTACACTTAACCCGTTTTTTTTTTATATAAGGCGTGTGTCAAACGACCACTTCTATTTATAGACTGGGCGATAGTCATGAGACCAACTTCTTGTCCAATCACTGACAGTGCTCTGCTGCTGATATTATTATTTATACTGGCCTTTTCTGGTCATACCTAAGCATTAATACTTGGATCTTCTTGGACGACGGACCATAGGATTCAAGTATTTCCCCAAGAGCATTAGTTCGAAGTTAAACGCAAACAGCTTCGGCCAACATTTGAACTCGGGTCGCCAATTCCATTTACCCTTGAGGATAACCGTTACGCTAAGTACGCCTGTCTTATAATTAGGGTTGGTTGATTATTTTGTTTTACGGCATATCAACTCTTTCTGGGTCATTTAAAGCCGAATCAAGTCATTTTGATAAACAAATGATTCAAGTTGATTACGTTAACTGCTGTTGCTTAAGTGGTCATCTTATCAAGGATTATAACAGGCTCATCGCTGCTTAACTTCGGTGATCTCGCGGGAACGGCGCTTTCAGTGAGATTTGACCGTAATACTTAGGTTTGAATACTTTATGACATTACAGGTATAATGTTTGGTGAGCATGATTAATAATTATCAATGAATTAAGTAAACTGATCATAAAGGATATTATGTTGAAAAATAAATACGTTTGTGCCAAATAGATTCTTTTTTTCATCAGTAGATCACAGACTTTTTGTTTTTCCGAGATTTGCGTTTGACGCAACAGATTCTAAAAAAAATTAACTCAATGAATAAAATAATATAAAAAAAATAAAAATAAAAACTTGATTTAATCCCAGATAAAGTTACCCTTTAACTCAATTTGTGACGACTCTATTATTAATTCATTGATTGTTATCAAATGTTTAGGCGGCATTATCAATCCTCTTCGGGGATAGAAACTCACATTTGTGTTTGGATTGTAATCGAAGCCATATTATCAGATTTGCCTAAAAGATTTGATCAGTTACAATCAGATAAAAAAACAACCATAATTCCCCTCTTATTTAATTTCGACGTCGGTTCAATTTATTGACTGTTCAATGTTGATTCATTATAGTAGCATTTTCTATTTCCTATTTGTCCAAAGAGGATTTTTAGAAAATGTTAGGATTCTGGTTACCATTTTAGGCATTTAGGTCTCTTATTGGTAAATCCAATGGTTTGGTTTGGTTTGTTTTGTTTTACGGCATATCAACCACCGTGGGTCATTTAATGCCGATAAAGTTTTGAAATAAATCAATTCTTAATGGATAATAGAATTTTTTATAAATACATTTTTCTGTTTAACCCATAAATGGGACCCTAACAGGTACTACCACTCCGGGTCAGAGTGGACCAGGGAGCAATGGTGATGAAGGGGTGCTCCACATTCCCCAAACCTCCAAAACTGGAACCTCACCATCAGATAGAGTTTAACGTCATTCCCAGGATATGTAGACCCGCAGCCACCGCCTTCTAGCACCCATATGATAAAAAGGGCTTGGGGCTTGCCACAGGGGCAATAGGGTTGGGAAATCATATAGGTGCTAGGGCTTGACGTGACCAGCCGATTGATCGGAGGGGGCCTCTCCGACCACCCGTCTAGCCCAAGATAGGGCCAAAGTGGAGTATTGCATGTCATGAACTGCTCATCCACCTGGGCTCTATCCTTAAGCATCACGGGTCGCCACCCACGGCCAACAGGTGGCTCCATTGGGGGAGTCTTACCCCTCTGCAGAGGTGCAGTCGGTGCATTCTAACGCCCCAACCGACAGGGCGGAAATCCAATGGTAGAAAAGGGTGGAGTCTCTGTAGTAGAAAGTCTGTTGTGTTCCTTGACATCCTAGGTAGAACAAGGGTGTACTTGTTGCAGAGAATGCAGTTATATTCCTTGAAATACTAGGTAGAACAAGTGTATATTTATAGCAGAGAATCTAGTCATAGTTCTTGAAATGCTAGGTAGAACAAAAGTATAATTTTAAGAAAGAATCCAGTTGTAGTCCTTGAAATCCTACGTAGAACAAAAGTGTACTTATTGTAGGGAATTCAGTCGTAGTTCTTGAAATCCTACGTAGAACAAGAGTATATTTTTAGCAAAGAATCCAGTTGTAGTGATTGAAATCCTAGGTAGAACAAAAAATACTTGTAACATAGAATCCAGTTGTATTCCTTAAAATCCTAGGTAGAACAAGAATATACTTGTAGCAGAGAATCCAGTAGTAATCCTTGAAATCTTAGGTAGAACAAGAGTGTACTTGTAGCAGAGAATCCAGTCGTAGTCCTTCTGGTATTATGTCCAGTTAACTGATTTTAGGGCCATTTGCCAACAACCTTAAATGCATTCTAATGTTGTTTTTTTATTTGCCCATGTCTGCTTCTGATTTTGTTAAAGTCCATAAATATAGGTGGCGATTTCTCGTACATCTTATACCTCTAGACAATTCAACGACTTGACTTCAAATTACAACGAATTTTCTTATGTTTTCTATTTCCTTTCCGAAAGAAAATTATGCCACGTTAATAAACACAAAATCCAATAAATTAAGAAATAAGATTATCAGAACTCTTAAAAAAAACTAAATGTTCATCATAAGTTTTGCGATTATTTCATTTAAATCTTAGATACTTTAAATTTGGGATAAAAGGAGGCGCTAGACGTGTAATAGTTATCATCGTAGAAAATGGATACGTCGACTCAAGTCCAAATTATGGACGAGGCAATTTGTATTTTACATCGTACTAATACACTTGGGAAAGGTATGAATGCACCTATTTTCCTTCCAGCACTCATCGACCTTCTATAAAATGAAAAAGGAGGAATACAAAACAGAAAGAAAGAATGAAAGAAAAAAAACAAAAAAACAAAAAACAAAGGAAAAGTAAGGATGCAGAAACGAAAAAATAAAGAAAGAAAAACGAAAGAAAAGGTAAGATATTACAAAGAAAGAAAGAAAGAAAGAAAGAAAGAAAGAAAGAAAGAAAGAAAATCAAATAGAAAAAGGAAAAATACAAAACAGAAGAACTGCAAAGAAAAAAAGAAATGCAAAAAAAAGAAAAAAAAAGAAAGAAAGAAAGAATGAAAGAAAGAAAATATTGTTTGTTATTGAATTGTGTCTAAATTCGGCATGTTTTATCAATTTCAAAATCGAACCTCAACATAAATTTACATCTTAATAATCAAGTTCTCAAATTAAAATAATTTTTCTAATTGAAAAAATAAGGAATAATTACGAATTAAAGTGAGAAACTTAGTGGAATTTTTTCACATAGTTATTCTTATGTTTTTACATAGAGATAAAATACGGAAGACTGAAATGGTAATTCAAAACCAGGTTGTTGGAAAATTTACAAGATTTTATTTAACACAGGGTAGAGAATGCTTCTACTCTAAAAGTAACTTAACTAGCGCACACGTGTTGTAAGCTGCGTCCACTCAGTACGAAACCCAATCCAAAAGTGAAATGGCGGAAACCTCACTTCTGGGTTCCCAACAGCTCCTACTGATCAAGGGGAGCCACTATTTTCTTAAGGTCTTCCTAACAGTTATAAATGTGAAATTTAGTGTTACGTAGTCCACTAATTTAATAGTATATATTACAAAAATAGTTTTCTACTTGTTTAAGATCAATGAGAGAGAGAGAGAGAGAGAGAGAGAGAGAGAGAGAGAGAGAGAGAGAGAGAGAAGAGAAGGCAGAGGGAAAGAGAGTGGGGAATAGAAAGAATGGAGGTAGAGGGTAAAAGAGAGAAATAGGCGGAAGAGTGGAGAAATAGAGAGAGAGAGAGAGAGAGAGAGGGGGGAAGAGAGAGAGAGAGAGAGAGAGAGAAAGAGAGAGGTGGAACAGATAAGGAAGGGATATATCATATACTTCCTCTCTCGCTCACTTCTGAGAGAGAGAGAGAGAGAGAGAGAGAGAGAGAGGAGAGAGAGAGAGAGAGAAAAGAAATAAGATAGGAGAATTGAGAGAAAAGGGGAGGAAGGGAAAATAATATGAGGGGAAGGAGAGAAATAGAGTTAGAGAAAAGTGAAGAGAAAGAGAGAGAAAGAGAAGTAAGAGAAGGAGATAGAGAAAGAGAGAAAGAGAAAGAGAGAGAGAGAGAGAGAGAGAGAGAGAGAGAGAGAGAGAGAGAGTTGAAGAAGGAGAACAGATAAGGTGGGAGAGATAATCCTGTCCTTTGGGCACTGAATATTACAATTATATACCTTCAGAAATACCTCAAGTGGTGTAATGTATAGCAAGCTAGATTAGCAGACCATTGTTAATGAGTTCGATTCTCGCTGGGTGCCCCACACTTTTGGCCTTGTGCCACATCTAAGCCAAGCTTAGTAAATAACTCTATCTTCAGAAATATTTAGTATAGCCAGAATGCTCCAATCTCTTCGGCGTGTAGTGTGTACGCTTGAAACACTATCTTTACAACGTCACTAAAAGCCAAAAGGACTGTCATTCCCCACCCCCATTTTCAACCGCTCCCAATTCTCGTCGTGTGCATAAAACGATGATGAGTATTGATGAAGAGGCTGCGTGTGATGAAGGGATGAAATAAGTTACAATATGAGGAGAGACATAACCGAATAGATTGCAGCTGAACCAGCAGAAATGTTACGATCTTTGCAACTGAGAAATGACATCACTCACTTTTCGCATGAATAACAGCCAGCGATTATTAAACGATGTTACGATCCTTATAAAGAAAGGATGACGCCGGTCAACATAATAAAATTCACCATTCTGCCACTTGAATTTCACAAACCGTTTTTATGATCGACGTGTGTTTGCAGACCCCCCATTGGAGAGTAACGACGCGATGCAAGTTAAGGAGGAGAGCTATTATTTAGCTCTCCTATATAACATTTCACCAACATTGAAATGCGAGTAACAATTTGTTTTGGACAAATGGGCATCAAAAGAACAGTCTTGTTCGCAATAATTATTGTTTTCATCCATTAACTGGGGTGTACACCCAAAAGCTAGAACCAAAAGCTTAACCAAGAAAATTAAATCAAACTTATTATACTTTAACTTAAATCTTAACTCTCTCTCTCTCTCTCTCTCTCTCTATCTATCTATCTATCTATCTATCTCATTCTTTTTTCTTTCTTTCTTCTTTTCATTATGTTCAATTGAAACATATTAGTATTATCCTCCCTCTCTCTATCTTTCTCTTACTCTCTTTCTTTATTTTTTCTTTCTTCTCTATTACACTTTTTCTGTGTAGCATATCCTTTTCTTTCCTTTCTTATATCTATCTATCTATCTATCTATCTATCTATCTATCTCTCTCATTCTTTTTTCTTTCTTTCCTTCTTTTCATTATGTTCAATTGAAACAGATTAGCATTATCCTCCCTCTCTCTATCTTTCACTTACTCTCTTTCTTTTTTTTTCTTTCTTCTCTATTTCACTTTTTCTGTGTAGCATGTCCTTTTCTTCCCTTTCTTTATGTAAAATAACAGAATGGTTCATTATTTAGCTCAAATGACGACACTCATAAGAAGTAAGAATTCTGTGGATAAACAACACCAGAAAATCAGGATTTATATTTTTGAATTTCATCTTGGGTGATTTGGATGGTCTGATTTTTAACCAAAGATGTAGCCACCTAAGTGCTACTGTATGGCTGCACCACTCAGACTCTAACGAATCTAGATGATAACTACACAAGGATGCTGCGAGCTATATTGAACAGATCTTGCAATTAGTACACTATAAGACAGCAGCTACACGGCCACTTTCGCTTATCTCATAAACCATCGAAAAAGACACTGCTGGAGGAGCAAGCACGAACTCATATGACATTCTCCTGTGGACACCCACTCATGGGCACACCAGTGTAGGTCGGTAAGTAAAAAAACTACATCGATCAGCTCTGTGGATTTCGGATGCTGGGCGGAAGACCTCCAGAGGCGATGACTGATTGAATAGTTGAGAGAGAGAGAGAGAGAGAGAGAGAGAGAGAGAGAGAGAGAGAGAGAGAGAGAGAGAGAGAGAGAGAGAGGCAGGGGGAAAGAGAGAGAGGGGGAATAGAAAGAGTGGGAGGGAGAGGGGAAGAGAGATAATAGGCGGAAAGAGAGGGGAAATAGAGAGAGAAGAGGGAAACAGAGAGAGATAGAGAGAGAGAGAGAGAGAGAGAGAGAGAAGAGAGAGAGAGAGATGGAACAGTGGAACAGAGAAGGAAGGGATATATCATATATTTCCTCTCTCGCTCACTTTTGAGAGAGAGAGAGAGAGAGAGAGAGAGAGAGAGAGAGAGAGAAGAAATAGGAGAGGAGAATTGAGAGAAAGGGGTAGAAAGGGAGAAATATAATGAGAGGGAAGGAGGGAAAGAGAGTTAGAGAAAGATGAGAGAGATAGAGAGATAAAGAGATAGAAGAGAGAGAGGGAGAGAGAGGGAGAGAGTGGGAGGGGGACATTGAAGGGCAGGGGAAAGAGTTATGTCTTTCTATGTTGCCACCTCGATCTGATGATGAAATCCAATTAGATTGGCTGGATTTGTAAAAAGAATGTCCCCCAATGTTGGTCGGGGGCAGCGACCCTGATGCTGAAACCCTTGTGGATGAGCAGTCCATGACATAAAACACTCCACTTTGGTCCTTATTAGGCTAGACGGCTGGTCGGAGAGGCCCTTTTCGATCAATCAGTTCGTCACATCAAGCCCTAGAACCTATATGATTGTCCCAACCTCATTGCCCTTATGGCAAGCCCTTTTTATCATATATGTGCTAGAAGGCGGTGGCTGACGGTCTTATTTTCCTGGATATGGCGTTAAAATCTGTCCAATGGTAAAGTTCCAGTTCTGGAGCTCTGGGGAATTACCATTGTTCCCAGGTTCACTCTGACCCGGAGTGGTAGTACCTATTAGAGTCCCATATATGGATTAAATAAAAAATGTGTTTAAAACGAATTGAAAACCCTTCAAAATGTATGAAACAACAATGTTTGCGACATAAAATGATCCATCGAGGTTGACATGCCGTAAAATCCAAGCAACCAACCAACAATCTGGGTTTTGCTCCCTTCTACCCAGGTGACACTGAGTAGCCGCTTCTAGTATTTTATAAGAGGTTAAAATACATTACTGACTTTTAACTATAAACGTAAAGACAGAATTAACCTGAAGATCACATTGTCCTCGTGTAAATACGGTTTATTTTTAAAAACACAAAGGAACTTTGAAAAGTCTTCGATGTTAGTATTGCAACAAATGTCAAGTCCGAAGAACAAAGTGAAAGGAAGATTGTTGCTTAACTTCCAAATAGTCCGCGTTTCTTCTTCTTCTTCTTCTTCTTCTTCTTCTTCTTCTTCTTCTTCTTCTTCTTCTTCTTCTTCTTCTTCTTCTTCTTCTTCTTCTTCTTCTTCTTCATCCTCCTCCTTCTTCTCCTCCTCCTTCTTCTTCTTCTTCTTCTTCTTCTTCTTCTTCTTCTTCTCCTCCATTCTTCTCTCCTTCTCTTTTTCTTCCATCCTCCCTTCCTTCTTTCTTCTTCTTCTTCTTCTTCTTCTTCTTCTCTTCTTCTTCTTCTTCTCTTCTTCTTCTTCTTCTTCTTCTTCCTTCTTCTTCTTCTTCTTCTTCTTCTTCTTCTTCTTCTTCTTCTTCTTCTTTGGGTGTCATTCCCTTATATCTTTAATCACAAGCCGTTTACAGTAAGCTTTAGAGGCGCGATGTTTGTTTTTCCTCTTGTTTGTCTGTCAACTAATTGTACGGTAGACTCCGGCCTGTTCTAAATTTGGAAGAGTTAATAAAAAAAGATTCTTCTTGTAGATCTCAGAATAGATAACAGACTCGAGGGCGGGATGTGTCGTTGAGGGGGTAGGAGGAGGAAGAAGAAGAAAAAGAAAGGGGGGAGGTCAAGTCCTTGGTTGAGTTGTGAGTATGTATGTGTATGTATGTTGGTGCGTGTATGTGTATGTGTGTGATATACAAGATCACTAAGTACGTGGAGGGGATAAGTCGTATGTATGTGTATGTATATTGGTGCGTGTGTGTGTATGTGTGATATACAAGATCACTAAGTACGTGGAGGGGATAAGTCATATGTATCGACGAATTGCTGTACTGTCATTTGATTACTTTTTTTTTTCCTTCTCTTTCTTTCTTTCTTCTGTTCCGACTCAGCCGGCAGCCATTGTTTGCCTAACGTTTGTATTGACCAAAACCAAAAAGTTCCCGCCTTAAATAACCACACCAATATTGAATCGAAAGGAGAGAAAAAAAAGAAGACATTTCCCCTTTTTCTTTGACGAAGATTTCTTCAAGTGTTGCCATTGTAGTTCAATGGGAAGAACGAAGAATTACCATCGATGTTGATTGCATTGAAAAACAACAACAACAAAAACAAAACAAAAAACAAAAACAAAAAACAACAAAAACAAAATCAACGACAAAACAAAACAAAAAAAAAAAGTTCAGTCTGCCACCCAGACAAACGGTGATGTATTAAACTAAATCAAGTACCATTACTCAGAATCTGTTCTCAGAATTGCTCAACGACCAACGGCTATTGAAATACATTGGCATTTATACAGGATCTTTTAGAAAAAAATGATATCATTCTGGAATCTAATAACTTAACCAATTTTTGTCCAAATGATATGAAATTGTAACGGACGTACAATTAAGGAACATGAGTATTAATATATAGAATGCATTTCCTCTTGGATGATTTGGACAGTCTCATTTTTAACCAGAGGGTATTGCAAGATGATAACGCCCGTACAATTAAGGAACATGAGTATTAATTATAACTGAATGTGTAGAAGTAATTTAAAATTCTATGTTTAATGTTTTATATCTATTTTTCTTTTCGGCTATAAAAATACAATTTACTAGAAAGGAAAAGACATTTGAACATTAAACAGTATTTCCTGATATTTCTTAATGTTTGAGATCATTTAAACAACAATTAGTCAAGTTATTTGATTACGAAATGATATAAGTTCTTCTGAAACACCCTGTATATCTCTAATGATATCATTTTTTCTAAATCACTTTGCATATTAAATGTATCACAACCCACTAATATATACGGCCTCAAATGTTACATAAGCAGGCAGATTTTTAACAGACTGATTAGTTTTATAATCAATGTATGTATGTTTTGTTTGGAAAATGTTAAAACTACAAAAATACACAAACAGATTTTGTCTTTTCTTATTCTACAGAAATCTAATAAAAATTGTAATACAAAATAGTTATTAAAAAAACTATGTAGTAATACAAAACAAATACTAGATCGTCAATAACAAATCAGAAATCATCAATAAATTAAAATTGGTTGGATTTAAACTTTTTGATGGCATTTTTAGATCTCATCGGCCTAAATGCTTTTATAAACCAATTATCAGGAGTAGGGAAGCTCTAGAACTCATTTTACAGACAAAAAGTAGGTTATAAAAAGCCACCATTTTTTTGCAAACCGACCAAATTTGGAGAGGTAAAAATCGACATAACTCCACCAATTTTTGGAATTGGAAGTTCAAATTATGGGCATTGTCTAATATTAACATAATCCACATCTGCAAAGAATTCCAGAAAAATTGAAGTGGGTGGGTGACATTTTTTTACTTTTTTTCTGGATGATTTGACATGGGATTAGCTGTATATAATATTTCCCATCGAGTAAAGGTATTCACCTATTAAATAACATACTCAACCAATGAAATCAATTCCTAATGATATGTATACAGTCTGAATATTGATGAAGTTTGAAATATCAAACCCTTCTTTAAAGATCCTTAGGCAATAAAAATGAACTTTTTGAGTCTTAACACATTTTCTTCAACGTTAATAAAAACTAATCAGACCAATTCGTATTTAGACTGATTTTTTTATTCCCCCTTTGTATTTGATTAAAATATTGATTTAAGGGGAAATGTTCACTACGGACAGACATATTGTTTTTTTTTTTGGGTTTGTTTGGTTTTACGGCATATCAATCTCAGTGGGTCATTTAATGCCGATAAAGTTTTGAAATAAATCAATTCTTAATGGATAATTCAATTTTGTTCATAAATACATTTTTCTATTTAACCCATAGATGGGACCGTAACAGGTACTACCACTCTGGGTCAGAGTGGACCAGGGAGCAATGGTGATAAAGGGGTGCTCCACATTCCCCAAACCTCCAAAACTGGAACCTCACCATCAGATAGAGTTTAACGTCATTCCAAAGACATGTAGACCCGCAGCCACCGCCTTCTAGCACCCATATGATAAAAAGGGGTTCGGGCTTGCCATAAGAGCAATATGGTTGGGAAAATCATATAGGTGCTAGGGCTTGACGTGGCCAGCCGATTGATCGGAGGGGGCCTCTCCGACCGACCGCCCGTCTAGCCCAAGATAGGGCCAAAGTGGAGTATTGTAAGTCATGAACTGCTCATTCACCTGAGTTCTATTTTTAAGCATCACGGGTCGCCACCCACGACAAACAGGTGGCCCCATTGGGGGGGAGTCTTACCCTCTGCAGAGGTGCAGTCGGTGCATTCTAACGCCCCAGCCGCTAGGGCAATTAGCGGTGGAAGTGCTACTTTATACACCCTTGAACGGTAATAATCTGGCGAAGTCCATCCCCCTCCAGCTGTACAACTGGTTTGAGTTCATAGTTTTCTGTCTTTTATGCCCATTGTCATACTAAGGTTAAAGAACCCAGTCTGCCCTATTATTTACTCATAATTGGAGGGAGTATAGTTGTATTCATAACTTTTTCAAAGAGTATTAGATCTTTCAGTCTCGTTCAGGATTTAAACTCATATAATCAAGTCAAGACAAAAACTTTTACAGTACGAGCTCCTCCAATTACCCTTGAAATGATTGAAAGAAATTAATATTTTAAAAAGCATCAACTAAAGAACGTTGGTCTTTGTTATCTTTTAAACTTTAATGGAACGACCACGTGACTTTTTTCATTAAAACAGAAAAGAAGCGCTGAATAAAATTTATGACATCGAATGAAGTTAACATCAATTTTTTTTCAATGAAGCGAAAGAAAAAACTTTTTTTCTGCTTAGAGTGAATGATTAAAATCTAATTTACAATTAAAAGTGATAAAAGGCACATTGGTGGGAAGAGATTTATTGTTTTGGAATTTGACCTGAATTTTCTTGTCGAATGTTTAAAATTTAGGAAGAGATTATAAATATCGATTTCTTTTACGAGGTGGACCCATAAAAATGTCCACGGTCAGTCTTTTTATTTTATGAATAAAATCTGAAGAAATTTAACCTTGGTATGGCAACCAGTCTAGGAGAAGACAACTTTTGAATTCAATGCTGTAATACGGGCACGATGCAACACAATTTTAGCGGAGTAGTAATTGTTTGAATTTTAATTTTTTCTTTATCCTAGACTGGTGGCCGTGACCATAATAAAGAGGTCAATATGATCATATATTTCCCTGTAATTGGGGAAAAATAGACAGTTGGATTCTTGATTTTCCTAAGTGAAACACACAGCCTAATCCAAAACGTGAACTCTGCCTAACAAAGACCAACGTTCTTTAGTTGATGCTTTTTAAATATTAATTTCTTTCAATCATTTCTAGGGTAATTGGAGGAGCTCGTACTGTAAAAGTTTTGACTTGATTATATGAGTTTAAATCCTGAACGAGACTAAGAGATCTAATACTCTTTGTAAAAGTTATGAATACAACTATGCTCCCTCGAATTATGAGTAAATAATAGGGCAGACTGGGTTCTTTAACCTTAGTATGACAATGGGTCTAGAAGATGGAAAACTATGAACTCAAACCAGTTGTACACCTAAAGGGGGATTGACTTC
The DNA here is from genome assembly GCA_023376005.1 of Doryteuthis pealeii. NCBI lineage: Eukaryota > Metazoa > Mollusca > Cephalopoda > Myopsida > Loliginidae > Doryteuthis > Doryteuthis pealeii. The sequence continues at coordinate 50,980,327 of CM042156.1, read as the reverse complement.
GCCAGATTATTACCGTTCAAGGGTAGTATAAAGTAGCACTTCCACCGCTAATTGCCCTATCGGCTGGGGCGTTAGAATGCCCCGTGCACCTCTAAGACTCCTCCAATGGGGTCACCTGTTCACTTCCAAAGACGATAAACATTACACGAGGCGCTTGGTACAAATGTTGTTTTATTAAGTAAAAAAAAACTATAAGATTATCAATGTTATGCAGCAATATCAATCATGTTGCGATACTCTACCCAGAGACAACAGGACCTAGTAGTTGCATCATGTGCTAGCCTCCTTCAAGCAGCCATCTATATATTGATACTGGTGTTCCTTAATTGTACGACCGTTATTATCTTTCAACAATCTCGGGTTAAAAATCGAACCGTCTAAATTGTCTAAGATGAAATGCAAAAAATGTAAATCCTGATTATCTGGCGTCACTTATAAGCCGAATACTTATTTCTATTAGGGTAGTCACCTCGGCTAAATAATAGACCATTCCATTTTCATCATTAAGAAAGAAAGGGAAAAAAATGACATGCTTCACAGAAAAATATATTAGAAAGAAAGAGAGTAGAGTAGGGGAAAGGTAAAAAGAGGGAGTAAGCACACAGAAACGATAACGCTAATATGTTACAATCGAATAGGAATAGGCGCATACTCTATTTGTATTTTGACTTAAAGTCAAATTTTTCCTTGTTAGCCAACACTGGTGTGCCTATGTGTAGATGTTCTCAGGGGAAAACTACTTATGAATTCGTTCTTGCTTCTCCAGCAGTGCCCAGAATGTCTTGTTTGTCTTACTTGGATGGTTTGTGTGATAGTAGGGAAGTGGCCGTACAGTTGCTTTTTTGTTGGGTGCTGTTTCCATGTATTCTTCAAGACAGCACGCAGCATCCCAACGTTGTTCCCATCGATCCTTTCCTCCTATAATTTCATTAAAGTCCAAGAGGTGCAGTCATATAATAGTACTGACACAGCAACAGCGTGGAAAAATTCTCACATTATCTTATCAGTGAGATCAGCCTTTTATTTGATTGTTAGTCAATCCATGCCATTCCAATACATATGTATATATATATACAGCAATAAATTATCGATCATATGGAGGTCCAA
>CM042156.1:50966720-50974220 GCA_023376005.1 Doryteuthis pealeii | reverse complement strand
GGAGTCTATCCCCTTTTCAATAGCGCCAGACCAAGGAGATTGTTTTAGCATCTAAGGTGGAGCGCCACACCTACCATTAGCTCCTTACTTTACCGCACAGATCCCTGTGCTACTCATACGCTGAGTTGGCGAGGACCGGTATCGAACTAGAAACCTTGTGGTTTCTAGCCGAACGCTCTACCGACTGAGCTAACAAATTAAATTAGAAAAAACTACGAAAATTAAATAAGAACTCATATAAAAGTAAAATAATTACATTTATCTTAATTATGTTTTAATTGGTTTCTGTATAAATCATTTATAGGATTGATTTTAAATACTTTGGAGAATAAAACAATAACATTAATCTCTGAATGTTTGAGATGAGGCTTGATGATTAGTATTACCTGCGTTATTCGGATTATTGTCCTCATCCTTATTGTTATCTGTACAACGTTTCAGCCGATGTGCCCTCCTGACTTTTCAGATATTTCTTGCGAACGGAACATCTTTTCGGACTCGGGAACCTTCTTTTCGAACTCGGGAATCTTCTTGTCGTAATCGGGAGCCATCACGGAACTTTAGACCTAACTCTTTATTCAGTCCAGGGGGGTATCCTGTTCTCATTCCGCTAACCATAGCTGGGGTTGAGGCGTTAAGCTGTGTTAATTATTATTCTATGTAACTGCTGCCCTTGACCAGGATTGAACCTGCAGTCTAGAGATCACTGTCACTTAGAATAACAATGAAGATGAGACAATAGTCCTAATAACGCAGATAATATTAATAAAATTAGAGATCAATAACACCAAGTAATTATTTATTAGACCCAGTTTTGTTAAAACCAGTAAGAATTAACCACACCATATATTATGCAAACCTTTATTTCTTAGTGATATATAAGACACATTGCATGGATTTTAAATGTGCTAATAACATGGGCTGTTTGAGGCAAATTTAACTCAGATTTTCATAGAGACATCCTTAATAAATAAGATTTATTCTATGTATTAAATAAATATTTTGACTATGAACTAAATATTCATTAATAAACTTACGGAATTCTTGGGGCATTATGACGTAAGCAGTGACGTAGTTTTTGTTACAGACAGACAAGTACCGAATATCCATTATCATCATCCTCATCATGTCGCACTATTAGCATGGATATCCATGACAATCTCTCTCCAACCGTCCTATCATTCATTGTTCTCAGGGGGTTCTCTGTGCAGCATCCAGCATCCACACAGAGCTGGTCATTGTAGTCTTTGCTGGAAGGCTTCATTACTTGGACCCTAACGAAGCGCCTAGAGAATGAACAAGATGGGAGCTGCACAGGAATGCTGCATGCAGTCTTAAACAAACCGTGGAAACAACACCCCACAGAAAACAGTTGTACGGCCACCTGCCCCATATCACCTAAAACACCCGAGTAAGACGGACAAGATACACAGGACACTGCTGGAAAAGCAAGGACGAACTCATAAGTGACGTCCTCCTATAGAAGCCGAAGGAAGCGCGTGGTGTAATGGTTAAAGTCATGGGAAATGGACACAAATCCTGGACGTGGTAATTGCATTTACTTAGCGCTAAAACCCTTGGGATCTACTCTCCCTCCAACTATGTAGTAGGGCCGACTGGGCTCAGGCAACCAGTCTAGGAGAAGGAAAACTCTGAATGTTGAAAAGCCTTGTGTCACATCCTGCTCGTGCGGAGGAGTTGGTAATATATATAGAAGCCGGCACATGGACACTTTAAAATACCAAATTGTCCATTTATGTGAAAGTTGTGTTAGTATACTGAATACTGATACCAAAAGTTAAATCTTTCATTTGTACCATTTTTTGAGGAAATGGCATCAAGAATCGTTTGCTAAAATTCACAAAGAATCCATGGCCTAGAAATTGGTGTCGGTGGTTATGGTTTCTGATTTAAATATTGAAAACGGTTGTTGTAAAAACAAGGATTTTTTTTGTGAATTTTAGCAAACGATCTTTGATGCTATTTTTCAAACAATGGTACAAGTAAAAGATCTAATTTTTGGTATCAGTATTCAGTATACTAACACACAACTTTCGCATAGATGGACAATTTCATACCTTAAAAAAGTGAAATTTCGATCTACCCTAATAGGCACGCCAGTATGGACCATCCATATAATGAGATATTAAAAGTGCCATAAAAAGAAAAAAAGGTAAATGATTTGAGAACTTTATGAATGCTCTAACTCAAAGATTCTGCAATATTTTGTTGTTGTTGTTATTGTTGAGATGGGTTTTTTGATTTTGTAATTTTGAATCGTCAGTGAATAGTTTCGGGGGTTTCAAGATTAAACCTGGAAATTCACACATTAATTACATCTTATAAGAATAGGATTTACATCTGATTATTATTTATTGTTAAACAACTTCTTTTTTTTTCAATGGGAAATCCCTTTTTTTACATGAGAAACAAACATATTGTTCTCGTTAAAACTGTCCTATGCATTCAAAATATGTCTGTCTATAAAGAATAAGCAAAGTATTCTTTTTTTTATCAAGATAAGTTTAATTCGGTAAAAGACACAAAGGGTTTTTTTTTTGTTTTTTGTTTTTTGTTTGAGCGGAGCTAGAACAAGAACATTTTGTTGTGCCATTCATAATTGTCGTGCTTAAGTGCCAGAAAAGTTATATATACTTTTGTATATATATATTATATATATATATATATATATATATATATATATATATATATATGTATGTGTGTGTGTGTTATATATATAATATATATATATATATATATATATATATATATATAAGGTGTATTTATGTCCATTTATGTGAAAGTTGTGTTAGTATACTGAATACTGATACCAAAAGTTAGATCTACCATTATTTGAGGAAATGGCATCAAAGATCGTTTGCTAAAATTCACAAAGAATCCTTTGGCAAATACCGAGATTGAAGCTGTATTTAACAAGATAGAAATGAACAATAATTTAACGTTCATTTTTTTTTCAGAATACAAGGTGTGTCATAAGCGTATCCAGATTTGAACCTCTATTTACAAAGATAGAAATGAACAATAAATGGAACGTTAATTTTTTCGGAATACAAGGTGTGTCTAAAAGAACAAAAAATCTCGATACTTTTTTGACACATCTTGTATATATATATATATATATATATATATGTTATCATATATACATTTGAAATGCAAAGTATTTCAGAAAAATTGATATCATTTGAAATAAACAAGGTGTTTCAGAAAAACTGATTTCCTTTCATAATAATAACTTGAACAATTTTCCCTCAATTAATCTCAAATTTTAACATGGAAACAACTGAAAATTTAAAGTTTAATGGTTTTATTTTTTTTTTCAACTATAGAAAAAACGTTTAAAATTTAAAAAATAATATAGATTATCAAACACGTTATTAAAATTTAGAATAAGTTATCAGATTGTGAGATGATCAACTAGCTGGACATACACACAACACACACACACACACACACACACACCACACAATATATATATATATATATATATTATATATATATATATGTATGTGCTTACGGGCATACGTATTTAAATGTTAAACAAATCGAGAAAAATGTATGTACATTTCGGCCTATTAGGCCTCATCAGCAGAACTATAGTAGAAGACCGCCTGTGCGTGATTCGAAAAAAGCCATATCATAAACATATCGTCGTTATTACTTCTCATACTGTCGTGCACTATAGAGGAATAGAAACCTACTTCTAAAACAAAAACGAAAAATCTAAGAAAGTCCGGTTGGTGTAGGGGTTACGACCCTCGCCTGTCAGCTTGACAATCGTTCGAATCCCGCAACGGCGGTCTTCCTATCTATAGCTCTGCTGATGAGGCCTAATAGGCCGAAATGTACATACCTCAATTTGTTTAGCCTTACATTTAAATTAATAATAATTATCTAAATTAACTTTCAAAATTAGGTACGACCTCCATAAATTGTCGGCTAAAAAAAGCCATATCATAAACACATCGCTTGTGTATTTACTTCTCATATATATATATATATATATATATATATATATGTCTTGTGTGTGTGTGTGTGTGTGAGAGAGAGTGAGAGAGAGAGAGTGTATTTATTTATTATAGTGCATACATTTATGGTGCAATTGTTACCATTGGTTTCTAGTTAGCCACTTTCTCCAAGACAACGCGCCTGTTAAGAAATACATTGCACGACAATTCATTTATACATGTGTGTATTAAACCATTGGTAACAATTGCACCTTAAATGTATTGTACACTATAATAAATAAATACAGCTCTTAACACATAATCGATTTATTTTCAATTCTCCAATACTAAAATTAACTACACACTCACAGACACACACAGACACACAGACACACACACACACACACACATATATATATATATATATATATATATATATATATATATCAGTGGATGATATCAAGTGTTACTTTGATAGGATTCAACCAAAATTGAAAATTCAAACGTACATATAAAGATTTGTGTACACAGTTTTACTATACTGAGTATTATAAATAGGTAAATAAATAAAATAAAGGATATTTTTAATCATTTTTAATTATTTCCCCGACGGTCTTACTGTTGTGATTTTCCCGTCTCTTTTTTTTCACTGTTTTTCAAATTCTTCGTTTGTTGAATACTTTTAATTAACGTATTAAACGTAGAAAAACGAGGAAAAAGAAAGAAACGTGAAAATCCCACCAATAACACCTACAGTGAAATAATTAAAAAAAAAAAAAACAGAACTGCTCTAAAAGTCGAAATATATATATATATATATATATATATATATATATATATATATATATATAGCGTGGGATTGGCACTGTTTCAGCTTTTACTGGAACAGTGTGCCAAAGTGCAGTATTATTGGGCGAGTGCTCAATATAAAAAAATAGAGCTAATATATAATATAATAAAATAAATATATAAAGGTTTTATATATTTATTTATTTGATGACAAAGGAACAGTCACGGCCATTTGGTTTCAAGCATGCGTAACCGCAAACATTCGTCAGGTGACGTTGGTTCAAATGTCATATTTATATATATATATATATATATATATATATATATATAGAGAGAGAGAGAGAGAGAGAGAAGAGAGAGAGAGAGATGTGAGGTATCCAAAACTTGGTAGCAAGGGATGATTCTAAGACACTGTATTATTATTGTATGATCCAGTATGTATAAATACAGTGAATCTTTAAATCACTACAGAGAGCTCAATGTATATTGATTTATTGATGATTATCCATCTGATGAGACTTGATTTGGGGAGCTTTGTTAAATCAACTTAGATTTATAAAGGCACCAATTCTTGTCTAAATAAATTTATTATGGAATAACGATGTTGAGTTTTTCTTTCCTTTGAAAGATATATATATATATATATATACATACATATATATATATGATATATATATAGGGTGTCAATAAAGACCTGAAGCAGATTCAGAATGAAACAATAGAGATAACAATCTTTTAAAAGACAATTATAAAAACGTACATAAAAATAAAACTAGGAGATAAACTTTCATTTGTACAACTGGAGTTATTAAGTGTTCAATCTTCAAAATGCTGCAAGATTTTATGAACACCCTATATTATATATATATATATATATATATATATATAGTGAGAAATTTGAAAAACTACAGGTTTAATTTTGGATAGGTATGGTGATAAAAGGAAAAATCCGGGTCTCTGTTTAATTGTATTGAAAATGGAGATGGTGCTAGAATCTTTCTTCTTTTTATATACAAATTAGGATAGCGTAAATACAGAATCACCGGTGCTTGATGACTGACAGATGCTCACCTATGTGATCATCAGACCAAGTCGCAAGCGAAATTCAGTCCGCCTTACAAACAAACTCTATTATTAATTAGACACGGGCACAGACGCGCGCAGAAACACGCACATACACATACACGCACGCGCGTCCATATACATACACAGGCACGCAAATACACATACACACACACGCGTACACGCACATCCCCCCCACACACGCACACGCAGACGCACACATACACACGCACACGCACACATATAAACTTTATCATCAAGCTGTATTGATAGCACGGATACCCATGACTCTCTCTCGCCACAAATCCCTAAATGCTCTATCAATAATATCGAGACCTGTCTACTTAGAAATATAAAATATAATAAAAACATATATATAAAATATAATATATAAAACCCATATTATCTACAATATATATATATAAATATGCATATATATATTTGAGTTCAATTCCTAGACGAAGCTGTTGGTATTTCACATTGCGCTAATACCCTTGGGAAAGGTATGAATCCATATATTCTCCCTCCAGCTATGGGTTAAAAAGTTGGGCAGACTGGGCCCTTCAGCCTTGGGTAGGTAACCAGGAGAGGGATAACTCTGAATTCAAAATTCCTGAGGTCGGTCGTTGATTGGGTTTGTGGTAACCCTTGATGCGCCAATTCTTTCCTATCGACTGTGCCAAAAAGTGTGGATGGTTCAACACAAGCCTTCACCACTATAAACAAATCACTGTGTGGGTGTTTATTGTATCTATGAACCCTCATGCGTCGAAAACCGACGAGAGAGTCCATAATATATATATATATATATATATATTAATATATATATATATATATATATATATATATATATATATATATCCTGTCTTATAGTTCACTTATGTTATGGTAAATGAGGCCTTATGTTTTATATCGATCGAAAAAAGTGAGAAAGAAAATGCAATTGATAGAGTGGGCTGTTAGCAAAAATCGTTATGAGGGTAAAGTTTAAAATGAAAACTGAAGAAAGAGAAAGAGAAAGAGAAAGAGAAATTTGAAGAGAAAATAAAATGGAAAATTGTGCAAAAAAACCCCCCAAAAAACAAATTGTAAAAAAAGTTGTTTAGGATGTGAAAAGAAAGGGAAGAAAAGGAAATATAGAGTGTAGAGAAAGTAAGAAAGAAGGGAAAAGAAAGAAAGAAAGAGAGAGAGAGAATAATTGGGACATAGCAAAAAAAAAAAAAAAAAAAAGAAGAGAAGCTATTGGCCAAGTAGGAAAAAAAGTGAGAATAAAGGAGTGTTTGAAAAAATAGTATGAAGTAAAATTAGAAAATTATGGGAACGAGAAAGAAAATCAGACTAAACTGGCGAAAATTATAGAAATAAAGGGAGAGCAAGGTGACATGAGAGACTAAAGGAGAGTAAGGAGAGAAGGAGATTTTAGGATGAAATTTAAAAAAAAAAAAAACCAACCCGCCCCAAATAAAAAAATAAAAAAATAAATTTAAAAAAAAAACCCCAAAAAACCGGAAGAACATCGGAAAGAGTACGGGGAGGTCATTTCAATCAATAATTGAGGCGATTTGTATTTTTGTAACTTTACCTGATGGGAAAACTGGGAGTGGGAGGGGTTGGAAGAGAAGCATCGATTTTACTGGTAACTTTCCATTTATTTGGTCTTTTAATTCAGAATGCTCATAGTACA
>CM042156.1:50951720-50961720 GCA_023376005.1 Doryteuthis pealeii | reverse complement strand
TATCATCATGGACAGCTGTTAACTATGAAATGCTAATTAGAATATTTCACTCCTTCGTAAATAGAAGCATCAATATCATCATGGACAGCTGTTAACTATGAAATGCTAAATAGAATCCTTCATTCTTTCTTAAATAGAAGTATCGATATCATCATGAACAGCTGTTAACTATGAAATGCTAATTAGAATATTTCACTCCTTCGTAAATAGAAGCATCAATATCATCATGGACAGCTGTTAACTATGAAATGCCAATTAGAATCCTTCATTCTTTCTTAAATAAAGACATCAAAATCATCATGGACTGCTGTCAATTATGAAATTCTTATTAGAATTCTGATATTCTTCATAAATAGAAGCATCAATATCATCATGGACAGCTGTTAACTATGCTAAATAGAATCCTTCACTAAATGCTAAATAGAATCCTTCACTCCTTCGTAAATAGAAGCATCGATATCATCATGAACAGCTGTTAACTATGAAATGCTAATGAGAATTATTCATTCCTTCCTAAATAGAAGCATCAATATCATCATGGATCACTGTTAACTATGAAATTCTAATTAGAATCTTTCACTCCTTCGAAGCATCAATATAATCATGGACAGCTGTTAACTATGAAATGGTAATTAGAATCCTTCACTCCTTCCTAAATAGAAGCATCAATATCATCATGGATCACTGTTAACTATGAAATTCTAATTAGAATCTTTCACTCCTTCCTAAATAGAAGCATCAATATAATCATGGACAGCTGTTAACTATGAAATGGTAATTAGAATCCTTCACTCCTTCCTAAATAGAAGCATCAATATCATCATGGATCACTGTTAACTATGAAATTCTAATTAGAATCTTTCACTCCTTCCTAAATAGAAGCATCAATATAATCATGGACAGCTGTTAACTATGAAATGGTAATTAGAATCCTTCACTCCTTCCTAAATAGAAGCATCAATATCATCATGGATCACTGTTAACTATGAAATTCTAATTAGAATCTTTCACTCCTTCCTAAATAGAAGCATCAATATAATCATGGACAGCTGTTAACTATGAAATGGTAATTAGAATCCTTCACTCCTTCCTAAATAGAAGCATCAATATCATCATGGATCACTGTTAACTATGAAATTCTAATTAGAATCCTTCACTCCTTCGTAAATAGAAGCATCAATATCATCATGGACAGCTGTTAACTATGAAATTCTAATTAGAATCCTTCACTCCTTCCTAAATAGAAGCATCGATATCATCATGGATAGGTGTTAAGTATGAAATGCTAAATAGAATCCTTCACTCCTTCGTAAATAGAAGCATTAATATCATCATGGACAGCTGTTAACTATGAAATTCTAATTAGAATCCTTCACTCCTTCCTAAATAGAAGCATCGATATCATCATGGATAGGTGTTAAGTATGAAATGCTAAATAGAATCCTTCACTCCTTCGTAAATAGAAGCATCAGTATCATCATGGACAGCTGTTAACTATGAAATGCTAATTAGAATCTTTCACTCCTTCCTAAATAGAAGCATGGATATCATCATGGACAGCTGTTAACTATGAAATGCTAATGAGAATTATTCATTCCTTTCTAGATAGAAGCATCAATATCATTATGGGCAGCTACTGACTATTAAATACTAATTAGAATCATTCACTCCTTTCTAAATAGAAGCATCAATATCATTAAAGACCGCTGTTAACTATGAAATACTGGTAAGAATTCTTCATTTCTTCATAAATAGAAGCATCAATATCATTATGGACTGCTTTTAATTTTGAAATGCTAATTAGAATATTTCACTCCTTTCAAAATAATAGCATTAATATCATCAGCTGTAAACTATGAAATGCGAATTAGAATCCTTAACCCCTTCCTAAATAGTATATCATTAAGGACAGCATTTAACTAGAAATTTAGAATGATAATACTTCAACCCTTCCTAAAAGATGCATCATTATCATCATGAACGGCTGATAGAATACCTAAATTCATTCTAAATAGAATAATCAAAATCATCGTGGACAGGAATTTAGAAGGTAATACTTCAACCCTTTCTAAATAGAGGCATCAGTATAATTATGGACGGCTGTTATAATTCTTCCCTCTTTCCTAAATAGAATCATCAAAATAATTATGGACAGATGTTAACTAGGAATTTAGAAGAAAATCCTTCGCCCCTTCTTAATGGTTGGTTGGTTTATTAATTTTAACGGCATATCAACCCGTCCAGGGTTATATCATGCCTAGCGGTTGGGGTGTTATACATATTGTGCGTTCATATATATACTTTTAGTAATTAGTTTTAACAATATGTTAGCATTATTGGGAATTATATTGTATGGCATTGATTTGTTTCATGTCTATATTCTATGGTATAATTTTATTTCCCTCAAAAAGGAGAAAATATCCCCAATGTTAACATTTTCAAACAGATCCTTCATATTGTTTGCTTTAAAATAATGGTTTCTGATGAGAGCAAAAAATCTGCATTCAGTCAATAAGTGTTTAACTGTCAGGGGTGTTTGACATGTTTCACATTGTGGTTGTTATTCTTGTTTGAGTATATAAGAGTGCGTTAGTTTTGTATGACCAATGCATAATTCATAATGACTTGTTCCTTTCTAGACTTCCTTAAAGTTGGTCTGCAGCCTCCCAAAGTTGGTTTGATTAGGAAGAGTTTATTGTGGATACAGTTATTCCAGTGTTGCTGCCATTTTGTATGAAGGAATCTATTAATTTTATGTTTCAAGTCAGTATATGGTATCTGGAACTTGTCAGGGATTAAATCTAGAGCCAATTTAGCTACAGAGTCAGCTCTTTCATTCCCCCTCACTCCTATATGGCTTGGGATCCAGCATATAATAACTCCTTAGAGTTAGACATTGAGTCTAATCTATTCAGGAGCTTAATGATGAGAAGGTCTTCCAGTTTTTTATTTCTTAATGATAGTAGGACTGAGAGCGAGTCTGAAAAGATGATATATTTTGTGTTTATTTTCAGAGATGATGTCAAAAATAGAAGAATCAATATCATCATGGACTGCTGTTAGAATCTTTAACTCCTTCTAAAATAGAAGCAATAGTATCATCATGGTCCTATTATACAACAGTGACCCAATTGGTTTATGAGTCATGTCTTTTCGTTCTGGATGATCAAACTTCAATGGTCAATCAATCTCTCTTATCTGAAAAAAATAAGCTAACCTGACATTATCAAAAAAAGAAAGAAGAGAAAATCAGTGCAATTCAATTACAACACGTGCGACAATTATTCTCCACGTCCAATGAACTCGGTAAAAGTTAAAGAAATTATCTAATGCATTCCACAAGATCTGGCAAGTTATCAGCTTTTAGAATCAAAGTCTTTTATTATTTCATTCATTAAGGAAAATGAATTGCTACAATGACAATTTCCAGAAAAGATAGAAAAGATAAAAATTACTTTTTTGGTTATAATTAGATTGGAGCTGCATGTGGATTCATTCAGCAATTCCACTCCGCCATAAGATAGATGGCTAGACAATTAGAAAGGATAGAAAAGAAACTCGTCAGACAGGAAATGCCTATCGAGTTCAACAAAACATGCTGCCTATATATATATATATATATATATATATATATATATATGTGTGTGTGTGTGTGTGTGTATGTGTGTGTGTGTGTGTGTGTGTGTTTAGATTCACAAAATAAATTTTCTCATAGTCAAATGGTAATTTGTTAATTTTTTATTTCTTTGAAAGTTATATATATATATATATATATATATAATATATTATATATGATGAGACTGAATTATGGGGAGCTATATTAAACGAACTTAGATTTATACAGGCCCCAATTTTGGTCGAAATAAATTTATTATGGAATTACGGTGTTGAGTTCTTCCTTCCTTTCTATGATAAATATTGCTCTGTATATAATCTAAAAAGTTTATTATACATTGAGCTCTCTTTAGTGATTTAAAGTTTCGCTGTATTTATACATACTGGATCATACAATATTAATACAGTGTATCTTAGAAATCACATATAGAATCACCCCTTACTACCAAGTTTTGGATAAATCTCTTAAATATACTAGTAAATATATGCACCCTCCGGGTGCAAGTATTTTAGTTAAATTTTATAATAAAATATCATATTAAATCAGAAAGGCTAATGAAACTGAATAAGAATGTAGATAAAAAAGATTTTGAACAGAGGGGGTATGATTGAAAAATAGAACAACTTTGAAACTAACTCTTCCATCATTTTGTTACTCCCGTCTTTCATTGGTAAATTTTCCTAATTAAACTGTTTAGTTAAAATAGGAAGGAAAGAATAATATTACAGTTATTTCTTCTTGTTAAGGGATTTCTTTTAAGATTTATTGAAGAGATTTTTGCTCATATTCAATAAGATAAAACCAAACAATTAGAAATCAATAATACTAAGCATATATTTATTAAAATCAATTTTTTAAGATCAATATGCAAACTGCCTTCCCATTCACACTGTAAACTCTATTTTGTTGTATAATAAATACAATTGCATGTTTATTAGTATGTAGGTATAGTCAACAGTGTAAGCAATGTAAAACAATTTTATTAATAATTGAGGTTTAAATAAAAATAAAATCATGGAGAATATGATGTAAATAACGAAAGGAATTGTGACTTGTATAGTAATATAGTTTCGGTTACAGACAGACAAACCCACAATCTCCATTATAATAAGAAGATATGTGCTTAGATTGGTGTTCATGAAGAGAAGAGAAACGGCTTGGAAAGTTGATCTAACTGATGTCATTGTGGAATTATAATCATGAATAAATGCGAAAATGAAACCGAGGCTTAATTAGTTTAAGTAATTAAATAGGTTCATTCATTCGAGTTGATATCAGTGATTATGTGACTTCAAGGCAGATTTTAAAATCTGATCAGTCTCGAACTTTTAAAAGATCTTTTGTCTGGGACAAATACATCTAATTCTATATACAAGTCTACCTCTTCCTCTTTTATCTCGACGATAGTCTTCTTTTCATCCTCGCTAACATCATGTGTAGACATTTCTTTTATGCATCATACACACTGTATATCCGCTTGAGGAAACAACAGAACTCGCTTGGTGATTATACCTTTGCTTTAGTACGAAAAAAAAAAAACTACAAAGAAAAATACAATAGAAAAATAAAATAAAATTAATTGGGACATGATACACATTTAATTACATATTCAAATTAGCAACTATTAGAAGCTATTAAAATCGTCTGTGCTTGGGTAATCAGAATATTTCTTTCTTTTTTTTTTTAGTGTGGGTGAAGACTTTGAGCAATGTTCAGATTGAAACGTGACACGAAATTTCGGTCTGTAAAGGTCACGCGGGAAAAGGTCACGAACCGGTAGAAAATTGAAATACTTCGATGATCTCAAACAGATAATTAGTTATTTTTCTTAATTGTCGCATTATAATTAAACAATGAGAAACGAAACAATTCTCTAAATAGATAATGCTCTTCTAATCAAAACCTTAAGACAATCATACATTTTTTCTGCTTATTTTTCCATTTACTTCTGGCGTAACATTGTCATTGTATGAATCTTTCCAATAATTATAAGACAATTTTGAGAACTTTGAAAGTAATTACACAAAAATTCAATTAAAAGAACAACGAAGTATAAACTTTATCAACTTCAATTTTATGATTGTGTCTATATACCATCATCAGGAAAAAAAAACACATTATCTATAACTAGCAAAATAAAAAAACACCCTCTGGGCGACGTAAAATAAATATTGCCTGAGGGGATGGGAGTTGAAAATTTAATATCAGAGAATTTGTATTATAAGTAAAGTAAAATCATCAAATTTATTATAAAAATAAATTTATTAAAGGAGTAAAAATTGAAATGGAAACTTAGTTCTGATAACTTTAAATATATATTAAAATAAAACAAACTATATATATATATAATACCAGTCATGTATTTATCAAAACTTTTAAAAAAAAACAATGAGGATTGTCTAACATTGCGTGCTCAAATTTTGAGTGTATTTCATTCTATGTTATGACGATTTTGGGTAATGTGACGTAATCAGTGATGTAAATTTTGTAACAGACAAAAACCGGAAGCGAATCTCCATTATTAATAGATGTAGGAAAAAATACATTATCTATAAAGTAGGAAAGTGCGTGTTTGTCTGTTCTGAACTGAATGTATTTAGTCATTCTGTCTTATGATTGCACACAACAGAAATATTTTGTAGACTTTATGCCTGTTCACTCAAAATAGTATCCAGCACTTTTTTATGCATTATATATATATATATATATATATATATATATATATATATATATATATATATATATGTGTGTGTGTGTGTGTGTGTGTGTGTGTGTGTGTAGAATTAAACAAAAGGCGCGTCTCCTGTTTAACGATTTTATTGATGATCTTTTCAAGCTTTCTGGCCAACTTTTTTAATATTTGGATGGAATTCGTGGATTGGTCCATTGAAGTTCATATCCTGAGTACTTTTGGCACTTCGAAGTGCCATCATCAGGGGTGATGTGTTCCAGTTTGTTTCAAAGTATATTAATGGATGGCCAGAAAGCTTGAAAAGATCATCAGTAAAATTGTTTAATTCTACATGTATAAATGAAAGAATTTGCTGCCCAAATACACACACACACACACACACACATACACACACACATATATATATATATATATATACATATATATATATATATATGTATAATATATGCATTCATTTATTTAGGCATTATCATTATCAATTTAATTTTGCGAAAGCTATTCTTATAATTCAGAGAAAAACAGGAATTACACCCCTTGGACTTTATCCAATCTAATCAGATTTAAAAGAAGGCGAAATTTTGAAAAGAGGGGGGGGTGTAAAATAGCAATTTTGGTCGTGACACAGCCAATTTCTTAAGTAAAGTATAGCAGGTTTGAAATCAGAGTCCCTTCTCCTAATCTGGTCCCATAACAAGGTTAAAGAAACAGTCTGTCCTACCATTTAACCCATAGTTGTGAGAACAGAAACATCCATGCCTTTTACAAGGGAATTTGCGGGAAATGAATGCAAACAACCTCGTGTAGGATTTGAACTCAGGTCACCGATTCCATTTCATGTGACGCTAACGGTTACGCTGTACTCTGTAGACAAAAATATGTTAGTTCTACCAAATGCATAGTTAATGAGACAAAGGAAAGCTCTTAGCATACAAGGTATGTCAGAAAAGTTCCAGGACTGGCGTCACAAAAAAATTATTTCAAATCCAAACTACAAACTACAAGTTATTCCCTTCAAAGTAATCTCCAGGATTCTAATGCACTTTCCCATCCTTCTCTATCACACTTGCGTGCACTATTGAAAGGATTCTTCCGGTATTCTCCGTAGCTCTGTCGTCACGGCCTTTTTGAATCGTGCACATCGTCAAAACGTGTTCCCTTGATGACTGCCTTGAGCTTGGGGAAGATGAAAAAGCACACGGAGCCAGGTCAGGCGAGTAGGGAGGTTGCTCCAGCACAGTGATGTTTTCTGGGCCAGGAACTCTTAGATACACAGGGCAGTGTAGGCAGGTTCGTTGTCATGGTGAAGAACCCGCGATTTGTCCTGGTACATCTCTCGCCTCTTCTCGCGCACTGAACGAAACAAACGCCGCAGTATAACTTTGTAGACATGCTGGTTGATCGACCTGTAGCAAGCACTGGCAGAGAGCGATTCCCCTCACATCGAAGTTTTTGACATAGGGAACTTTTCTAACATATTGTTAAGTATCTGGCCGCCATCCTTGGTCAGTTGCAAAGAACTCAAAGTAAATAAGTAAGTAAGTAAGTCCCGAGCTATAGAATCCTTTGACAAGTGAATAAGTCCTGTGATATAGAATCCTTCGGCAAGTGAATAAGTCCTGTGATATAGAATCCTATGGTCCGTCGTCCAAGTAGATCCAAATAGTAATGCTTAGGTATGACCAGAAAAGGCCAGTATAAATAATAATATCAGCAGCAGAGCACTGCCAGTGATTGGACAATAGGTTGGTCACATGACTATCGCCCAGTCTATAAATAGAAGTGGTCGTTTGACACACGCCTTATATAAAAAAAACGCCAACACATATCTCGTAAATATAGTAACTAAGAGAGATAGATTTGTTTGTTTGTTTGTTTTGTTTTGTGGCATATCAACCTCAGTGGGTTATTTAATGCCGATAAAGTTTTGAAATAAATCGATTCTTAATGGATAATACATTTTTTTATAAATACATTTTTCGATTTAACCCATAGATGGGACCCCAACAGGTAATACCACTCCGGGCCAGAGTGGACCAGGGAGCAATGGTGATGAAGGTGTGCTCCACATTCCCCAAACCTCCAAAACTGGAAACTCACCATCAGATAGAGTTTAACGTCATTCCCAGGAAATGTAGACCCACAGCCACCGCCTTCTAGCACCCATATGATAAAAAGGGTTGGGGGTTGCCATAAAGGCAATGGGGTTGGGGCAATCATATAGGTGCTAGGGCTTGACATGACCAGCCGATTGATCGGAGGGGGTCTCTTTGACCGCCGGTCTAGCCCAAGATAGGGCCAAAGTGGAGTATTGCATGTCATGAACTGCATATCCACCTGGGTTCTATCCTTAAGCATCACGGGTCGCCACCCACGACCAACAGGTGGCCCCATTGGGGGAGTCTTACCCCTCTGCAGAGGTGCAGTCGGTGCATTCTAACGCCCCAGCCGACAGGGCGGAGAGAGATTCTTCAACGATAAACAATAATCAATGAAACTTTCTTTAAAAAAAGCTGACTCAATACTTTTTTAAATAAAGAATATTTTAAAATTTTCACCTCAACTCAAAATATTCGTATTGATTACAGAAGTAAACACTATAAAAATAATTAGCTGAACTAAACAAACTTGGACCGAACAGTTAAAAACTGTAATTATTATATAAAAAGTAAATTTATATAACAATTTACTAATTATGTTATTATATGATTTTATGAAACTTTTATTGATCTGTGAAAATTTTCTGTGTGTTTTTCTAAGGAAGTATTTGTCTATAAGTTTAAATAACACATAAACATTTATCGATTCAATCATTAAAAAACCCTGATTGTACATTTCCAACTTGAAGAATTAAAATTAATATTAATATTGTTTAATAAGCAAAAAATAATATTTAGATGCGCCTGTACGGTAATGGTTATCGTCACAGATAATGGATTCTGCGATTTGAGTTAAAATTCTAAACGAGATTGTTTGCATTTCACTGCGCACTGATTTTCTTTGGGAAGGCATGAACCCATCTCATATTTAGCTATGAGTAAATTGTAGAGCATACTGAGTTCTTTAACTTCAGTAAGGGTGACTAATTTAGAAGGAAACCCCTTAATTTGAAGCCTCTACTCACATGGCTGCGAATGGCCAAAATCAGACGCTGGAGTTCTTGATGAAGTCCGCCGTTATGTTTTTTAAATTCTATTGTGACACAAATGACAACATTGGTGTCACGATCTGCAACTTGAGCAACTGTCATACCCCCTCAAATATTGGCCATGTCATATGGCAAGATCTAGTAGCATAGCTGATCCAGTCTCACAAGACAAACAGATGCCAGGAAGAAAATAACTGATTTTGTAAAAACAAATCATTCGATTATTTTTTTACTTTTAAAATTTGGAAATGTGTTTCATTAACATAGTAACTTAAACACACAACACATCGACAATTACTACATTTCACACAAAAAGACATATTCATAATAAACAGATATAGCAAAAATATATATATATATATATATATATATATATATATATATATATATATATATATATATATATAAGGAGAGATTTTGTATGTACGTGTCTACGTAAAACTCCAAAACGGAAGGTAACTCAGATTCAAAATCTTGCATACACATTGATATCGTTCTACCTTCCAAATTTGGTTAATGATTTTTACTGATTAAGGGATATAATTGA
>CM042156.1:50909220-50946720 GCA_023376005.1 Doryteuthis pealeii | reverse complement strand
GCTTCAACAGAACACTTTCCGACCATCAACAGGTGTCTATTTTTGGCTGATAGAATATTTTAATATTTCATTCCCTGGGATATTATTCTTGCTCTCGTTTGCTAGTGAAGTACACAGATTTCATAAATTGATCCAGGGAAAATCACAGAAAAAATTCTAACAAACGTTTATATATATATATATATATATATATATATATATATATTATATATTCATACGCACACATGTGCGTGGATACGATCATAACATCACAGTTTTCATGCGCACGCGCATGGCAACATACGCACACGCGCAAACAAAAAGCGCACCTGACATCACGTAAACACGTGAACATGCAACACGAGAATACAGTTAAAAAACGCACACATTTAACCATTTACACCATTTCTATCATTTAAAAAAACTATTTCGTTTAGCAGGAAACTATTGGATGTAAAAATATAAATGTTCATATCTCTCTCTCTCTCTCTCTCTTTCTCTCTCTCTCTCTCTCTCTCTCTCTCTCTCTATATATATATATATATATATATATATTATATATATAAGCGGTTGTTGACTTTTCTCTGATATTCGTTGGCTGTGAGTTCAATCCTGGATCAAGTAAGGAAATATATATATATATATTCATATCTATATACTTGTATATACACACTATACGGAGTCAAAGGCGCTCATATATATATATATATATATATATATATATATATATTATATATAATATATATATAGGTGCTATATTTCCAAGCAATATCATTGATACAACGTTTATATTTGTGTTAAGTTAGTCTTGACATGGAATCAAAACCTTGTTATTGGCAGTTTCTCGCCAATGCCATCTTCAGATGCATATGCGAGAAACTGTCAACAATGAGGTGTCCACGCTACTTTAGCCAATATATATATATATATATATATATATATATATATATATATACGTGTGCATGTGTGTGTGTGTTTGAGTAGATCGTCTGTAGATCGCATAGGTTGTCTATAAATAGGTTTTGACTCCATGTCCACGCTACCTTAATTCAAGTATATATATATATAAGTAAAGTCGTTGGGGCGGCCTAATGTCGGTATCAGCCAATCAGCGAGGCAGTCTATGCCCTTTTCACTAGCACTAGACCAAGGAGATTGTTTTTGCGTCTGAGGTGGAGCGCCACACCTACTATCAACTCCTTACTTTACCGCACAGATTCCTGTGCTGCTCATATGCTGAGTTGGCGAGGACCGGTATCGAACTAGGAACCTTGAGGTTTCTAGCCGAGCGCTCTACCGACTGAGCTATATATATATATATATATATATATATATATATATATATATATATATATATATATATATATATATATATATATATATATATATATATATATATATATATATATATATATATATATATATATATATATATATATATATATATATATATATATATATATATATATATATATATATATATATATATGGGAGTAAATATGGAAAATAAATCCGACAATATTAAGAAATTTGAAAAAACGAATGTTCCGAAAATAGGATGAATTTATTTATCGATGTTTAAACATTTCGGTTTCTTTAAACCTTCATCAGAATGTATCTTGTGGTGAAGAAAATGATGGATGTTTTATAGATGACAGGAGAAGAAAACGTTTATAAAATCTTTTTTGTTTGATTCATTTCTAAGTGTCTACTTTTGGTAAGAGCGTATCCCATATGATCTGATAATTGTGTTATATCATTGTGTTTATACAAACATTTATGGATATAATCACAAAGATTAGAATTACAGATCGAATAAATCAGAATATAATGACAATTCCTCGTTTACAATGCCAGACATAAATCGCTTTTCTAATTCTGCAAATTCGGCCTCGCAGCCGATTGACTAATACTCCATCCGCAAACGAGTCACAATTATCATTATTGTAAATATGTTATCATTAATAAGTATTCAGAAAATTTAAAATAGACGTTATTAGTCCAAGGGGTAGAATTATCGATTATCTTTCTAGCAAGCACAGTAAATAAAGCATGATAATTAATTCCTTTGTGCATTAATACTGAATAGCGAGTTCGATCCTTGCTGGATGCCCCATAGTTGCGATCTTCTGTTACATCATACCTATGGCGAACGGGTTGCATAAATACCTAATTAATTCCTTTGTAAACTCTTTTGTATTTACAGTTATAAACCCTGCAGCTATGTAAAAACTGCATCTAAGTGAGCAGCTGTATACATGTGGATGAAAGGAACACAGAACATTTGTCTCAACTTTTCATCTGCGCCCTTTCTTTGGTGTGGAAACATCTTGTGGGTCACATTCGCTTACACTTACACTAGAAATGACTGTCAGTACAGGACCTTCTCTAAGATTGGAGAGTCTATCGTGTAATAAGGTTATCAATAAGACATACAGAGATACCTTGACCAAAGAGTGTCCAAACTTACAAGTTTTTCTAGTACGAACTGCTACTCGGTCGATTTTTGTTTGTTTTGTTTTCAGAGCTAAAATTGAGGTACAAGTGAGCTTCAGATACGCTTATATTAATAACCTTTCTAAAACATTTGTGTTCGAATTTATTTTGACAAAAAATTTCTTCATAAAACAATAAACTGTTGAGAATTTTGTACATATTTTTTAGATGAGGCTTGATAATTAGTATTATTTGGATTATTCGGATTATTGACCTCATCTTTATTGTTATCTGTACAACGATTCGGTCGATGTACCCTCCGGCCTACTTCAAGTATTTCTTGTCGGACTCAGAGACTCGGGAACCTTCTTGTCGTAATCGGGAGTAATCACAGAACTTTGAACCTAACCCTTTATTCAGTCCACGGGGGTATCCTGTTCTTATTCCGATAATAATAATAATAATAATAATAATAATAATAATAATAATAATAAGAAGAAGAAGAAGAAGAAGAAGAAGAAGAAGAAGAAGAAGAAGTCAAGAAGACCAAACCTAGTATTGATAAACAAAAAAGAAAGAACTTGTCAACTGGTAGATTTTGCAGTGCCAGCAGATCACAGGGTGAAGCTAAAGGAAAATGAATAAATGGACAAATATCTGGACCTTGCCAGAGAACTGAAAGAGTTATGGAATATGAAAGTGATACCAATTGTAGTTGGTGCACTTGGAACAGTCCCAAAAGGATTGGAAAAGCGTTTGGAAAGTTTGGAAATCAGAGTAAGGATTGAAACCATTCAGAACACTGCACTGCTGCAATCTGCCAGAATACTCAAAAGAGTCCTGGAGACCTGAGGAGACTTGCTGTCACTCAGACTCCAGTGAAAGACCATCAGCTAATGCTGATGTGAAAACTCAAAAGGAGTAAATAATAATAATAATAATAATAATAATAATAATGGTATTTTCTTATCTTAAAAAATTTAACCAAAAAATCAATGTTTTTTTTTTGGGTGGGGGGTCGAACGATTAATGGTTTTTCAGTTTATATCAAGCAATAGGTTAGCCTGTTCTGCATATAATAGGTGACTACTTAAAAACTGCCACAAATTGTATCAACCTGCGGCTTGTGTGCCTAAGCAAATAATAAATACTAAGATATATTATGAATATACTAACAGGACCTGTGGATATATCACAATATGTTAATTTAATTATTACGTTTGACATGTTTACTTAAGAACTATTGCAAAATAGTTCAATACGTAAAAGGTATAATAATTTTGATTTAACTCACTCTCATTCTTTTTTCTTTCTTTCCTTCTTTTCATCTTTTAATTATGTTCGATTGAGACATATTAGCATTATCGCTTCCGCGCGTTCACTCTCTATATATATTTCTCCTACTCTCTTTTTTTCTTTCTTTTTTTATTATATTTTTCTGTGTAGCATGTCTTTGTTCTTCCCTTTATTTATAATAAAAACAGAATGGATCATTATTTAGCTGAGATGTCGACGTTCCCAAGAAATAAGAATTCGTCGGATAAGTAAAACGTAAGTCATCGGGGCGGCCTAAAGTCGGTATCAGCTAATCAGGGAGTGAGTCTATCCCCTTTTCACTAGCGCTAGATCAAGGAGATTGTTTTGGCGTCTGAGATGGAGCGCCACACCTACCATCATCTCCTTACTTTACCGCCACAGATCCCTGTGCTACTCATACGCTGGTTGGCGAGGGCCAGGTATCGAACTAGGAACTTGTGGCTTCTTAGCCGAACGCTCTACCGACTGAGCTAACCTGGTCTTGGAGGATTTGGGCGGTCTCATTTTTAACCAGAGGGTGTTGTAAGATGATAACGGTCGTAAGAAACGAGTATTAATATATAGATTCCTTATCATTTCGTCTCCCTGGGACTGGTAGAGGATGCCTATTTTCTGTAGACCATGTAATCGAGTTAATTGTCTCTCTTTTATTTCTCTAATACTAAGATAGGAATGAGCACATTACTTCCACTTAGAAGAATAGAAACCTTCGAAGCCGAAGAACAAAGTGGTTGCAGATAGCTAAGGCCTGCATGCATTGTAAAAGTTCAAATCGATATGAAGGATGTTTAAAATAATGGTTTTAATAAAATCAAGAACGCACTTGGAATTATTTTCAGCACCTTTCATCGCTACGAAAAAAGGATTTTCTTTCTTTCTTTTTTTCTTCTTTTTTTAAAACATTCTCTTCGATTCCTTTATGTTTTAATTCATTCGCCAACACTCTTCCGTTTTATTAAACATTAGAGAATTTTTCCATCATTATTTCTGCATGTCCTTTCTTTGTCCTTTTTATTTTGTCATCAAATAAATCCTTTAAAAAGATTCACGTTCACTTAGTGAACTCACTGAATGGTTACCCCATCAGCTTTGGTCCATTAAATATTTCTTGTTGGCAAAGTTGTTAGAGCATTGAACGGTTCGACAAGATCTGTGATTCTATCTTGGTGACTTTGGCACATTAACTAAATCTAATATGATGATAATCCACTGAATAGACGATGATTACAGAGTCATTTATCTATCAAGACTTCCCATTAAAAGTTGATAGTATGGTAAAAAATGATTGATTTATATATCAAGTAAAGAATAAGCACCCTCCAGGGGTAAGCATTTAAGTTTTAATGTAATAAAATATATTAGATTAGAAAGACTAACGAAATTCAAAAAAAGAACTCATGTAAAAAGTTCACTCTGTTTTAATTAAATTTTAATTGGTTTCTATACAAAATCATTAATAGGATTGATTTTAATACGCCTAAGAATAAATGATAATAATAGAGATCAATTACAGCAAATAATTATTTACTAACCAGGTTTTGTTGAAACCACTATGCAAATTAACGATATCTTATATTATGCAAACTTTTATGTGATATATAAGACACATTTCGTAGGAAATGGACTCGTCAACGCGAGTTCAATTCCTGGACGAAGCTGTGGCATTTCACATAGGCAGTACCTTGGGAAGGTATGAATCCAATTCTCCTCCAGCTATGGGTAAATAGCATGGCTAGGTAACCAGTCTAGGAGAAGGAAAACTCTGAATTCAAACCTGTTAAACTTAAGAAATTGACCTTGTGTCGCATCTGCGTGGGAGGGGTTGGTAATATATAATAAGACACATTTGCAGAATTTTAAACGCACTAATAACATGGGCCTTTCGGGCCTGTGTTTGTTAACGTAAATTAACAGCGTTGATCCAGGGGGGGCTATCCCTCCAGGCGATACCTGCCCCCTGAGTTAAAGGGACAGGACTGGGTTTATTGCCCAGCGCCTGAGACACCCCCCTTGAGGGGGAATGCCGACGGGATTGACGCAATTTTTATGTGCCCACCTTAAAAAGAGACCTTAAATCCAGCAATTATAAGTGGGATGAGAGGCAAATGCTGTTTTTAAGGCAAATCTATCTCGGATTTTTCACAGGGATATCGTTAATAAATATATATTTACCAACCCCTCCACACGAGCAGGATGCGACACAAGGTCAATTTTCTTAAGCGGTGTTTATCAGGTTTGAATTCAGAGTTTTCCTTCTCCCCTAGACCCGTTGTCTAACCAGAGTCCAGTCTGCCCTACTATTTACCCATAGCTGGAGGGAGAGTAGGATTCATAACTTTCCCAAGGGTATTAGCGCTAAGTGAAATGCAATTACCAATATCGTTAATAATAAGATTTATTCTGCGAATTAATGATTCTGATTATAAATTGAATAATCTTGATGAACCTACGCAATCTCTGAGGTATTGTGACGTAAGCAGTGACTTAGTTTTGGTTACAGTCAGTCATCGAATCTCTATTATGATAAGATGATTGTAGAATGTGACAACTGGACGTTTATGTAAAATGGGCATATTGAATAAAATCTATCGTGTCGTTAATGTTAATAGACAGATTGTATAAAAACTATGGTTTCTTTATTTAACAGACAGATTGTATAAAAATATATCGAATCGTTAATGTTATAAGACAGATTGTATAAAAATCTATCGGTTGTCGTTAATGTTAAGACAGATTGTATACAATTATGGTGTCTTTAAGTGTGATAGATTGTATAAAATCTATGGTTTCATTATTTAATAGACAAATTGTATAAAATCTATGGTGTCATATGTTTTAAATAGGCAGATTGTAAATAAACCTATGGTTCGTTTATGTTAAATAGGAACAGATTGTTAAATAAATCTATGGTGTCATTATGTTATAGACAGTTGTAAAATCTATGGTGTCATTAGTGTTTTAATAACAGATTGATAAAATCTATGGTTCGTTTATGTTAATAGACAGATTTGTATAAAATCTATGGTGGCCTATGTTAATAGACAGATGTATAAATCTATGGTGCATTAATTTAATAGACAGATTGTATAAATCTATGGTGTTCCGTTTATGTTTAATACGAACAGATTTGTATACAAATCTATGGTGTCATAATGTTAATAGACAGATTGTATAAAAATCTATGGGTGTCATTAATGCTAAATCTAGACAGATTGTATAAAAACTATGGTTTCGTTTTGTTAATAGAACGATTGTATAAAATCTGTCGTGTCGTTTATTTGATAGACAGATTGTATAATTCTATGTATCGTTAATGTAATTAGACAGATTGTATAAAATCTATGGTACACAAAATCGGGTCAAAAAGTTTTGTTTATGGATGATATTCTCTTCAGACTTGGCTGATTACGAACCTAAACCTTGATAAAATCATCCTCGAGTATCTTACCTTAAATCGACTTAACTTAGCGTTATGTCCCCTTTTTTTATTTGACAGAATGAAAAAAAAGTAAAAGCAAACAATATTCGAAATGTGTCTACTGGCGATTCTAAGTTACTGATGCAAAGATTTATCGAAAGACACGAGTAATGAAGGCATCATGAAATAAAAGATCAGAAAAATACATCGACTTGCTACTTGGCAATAAAACAATGCAATTCCAGTCTGTGAACGGCTCGTTAACTGCAGCAATATTCATCGGCGGGGGGGGGGGTATTGCAGAAAGAGGGGAGAAGGAGCATGAAACAGGAAGGACTGGGGCTAGTATTACTCTTCTTGTCTTGTCTTCCACACAGCCGACAACCAGCGTCGGCTGAGCTTGAAGCGACGCAAGGAAATAATATTCAGTAAAAGATAAAAGATCTTTTTAAATAACGGCAGCGACCTTATTCGGCGGTTCCGTTTAATTGATGCTTTGCGCGGCGCATCGTTCTTGAATTCCCGGTGTCTTTTGTTATTGATCTACACGTTCCGAGCAAATCGACACAAGTTGCCGTGCTTTTCGATACTGTAGAATTAGCAACTAGTTTACTACTCGCCAACACCTCGCCTCTGACCATAACCCAAAATGCATATGGATTATGTA
Organism: Doryteuthis pealeii; assembly: GCA_023376005.1. Classification (NCBI taxonomy): domain Eukaryota; kingdom Metazoa; phylum Mollusca; class Cephalopoda; order Myopsida; family Loliginidae; genus Doryteuthis; species Doryteuthis pealeii. The sequence continues at coordinate 50,938,903 of CM042156.1, read as the reverse complement.
TATACTTTTGGAATCTTTTGTCTAGGAATATTATTGGATTTTTTAAACACACTCATAAACATAGCCCAGACACCCTAATATATATATAATGGAGTCAGACGCGAACCTTACTAAAGTTTCCGCTACTGCTCTCCGGGCTAAAATCTGACTCTCTTAGCCCTGAAGAGCATTAAGCGAACTTTTAGTAAGGTTTGTCTGACTCTGATTATCTTTTATTATTTACTCTCTTGTATTGAGCCACTTTACCTTATTAAGCTTTAGTTTCCTGGCGTTTTGTAGAGTATATAATTCTATGTTTATATATGCATATAAATGTTTTTTTCTTTTGGCCAAAAATATTGTACCAATAGATTATTTTGTTGGTACGAATTTTATATTGGTCTTTTTCTTTTCCAAAACATCTTTTCTCCCGGTTTTGATGTTTGGTAGTATATTTTTACAATCAAACTATTTGCTGGGTTTTTTCTCACCGCGAGGATTTAACAATAAGTTGGTATATTATATTATATATTATGTGGTGTTGGTGTGTGGTGTGTGGTGTTATGGACCCGGTTTGTCGATCCGGCCATGAAAGGTTCATCCATGAACAACCTACATAATGTTTTGTTTATAGTTGTGAGGTTATGTTGAAACCATCCCCGTACTTTTGGCCTCAGTCGTTAGGAAAGAAATTGGTGCACAAGGAATGCACAACCCAAATCTAAGACGAACACAGAATTTTCCATCTCCCGAATTTCCATCTCTGAATCCATCTCCCCTAACTGGTTACCTATCAGTTCTGTCCTTCTATTTTATACCCGTAGCTGGAGAGAACATCAATGAATTCATAACTTTCCAATGGTATTAGCGATATATGAAGTGCCAAACAGCCTGTCTTAGGATTGGACTCGGGTCTACGAACGTCTTTTCCCACACTCTAACCACTTATTACATGCGCTTCCACACACACGCACACAACACACAGCACACACACATATATATATTATAATATATATATATATATATAATATAAATATATTATAATAATAAGAAGACGGTGTGTCTTTTCTTCACAAATTTTCGCTCTTGAATGAAGGAGTTTTATAATTTGCGTTGAAGCATTGTGTTATCTATTGGTTTGGAGGTTGATTTTGACGCTATCTATGCCGGGTGTAAAAGAAAAAATGGTTCAAGATAACAATGTGGTTGTTTTGTTTAACCTGTTTAATTTTTACAGATTAAACAAATAATAATAACAGGTTTAACAAAACAACACCCTTGGTTACCTTATATTCTTTCCTTTCCACTGCATTGTGATGCCTTCAAAATCACAGCCCTCCAAAACAATATATATATATATATATATATATATATATATATATATATATATATATATATATATATATCATCAGTGTTCTTTAGTTGCAATTTTGAAAGTCATATCCCTATTAGCTATATTAATAATTATTCATCAAAACATTATTATTACTTAGTTTTATCTCCTTGAGATTTTAATAATTAAGGGAAGTTTTTCCTTCCCAACAGTGGATAGCTGAATTGTCTTTTAACGGTAATCTGAGGGCAACAATGTTATCCTCCTATCTCCCATAACTCTTCTGAGTATCTTAGCCGATTTCAACAATGCTTGTTGTCTGGATGGTCCCTCAATCTCATCTGATTTCCAGTTCTATACACTGTTTCTAAACTTTTCAAGTGCACCAACTTAGAGTTAATATCGATTTGTCCACTCTCTTATTCCATTTTTTTAAATGTATAGCAAATCTCCCAGGTATTTATATATCTTATCGTTTTCTTTTATCTCCTGTGATCTGCTGAAACTGAAAAATATCTACAGTTGACAAGTTCTCTTTCTTTTGTTAATCAATAAGTTGTTCATCAATGTTTACTGTGAAGTAATCCAGCTTTTTGAAACCCAGAGAATTTTTATTTTGTTCCATTTCTCAAGAAGCGATTCAGGTTTACGCATAAACATTTTGTTGTAATGGTTCAAATATTGGAGACACTTTTAGTATCCCCCGTGGATCACTTTCCATCCGCGTCCCATGCTAAGTATTGTATTCTCGTGACCTGTTTGCTGCCATTCGCTTATACATAGTTAAATTGTCTCATCCGTGTATCCAGACACCCTACATTTACTAATTCTGTGTTTTCTGATCCATTTTTTGCTTTGATATAATTTGTTTCTCATGGTATTGTTCTGTGTTGGTTAATATGGGAGAATTCAGTTTCTCCCCTGGATTTTTTTTCTTAAGGTCTTTTCATTTGCTAATTTCCCAATTCGTTTGAAGTATCCAGATAATTGTTTTTTCCATTTCTGTTTCTTGGTTTTTTCTTGTTTTATCTGTCCATATGTTTGCAGCAATTATTTTTGGAATTAACCGCAAATTAATCTTTCCTTGCTCTTTTTTGTTATTCTCCGAGTATTGGATTTGTGGCATCTACACAATCCACAATGTTGGCGAACCTCTTCCACTCCCTTTCTTGATACATCTAACTGTCTTTATTATCTCTTGGTGTAAAATGCTTTTTGCAAATTATAATTTTTTGTCCTTTGATCTATCCGCCGGTTTTCCCTCTTGTCCATTTAAGAATGGTTTCAGAGTATTTTAATGACGACTTACCCAGGTATTTATTCATTGATGGATTTCTATTCGCAGTGAAAATTGTTTCCCTAGGAGTTTCTTGATCTCTGAAATATTCTTTTTAATTCTTAATTTCATTTCTTGTTTGTTTGAGTTGTCATTTCCTAAGATTCCTAAGTATTTGTAATTCGTACTACTCTCCAAATGTTCCTTATATTTTCTTGATTTGGTAAAGTTGCATCTGTACATGTACTCTTCCACCCTTTATATCTAACTGCTGTAAGTTTTCACGCGAGCATATCAGGTGGTTCTTTCATGAATCTTGGTGACACCAATCTCTAGTTTGCAGGACTCCAGAAGTATTCTAGCGTTTTTGACCCTCGGTGTTGTTGGGTAGTTTTCGATCCACCGCTAATTTCAATTCCCAGTATTCTTTCCAAGCTTTTGGGACAATTCCAACTACAATGATATCACCGTCACATCATGTTGCAATTCTTTTTTTTAGTTCTCTGGCAAGTTCCAGGCATCTGTTAATATTCTCGCTTTTTAAAAAATTTTTACCCTTGGGTCATGTCCCTGTCATTCAGCAGCTATTGGCCAAAATTTGCAGATCTTTGTGTTGATATGTTACTCAGTTTGATCCAGCGAAAAAACAAACCCTATTCCGTACAGGTTGATAAAAACGGATAGAAACTTCGGCTGCTATAACAGCTATTTCATTCTGACCCCAACTACGTCACCAGAATGTAAACCCACTGCAGACTCACTAATATTTCCCTACATCCCTAAAAGAAAACACAACACGTTATTTTCACTCCACCTGAGTTTTTCACATCACGTTAGCTGAAGGTATTCACTGGATGTGAGTGGAAAAAGTCTCCTCTTGTCTCCAGACTCTCCTCAGTATTCTAAGCAATTGCAGCAGTGGCAGTAATCTGGATGGTCTTCAATTCTTCCTCTGATTTTCCAGATTCTCTAGTCTTTTTTCCAGTTTATTGGGACGTCAAGTGCACCACTACAATTGGATCACTTTCACTCACATATGCCACAGCTTTTTCAGTTCTTTGGCAAGGTCCAGGTATTTATCATATTTTTATTTGGGCTTAGCTTCACCCTTGATCTGCGGAACCAAGTCCCCTTTTAATCATGTTCTCTTTTTGTTTATATTTTATTTGCTCCTTTTGAGTTTCAATTACATTACTTATGGTCTTTCACTAGAAGTCTGAGTGACAGCAAGTCTTCCCAGGTCTTCAGGACTCTCTGGAGTATTCTGGCAGATTGCAGCAGTTGCAGTGTTCTGAATGGTTTTTAAACCCTGCCTCTGATTTGCAGAACTTTCCAGACCCTTTTTCCAATCCTTTTGGGACTGTTCCAAGTGCATCAACTACAATCGATACTTTGACTTTTATATTCATAACTTTTTCAGTTTCTGGCAAGGTCAGATTTTTATTATTTATATTATATATATTTTTTTTTTCGCCTGCGATGCTGATGGTCCTTACAATTGGTCTGAGTGGCAAACAGGTTTCTCAGGTCTCCAGGACTTCCTGAGTATTTCTAGCCAATTTCAAACATGCAGTGTCTGGAGGGTCCTCAATTTTCATGCTAATTTCCAATTCCATAGTCCCTGTTTTCCTAAACTTTGGTCAGCGTTCCAAGTGCACCACAGAAATGTTATGATTTTCACTCTCAAAAGCCCTGGAATTTGGCCAACAAAAATATGATGATAAATCCACTGAATACGGATGATTACAGAGTCATTTATCTTCAGAGACTTTTCCATTAAAATTGTAAGTATGGTAAAAAATGATGATTTATAATATCAATAAAGAATAAGCACCCTCACAGGGGTTAAGCATTTAAGTTTTTAATGTATAAAATATATATTAGATTAGAAAGACTGAATCGAAATTCAAAAAAAGAACTTCATGTAAAAAGTCACTCTTGTTTATATAAATTTTAATTGGTTTATACAAAATTCATTAATAGGATTGATTTTAATTCGCTAAGAATAAAATGATAATAATAGAGATCAATTACAGCAATAATTATTTACTAAATCCAGGTTTTGTTGAAAACCACTATGCAAATAACGATACTTATATTATGCAAACTTTTATGTGATATATAAGACACATTTCGTAGAAATGGACTTCGTCAACGGGAGTTCAATTCCTGACAAGCTTTGATTTCACATAGCGTATACCTTGGAAAGTATGAATCCAATTCTCCCTCCAGCTATGGGTAAATAGCATGGCTAGGTAACCAGTCTAGGAGAAGGAAAACTTGAATTCAAACCTGTTAAACTTAAGAAATTGACTTGTGTCGCATCCTGCTCGTGTGGAGGGTTGTAAATATATATTAAACACATTGCGATTTTAAACGCACTAATACATGGGCTTTCGGGCCTGTGTTTTGTAACGTAAATTACACACGTTGATCCAGGGCTATCCCTCCAGGCGATACCTCCCCCTGAGTTAAAGGACAGATGGTTTATTGCCCAGCGCCTGAGACACCCCCTTGAGGGGGAATGCCGAACGGATTGACGCAATTTTTTGTTGCCCACCTTAAAAAGAGACCTTAAATCCAGCAATATAAGTGGATGAGAGGCAAATGCTGTTTTAAGGCAAATCTATCTCGATTTTCACAGGGTATCGTTAATAAATATATTTTACCAACCTCCACACGACAGGATGCGACACAAGGTCAATTTCTTACGGTTTATCAGGTTGAATTCAGAGTTTTTCTTCTCAGACCGGTTGTCTAACCAGAGTCCAGTCTGCCCTACTATTTACCCATAGCTGAGGGAGAGTAGGATTCATAAACTTTCCAAGGATTAGCGCTAAGTGAAATGCAATTACAATATCGTTAATAAATAAGATTTAATCTGCGAATTAATGATTCTGATTATAAATTGAATAATCTTGATGAACCTACGCATCTCTGAGTGGTATGTGACGTAAGCAGTGACTTAGTTTGTGGTTACAGTCATCATCGAATCTCTATTATGATAAGATGATTGTAGAATGTGACAACTGGACGTTTATGTAAATGGGCATATTGAATAAAATCTATCGTGTCTAATGTTAATAGACAGATTGTATAAAAACTATGGTTTCTTATGTTAACAGACAATTGTTATAAAATATATCGTATCGTTAATGTAATAGACAGATTGTATAAAATCTATCGTGTCGTTAATGTTAATAGACAGATTGTATACAATCTATGTGTCTTTAATGTTGATTAGATTGTATAAAATCTATGGTTTCATTTATGTTAATAGACAGATTGTATAAAATCTATGGTGTCATTAATGTTAATAGGCAGATTGTATAAAATCTATGGTTTCGTTTATGTTAATAGACAGATTTATAAAATCTATGGTGTCATAATGTTAATAGACAGATTGTATAAATTATGGTGTCATTAGTGTAATAGACAGATTGTATAAAATCTATGGTTTCGTTTATGTTAATAACAGATTGTATAAAATCTATGGTGCATAATGTTAATAGACCAGATTGTATAAATCTATGGTTCATTAATAGTTAATAACAGATTGTATAAAATCTATGGTTCGTTTATGTTAATAGCAGATGTATAAATCTAGTGTCATAATGTTATAGACAGATTGTTAAATCTATGGTGTCATTAATGCTAATAGACAGATTGTATAAAATCTATGGTTTGTTTATGTTAATAGACAGATTGTATAAAATCTGTCGTTTTTGTCGTTTATGTTGATAGACAGATTGTATAAATCTATCTATCGTTAATGTTAATAACAGATTGTATAAAATCTATGTATCAAAAATCGGGTCAAAAAGTTTTGTTTATGATGATATTCTCTTCAGACTTGGCTGATTACGAACCTTAAACCTTATAAAAATCATCTCGAGTATCTTAACTTTAAATCGACTTTACTTACGCGTTATGTCTCTTCTTTTTTTATTGAACAGAATGAAAAAAAAGTAAAGCAAAACAATATCGAATGTGTCTACTGGGATTCTAAGTAACTGATGCAAAGATTTAATCGAAAGACACGAGTAATGAAGCATCATGAATAAAAAGATCAGAACAAATACATCGACTTTGCTACTTGCAATAAAACAATGCATTCCAGTCTGTGAACGCTCGTTAACTGCACAATATTCTATCGGCGGGGGGGTGATGCAAAAGAGGAGAAGGAGCATGACAGGAGACCTGGCTAGTATTACTCTTCTGTCTTGTCTTCACACAGCCGACAACCAGCGTCGCTGAGCTGATAGCGACGCAAGGAAATAATAATCAGATAAAGATAAAGATCTTTGTAAATACCGCAGCGACTATTCGGCGTTCGTTTATTGATGCTTTGCGCGGCGAATCCGTTCTTGACTCCCTGTGTTTGTATTGATCAATAAACGTTCGAGGCAAATCGACACAAGTGCGTGCTTTTCGATACTGTAGAATTTAGCCCTATTACTCGCTCCTCGCCTCTGAATAACCACAAATGCATATGATATGTATATATTTGATTCTTTTGCTAGAATTATTGGATTTTTACACACTCATACAAACATACCCAGACACCCATATATATATATATAATGAGTCAGAGAACCTACTAAAAGTTTCGCTTACTGCTCTCAGGGCTAAATCTGACTCTAGCCCTGAAGAGCATTAAGCGAAACTTTAGTAGTTTGTCTGACTCATTAGATTTATCTTTATTATTTACTCTACTTTTGTATTGAGCACTTTTTACTTATTAGCTTAGTTTCCTGGCGGTTTTGTATGAGTATATTATCTTATGTTTATATATGCATATAAATTGTTTTTTCTTTTGGCCAAAAATATTGTCCAATAGATTATTTTGTTGGTACGATTATTTGTCTTTTCTTTTTCCAAAAATCTTTTTCTCCCCGGTTGATGTTTGTAGTATATTTTTTACAATCAAACTATTTGCTGGTTTTTTCTCACCGCGAGGATTTAACAATAAGTTTGGTATATTATATATATATATATATGTGTGTGTGTGGTGTGTGTGTGTGTATGACTGTCTTGTCGATTCCGGCGCATGAGGTTCATCCAATGAACAACCTACATAATGTTTTGTTATAGTGGTGAAGCTTTATGTTGAACCATCCGTACTTTTGGGCTCAGTCGTTAGGAAAGAATTGTGCACAAGGAATGCCCAACAACCCAATCAACGACTGACCACAGAATTTTCCATCTCCTGATTATTCCATCTCCTGAATTTCCATCTCCTAGACTGGTTACCTATCCAGTCTGTCCTTCTATTTTACCCGTAGCTGGAGGAGAAAAATATGAATTCATAACTTTCCAAATGGTATAGCGATATATGAAGTGCAAACAGCCTTGTCTAGGATTTGAAATCGGTCTACGAGTCTATTTCCCACGACTCTAACCATTATTACATGCGCTTCACAACACACACACACACACACACACACACCACATATATATATATATATATATATATATTATTATATTATATATAATATATAAAGACGGTGTGTCTTTCTATCAAAATATTTCGCTCTTTGATGAAGAGAGTTTTATAATTGCTTGAAGCATTTGGTATATATTGGTTTGGAGTTGATTTTGAAGGCTATCACAATGCCGGTGTAAAGAAAAAATGTTCAGATAACAATGGTGTTGTTTGTTAACCTGTAATTTTTACAGAATTAACAAATAATAATACAGTTAACAAACAACACCATTGTTACCTTATTATTCTTTCTTTCCACCTCATTGTGATAGCTTCAAAATCAGCCTCCAAAACAATATATATATATATAATATATATATATATATATATATATATTATATATATATATATTTCATCAGTGTTCTTTAGTGCATTTTGAGTCATATCCTATTAGTCTATATTATTATTATTCATCAAACATTATTATTACTAGTTATCTCCCTTGAGATATTTAATAATTAGGGAAGTTTTCTTCCAACAGTGATAGCTGATTGTCTTTTACGTGATCTGAGGGCAACATGCTATCCTCCTATCTCCATGACTCTTCTGAGTATTCTAGCCGATTTCAACAATGCTGTGTCTGGATGGTCTCAATTCTTCATCTGATTTCCAGTTCCTATACACTGTTTCTAAAACTTTTTCAAGTGCACCAACTAGAGTTAATATCGCTTTCACTCTCTTATTCCATTTTTATTGTATAGCAATCTCCAGTATTTATATATCTTATCGTTTTCTTTTATCTTCACCCTGTGATATGTGTCCAAACTTACAAGTTTTTCTAGTAAGACTGCTACTCGGTCGATTTTTTTGTTTGTTTTGTTTTTCAGAGCTAAAATTGAAGGTACAAGTGAGCTTCAGATACGCTTTAAATATTAATACCTTTCTAAAATTTGTGTTCGAATTAATTACAAAAAATTTCTTCATAAAACAATAACTGTTGAGAATTTGTACATATTTTTAGATGAGGCTTGATAATTAGTATTATTTGGGATTATTCGGATATTGACCTCATCTTTTTGTTATCTGTACAACGATTCGGTCGATGTACCCTCCGGCCTACTTCAAGTATTTCTTGTCGGACTCAGAGACTCGGGAACTTCTTGTCGTAATCGGGAGTAATCACAGAATTGAACCTAACCCTTTATTCAGTCCACGGGGGTATCCTGTTCTTATCCGAATAATAATATAATAATAATAATAATAATAATAATAATAATAAGAAGAAGAAGAAGAAAAGAAGAAGAAAGAAGAAGAAGAAGAAGTCAAAGAAGACCAAACCTAGTATTGATAAAAAAAAAAAAAGAGAAGAACTTGTCAACTGGTAGATTTTGCAGTGCCAGCAGATCACAGGGTGAAGCTAAAGGAAAATGAATAATGGACAATATATCTGGACCTTGCCAGAGAACTGAAAGAGTTAGGAATATGAAAGTGATACCAATTGTAGTTGGTGCACTTGGAACAGTCCCAAAGGATGGAAAAGCGTTGGAAAGTTTGGAAATCAGAGTAAGGATTGAAACCATTCAGAACACTGCACTGCTGCAATCTGCCAGAATACTCAAAAGAGTCCTGGAGACCTGAGGAGACTTGCTGTCACTCAGACTCCAGTGAAAGACCATTCAGCTAATGCTGATGTGAACTCAAAAGGAGTAATAATAATAATAATAATAATAATAATAATATGGTATTTTCTTATCTTAAAAAATTAACCAAAAAATCAATGTTTTTTTTTTGGGTGGGGGGTCGAACGATTAATGGTTTTTTCAGTTTATATCAAGCAATAGGTTAGCCTGTTCTGCATATAATAGGTGACTACTTAAAAACTGCCACAAATTGTATCAACCTGCGGCTTGTGTGCCTGAAGCAAATAATAAATACTAAGATATATTATGAATATACTAACAGGACCTGTGTATATATCACAATATGTTAATTTAATTATTACGTTTGACATGTTTACTTAAGAACTATTGCAAAATAGTTCAATACGTAAAAGGTATGATAATTTTGATTTAACTCACTCACATTCTTTTTTCTTTCTTTCCTTCTTTTCATCTTTAAATTATGTTCGATTGAGACAGATTAGCATTATCGCTTCCGCGCGTTCACTCTCTCTATATATTTCTCCTACTCTCTTTTTTTCTTTCTTTTTTCTTATATTTTTCTGTGTAGCATGTCTTTTTTCTTCCCTTTGTTAATTTATAATAAAAACAGAATGGTCCATTATTTAGCTGAGATGTCGACGCTCCCAAGAAATAGGAATTCGTCGGATAAGTAAAAAGTAAGTCATCGGGGCGGCCTAAAGTCGGTATCAGCCAATCAGGGAGTGAGTCTATCTCCTTTTCACTAGCGCTAGATCAAGGAGATTGTTTTGACGTCTGAGATGGAGCGCCACACCTACCATCATCTCCTTATTTTACCGCACAGATCCCTGTGCTACTCATACGCTGAGTTGGCGAGGGCCAGGTATCGAACTAGGAACCTTGTGGCTTCTTAGCCGAACGCTCTACCGACTGAGCTAACCTGGTCTTGGAGGATTTGGGCGGTCTCATTTTTAACCAGAGGGTGTTGTAAGATGATAACGGTCGTAAGAACACGAGTATTAATATATAGATTCCTTATGCATTTCGTCTCCCTGGGAGACTGGTAGAGGATGCCTATTTTCTGTAGACCATGTAATCGAGTTAATTGTCTCTCTTTTATTTCTCTAACTACTAAGATAGGAATGAGCACATTACTTCCACTTAGAAGAATAGAAACCTTCGAAGCCGAAGAACAAAGTGGTTGCAGATAGCTAAGGCCTGCATGTCATTGTAAAAGTTCAAATCGATATGAAGGATGTTTAAAATAATGGTTTTAATAAAATCAAGAACGCACTTGGAATTATTTTCAGCACCTTTCATCGCTACGAAAAAGGATTTTTTTCTTTCTTTCTTTTTTTCTTCTTTTTAAAAACATTCTCTTCGATTCCTTTTATGTTTTAATTCATTCGCCAACACTCTTCCGTTTTTATTAAACATTAGAGAATTTTTCCATCATTATTTCTGCATGTCCTTTCTTTGTCCTTTTTATTTTGTCATCAAATAAATCCTTTAAAAAGATTCACGTTCACTTAGTGAACTCACTGAATGGTTACCCCATCAGCTTTGTCCATTAAATATTTCTTGTTGGCAAAGTTGTTAGAGCATTGAACGGTTCGACAAGATCTGTGATTCTATCTTGGTGACTTTGGCACATTAACTAAATCTAATATGATGATAAAATCCACTGAATAGACGATGATTACAGAGTCATTTATCTATCAGAGACTTTCCCATTAAAAGTTGATAGTATGGTAAAAAATGATGATTTATAATATCAAGTAAAGAATAAGCACCCTCCAGGGGTAAGCATTTAAGTTTTAATGTAATAAAATATATTAGATTAGAAAGACTAACGAAATTAAAAAAAGAACTCATATAAAAAGTTCACTCTTGTTTTAATTAAATTTTAATTGGTTTCTATACAAAATCATTAATAGGATTGATTTTAATACGCTGAGAATAAAATGATAATAATCAGAGATCAATTACACAAATAATTATTTACTAAACCCGGTTTTGTTGAAACCACTATGCAAATTAACATATCTTATATTATGCAAACTTTTATGTGATATATAAGACACATTTCGTAGGAAATGGACTCGTCAACGCGAGTTCAATTCCTGGACGAAGCTGTTGGCATTTCACATAGCGCTAGTACCCTTGGGAAAGGTATGAATCCAATTCTCCCTCCAGCTATGGGTAAATAGCATGGCTAGGTAACCAGTCTAGGAGAAGGAAAACTCTGAATTCAAACCTGTTAAACTTAAGAAATTGACCTTGTGTCGCATCCTGCTCGTGTGGAGGGGTTGGTAAATATATATATAAGACACATTGCAGAATTTTAAACGCACTAATAACATGGGCCTTTCGGGGCCTGTGTTTGTTAATGTAAATTAACAGCGTTGATCCCAGGGGGGCTATCCCTCCAGGCGATACCTGCCCCCTGAGTTAAAGGGACAGGACTGGGTTTATTGCCCAGCGCCTGAGACACCCCCCTTGAGGGGGAATGCCGACGGGATTGACGCAATTTTTATGTGCCCACCTTAAAAAGAGACCTTAAATCCAGCAATCATAAGTGGGATGAGAGGCAAATGCTGTTTTAAGGCAAATCTATCTCGGATTTTCACAGGGATATCGTTAATAAATATATATTTACCAACCCCTCCACACGAGCAGGATGCGACACAAGGTCAATTTCTTAAGCGGTGTTTATCAGGTTTGAATTGAGAGTTTTCCTTCTCCTAGACCGGTTGTCTAACCAGAGTCCAGTCTGCCCTACTATTTACCCATAGCTGGAGGGAGAGTAGGATTCATAACTTTCCCAAGGGTATTAGCGCTAAGTGAAATGCAATTACCAATATCGTTAATAAATAAGATTTATTCTGCGAATTAATGATTCTGATTATAAATTGAATAATCTTGATGAACCTACGCAATCTCTGAGGGTATTGTGACGTAAGCAGTGACTTAGTTTTGGTTACAGTCAGTCATCGAATCTCTATTATGATAAGATGATTGTAGAATGTGACAACTGGACGTTTATGTAAATGGGCATATTGAATAAAATCTATCGTGTCGTTAATGTTAATAGACAGATTGTATAAAAACTATGGTTTCTTTTATGTTAACAGACAGATTGTATAAAATATATCGTATCGTTAATGTTAATAGACAGATTGTATAAAATCTATCGTGTCGTTAATGTTAATAGACAGATTGTATACAATCTATGGTGTCTTTAATGTTGATAGATTGTATAAAATCTATGGTTTCATTTATGTTAATAGACAGATTGTATAAAATCTATGGTGTCATTAATGTTAATAGGCAGATTGTATAAAATCTATGGTTTCGTTTATGTTAATAGACAGATTGTATAAAATCTATGGTGTCATTAATGTTAATAGACAGATTGTATAAAATCTATGGTGTCATTAGTGTTAATAGACAGATTGTATAAAATCTATGGTTTCGTTTATGTTAATAGACAGATTGTATAAAATCTATGGTGTCATTAATGTTAATAACAGATTGTATAAAATCTATGGTTTCGTTTATGTTAATAGACAGATTGTATAAAATCTATGGTGTCGTTAATGTTAATAGACAGATTGTATAAAATCTATGGTGTCATTAATGCTAATAGACAGATTGTATAAAATCTATGGTTTCGTTTATGTTAATAGACAGATTGTATAAAATCTGTCGTGTCGTTTATGTTGATAGACAGATTGTATAAATTCTATCGTATCGTTAATGTTAATAGACAGCTTGTATAAAATCTATGGTATCAAAAATCGGGTCAAAAAGTTTTGTTTATGGATGATATTCTCTTCAGACTTGGCTGATTACGAACCTTAAACCTTGATAAAAATCATCTCGAGTATCTTAACTTTAAATCGACTTTACTTAGCGTTATGTCTCCTTTTTTTTATTGAACAGAATGAAAAAAAAGTAAAGCAAACAATATTCGAATGTGTCTACTGGCGATTCTAAGTTAACTGATGCAAAGATTTAATCGAAAGACACGAGTAATGAAGGCATCATGAATAAAAAGATCAGAACAAATACATCGACTTTGCTACTTGGCAATAAAACAATGCATTCCAGTCTGTGAACGGCTCGTTAACTGCAGCAATATTCTATCGGCGGGGGGGGGGTGATGCAGAAAGATGGGAGAAGGAGCATGACAGGAGGACCTGGGCTAGTATTACTCTTCTGTCTTGTCTTCACACAGCCGACAACCAGCGTCGGCTGAGCTGATAGCGACGCAAGGAAATAATAATTCAGTAAAAGATAAAGATCTTTGTAAATACGGCAGCGACTTATTCGGCGTTCCGTTTATTGATGCTTTGCGCGGCGAATCCGTTCTTGACTCCCTGTGTCTTTTGTATTGATCAATACAACGTTCGAGGCAAATCGACACAAGTGCGTGCTTTTCGATACTGTAGAATTTAGCCAACTAGTTACTCGCCTAACACTCGTCTCTGACAATAGCCACAAATGCATATGGATTATGTATATATTTTGATCTTTTGTCTAGGAATTATTGGATTTTTTACACACTTATACAAACACACCCAGACACCCATATATATATATATAATGAGTCAGACGAACCTACTAAAAGTTTCGCTTACTGCTCTTCAGGGCTAAAATCTGACTCTTAGCAAGGCATGAGTCTGACTCATTAGATTTATCTTTATTATTTACTCTACTTAGTATTGGCACTTTTTACTTATTAGCTTTAGTTTCCTGGGGTTTTGTATGAGTATATATATCTTATTTTATATATGCATATAAATTGTTTTTTTCTTTTGGCCAAAAATATTGTACCAATAGATTATTTTTGGTTGGTACGACTATCTTGGTCTTTTTTTTTCCAAAAATCTTTTTCTCCCCGGTTGATGTTTGGTAGTATATTTTTACAATCAAACTATTTGCTGTTTTTTTTCTCACCGCGAGGATTTAACAATAAGTTTGGTATATTATATATATATATATATGTATGTGTATACTGTCTATTATGAGGTTCATCCAATGAACAACCTACATAATGTTTTGTTTATAGTGGTGAAGGCTTATGTTGAACCATCCGTACTTTTGGGCTCAGTCGTTAGGAAAGAATTGGTGCACAAGAATGTCAACGACTGACCACAGAATTTTCCATCTCCTGATTAAATCTCCTAGACTGGTTACCTATCCAGGTCCTTCTATTTTACCCGTAGCTAGGAGAACATATGAATTCATAACTTTCCAAATGGTATTAGCGATATATGAAGTGCAAACAGCCTTGTCTAGGATTTTCGGTCTACGAGTCTATTTACGACTCTAAATTATTACATGCGTTCTACGGTGTGTCTTTCTATCACAAATATTTTCGTCTTGATGAAGAGAGTTTTATAATTTGCTTGAAGCATTGTGTATATATTGGTTTGGAGGTTGATTTTGAAGGCTATCACAATGCCGGTGTAAAGAAAAAATGTTCAGATAACAATGGTGTTGTTTGTTAACCTGTAATTTTTACAGATTAACAAATAATAATTACAGGTTAACAAACAACACCATTGTTACCTTATTATTTTTCTTTCCACCTGCATTGTGATAGCCTTCAAAATCAGCCTCCAAAACAATATATATATATATATATATATATATATATATATATATATATATATATATAATATTCATCAGTGTTCTTTAGTGCATTTTGAGTCATATCCTATTTGTCTAGATTCTATAATTATTCATCAAACTTAATTATTACAAGTTATCTCCCTTGAGATATTTCATAATTAGGGAAGTTCTTTCCCCACCAGTGATAGCTGATTGTCTTTTACAGTAATCTGAGGGGCAACAAGTCTTCTCAGATCTCCAGGACTCTTCTGAGTATTCTAGCCGATTTCAACAATGCTGTTGTCTGGATGGTCTCAATTCTTCATCTGATTTCCAGTTCCTATACACTGTTTTCTAAACTTTTAGCAAGTGCACCAATTAGAGTTAATATCGCTTTCACTCTCTTATTCCATTTTTTTTAATTGTATAGCAATCTCCAGGTATTTATCTATCTTTTGTTTTCTTTCTTCTTCACCCTGTGATCTACTGAAACTGAAAAATCTACCAGTTGACAAGTTCTCTTTCTTTTGTTAATCAATACTAGGTCTCTTCATCATGTTACCTGCGGTAAGGTAATCCCTCTTTATCTGAAAGACCCAGATAATTTTTATTTGTTCCATTCTCAAGAAGCGATTCAGGTTTACGCATATACCATTTTGTTGTATGGTCAATATTGAGACCGTTTTAGTATTCCCCGTGGATCACCTTTCCATCCCAGTCATGCCTAGCATTGTATTCTCGTTGTACTTATTTGCTGCATTCGCTTAATACATAATTAATTGTCTCATCCGTGTATCCAGACACCCTACATTTACTATTCTGTTGTTTCTGATCCATTTTTGCTTTGATATAATTTGTTCTCATGGTATTGTTCTGTGTTGTAATTATGGGAGATTCAGTTTCTCTCCCGGGATTTCTTTTTCTTAAAGGTTTTTCATTTGCTATTTCCCCAATTTTTCGTTTGAAGTATCCAGATAATTGTTTTTTCCCATTTCTGTTTTCTTGTTTTTTCTTGTTTTTATGCTTGTCCATATGTTGCAGCAATTACTATTGGATACCGCAATTAATCTTTCCTTGCTCTTTTTTGTGTATTCTCCGAGTCATTGGATTGTGGCATCTACACAATCCACAATGTTGGCGAAACCTCTTCCACCTCCCTTTCTTGATACATCTAACCTGTCTTTATTATCTCTTGGGTGTAATGCTTTTTGCATTATTATGAATTTTTTGTCCTTTGATCTATCCGCCGGAGTTTCTCTCTTGTCCAATTTAAGAATGGTCCAGAGTATCTTATAATGAGACTACCCAGGTATTTATTCCATTTCTATCGCAGTGATTGGTTTCTAGGAGTTTTCTTGATCTTCTGAAATATTCTTTTTTATTCTTTATTTCATTTCTGTTTGTTTGACGTTTTCCACTTCTAAGATTCCTAAGTATTTGTAATTCTACTACTCTCCAATTGTTCTTATATTTTCCTGATTTGGTAGTTGCATTCTGTACATTGTTACTCTTCCAACCCTTTATTAAACTGCTTGTAAGTTTTTCACGCAAGCATTATCAGGTGGTCTTTCATCGGACTCTTTGTGACACCAAGTCTACTCAGATTTGCAGGACTTTTCAGAGTATTCTAGTAGTTTTTGACCTCGCTGTTGTTGGGATAGTTTCGATTCCACCGCTAATTTCCAATTCCCCCAGTATTCTTCCAAGTTTTGGGACAATTCCAACTACAAATTATATCACCGTCCACATCATGTTGCAATTTCTTTTTTAGTTCTCTGGCAAGTTCCAGGCAACTGTCTATATTCTCGCTTTTTATTTTTACCCTTTGGTCCTGTCCTGTCATTCACAACTATTGCAAAATTTGCAGATCTTTGTGTTTGACATGTTACCAGTTTTGATCCAGCGAAATAACAAACCCTATCGTACACGGTTGATAGAAAACTGGTATCAAGAATATTCGGCTGATATACAGCTATTTCAATGTGACCCCACTACGTCCACCAGATGTAAACCCCACTGCAGACCTCACTATATTTCCCTACATCCTCCCTAAAAAAAAACACAACACAGTTATTTTCACTCCTTTTGAGTTTTTCACATCACCGTTAGCTGAAGGTATTTCACTGGATGTGAGTGAAAAGTCTCCTCTTTTCCAGGACTCTCCTCAGTATTCTAGCCAATTGCAGCAGTGCAGTAATCTGGATGGTCTCAATTCTTCCTCTGATTTCCAGATTCTCTAGTCTTTTTTCCAAGTTTATTGGGACCGTTTCAAGTGCACCAACTACAATTGGTATCACTTTCACTCACATATGCCACAGCTTTTTCAGTTCTTTGGCAAGGTCCAGGTATTTATCCATATTTTTATTTTTGCTTCAGCTTCACCCTGTGATCTGCTGGAACCAAAGTCCACCATTTGACATGTTCTCTTTTTTGTTATATTATTATTTGCTCCTTTTGAGTTTTCACATTAGCATTAGCTTATGGTCTTTCACTAGAGTCTGAGTGACAGCAAGTCTCCCCAGGTCTTCAGGACTCTTCTGAGTATTCTGGCAGATTGCAGCAGTGCAGTGTTCTGAATGGTTTTAACCCTTCCTCTGATTTGCAAACTTTCCAGACCCTTTTCCAATCCTTTTGGGACTGTTCCAAGTGCACCAACTACAATTCGTATAACTTTGACTTTTATATTCCATAACTTTTTCAGTTCTCTGGCAAGGTCCAGATTATTATTATTATTATTATTATTATTATATGTTTTTTTTCGCCTGCGATAGCTGATGGTCTTTCACAATTGTCTGAGTGGCAACAGGTCTTCTCAGGTCTCCAGGACCCTTCTGAGTATTCTAGCCAATTTCAACAATGCAGTTGTCTGGATGGTCTCAATTTTTCATCTAATTTCCAATTCCTATAGTCTGTTTTCTAAACTTTTGGTCAGCGTTCCAAGTGCACCAACAGAAATTGTTATGATTTTCACTCTCAAAAGCCCTGGAACTTGCCTCAACAACACCTTGTAGCTGCTGTTATTCAGGCAAACAGAGGAGCTACACATTTTCAGTTGCCTCTCTCTAATTTTTTTAGTAATACGGTTTATAAATTCAGACATGCATCAAAACCCCCACCCCCTCCGAGTAGACAATCCCCTTACTGCATTTTCCTTCCTCAGACGCCGATTCACATGCCTCGTGCTCGAGAACAAAGATCATTGATGTATCATTTATGGGAGATACATGAAACCAGTACACGTCATTTCACACAAAAAGTCAGTTTTATGCGAGGATTCGTGTTGGACTTACATACTTAACTATGCGTCTATGCATTTCATTGAATAGGCATAAACAGTGAAATACGTTTTCGGATCTTACCCGCTTTTCTCCCTCAACCCCCTCTCTCTCTCACTCTCACTCACACTCTCTCTCTCTCTTTCTTTCTTTCTCTCTCTGTCTCTCTGTCTCTTCTTTCTTTCTTTCTTTTTTTTATCTCACTCTCTTTTATGCAGATAGATTGATATGAACAAATTGCACTAAAGTTTAATGGGTATCTGCATATTTAACTGAGTATAAGCGGTCAATATCAAAAACAATTGAAAAAGACAAACACACACACACACATGCACACATGCAAACACACTCAAACAAGCACACACACACACACACACACACACACACACACACACATATATATATATATATATATATATATATATATATATAATCTAGTATAGCGTAGTCAAAGAATCAATAGCGTTTGGTGACTGTCAGTTTCTCAGCTATACGAGTACCCTCCATACCACTTCAGAGGCACCAACAGCGGAACGATTATCGTCGTAGGGGATGGAATCGGTGGCGCGAATTCAAACTCTGGATGAGGATGTTTAAATTTTCCTTGGGATAGGCATAAATCCGTATCTTCTATCTATGGATATATAGTAGGACAGACTGGATTATTTAACCATAGGCAAACAACCAGTATAGATGAAGGAAATCTGAATTTAAATCAACTGTGCTCTATTCACAAATTGACCTTGTGTCGCATTCCACCCGTGTTGAATAAATGCATAACATTTCTCAGGATTTTTTAGATGAGGCTTCATAATTAGTATTATTTGTATTATTCGGACTATTGTCCTCATCTTCATTGTTATCGGCCGATGTGACCTCCGGCCTTCTTCAGGTATTTTTTATCAGACTCGGGGACCTTCTTGTCGTAATCAGGAACCTTCTTGTCGTAATCGGGAGCCATCATGAAACTTTGAACCCAACCCTTTGTTCAATCAGCGGGAGTATCCTGTTCCGCTAACCATAGCTGGGGTAGAGGCGTTAAGCTGTGTTAATCATTATTCTATGTTACTGCTGCCAGGATTGAACCTGTAGCCTAGAGATAACTATCACTTAGAACTGTCTTAACCTAACTCCTTTATCCACTAGGCCATTTGTCCAATTGGGGCACCCGATTACGACAAGAAGTTTCCCGATTATGACAAGAATGTTCCCGAGTCTGTGAAGATTCCCGAGTCCGACAAGAAATACCTGAAGAAGGCCGAAGGACACATCGGCAGAAACGTTGTACAGATAACAATGAAAATGAGGACAAGAGTCCGAATAATACAAATAATACTAAAATGCATAACACTACTGATTCACCACCAATCTAAAAAATACTAACAGGCTATATTCATAACCTTATGCAGTCTCATTCCCCAACGAAATATAACTACACTAGGATGCTGCGAGGTGTTTTTAACAAATCCTACAAGCAGCACTGTAGAAAAGAGTCCCACGTCGAAAACCAGACGAGCAAGACATGCTGGATCCTACTGGGGTAGAAGTAAGAATGGACTCAAAAACCAAGTTCTTCTATGAACTTCTAACCTTGGACACACCAGTGTTGGCTGACCAGAAAATATAATTACATTCATAATCTCTTTGCTTACAGTCGACTTACCAAGTGTGGTGGCCGATAGGGGCGAATATCGAGAAGGAATCGAAAGAGTCCCTCTTGCCGGTCCGCCATTATGAGTATGATGATTGTTGGCCGATCAGAAAGAAAAAACACTTTAGTTTATCATCTCTTTGCTTACACTAGGTGCCGTCTAGAGGACTTTCTCAGTGTGATGGCCGATAGGTACGGATGGCAAGAGAACCAAAAGGGTCCCTGCTGTCGACCAGCCTTGATGATGATGATGATGATGATGATGATTGGAATTGTAACTCTTCTGACCACGCGCCATAGTCCCAGGACATTGGCGATGGTCATTGCCCAGTAACGCGTTAGTAGGCGATTATAAGACACCTATGAGGTGCTACGACTACTTTGTCACAGCTACACTACCTTTTACCTATCACGCATACATTATCTGTTTTTACAAGTCGGGAAAATCGAAATTAACCAGAGTAGTGCTGTCTCTAACATTTTTTTTTTGAAATGCCAATGAAAATTGTCGTTTAAATGATTCTATAATTATATATACTAGCAAATATATGCATCCTCCGGGTGCAAGTATTTAAGTTTTAATGTAATAAAATATTGTATTAAATTAGAAAGGCTAATGAAGCTAAATAAGAATACAGATAAAAAGATTTGAAACAGAGGGAGTATAATAAAAAATTTGAAACAGAGGGAGTATAATCGATAAAATAGAGCAATTGAAATTTACTCTTCCATCACTCTCGTCTTTCATTGTTATTTTTTCTAATTTAAGTATTTAGTTAAAAGAGGAAGTAAAGAATAAAATGACAGTTATTTTATCTTGTTAATGGATTTCACTTAAAATTCATTGAAGAGATTTTTGCTTATATTCATTAAAATAAAACCAAACAGTTAGAAATCAATAATACTAAGCACATATTTATTAAATTCGATTTTTTAATATTAATATGCAAATTAGCCTTCCCGTTCAAACTGTAAACCGCTATTTTGTTGTATATATAAATATGATTGCATGTTGTCAGTATGTAGACATAGTTAACAGTATTAATAATGTAAGACAATTTTATTAATAATTGAGGTTTAGATAAAAATAAAATCATGGAGAATGTGATGTCATTAACTAAAAGAATTGTGACTTGAGTAGGAATATAGTTTCGGTTACAGACAGAAAAACACACAATCTCCATTATAATAAAGATATATATATATATATATATATATATGTATGTTTTGTATACTCGTGTCAGACATGGTTATTGATGATATGAAATTGTTTTAGAATTTACTATTATTTGGTAAACAGTGTGAGATAAAAAAAAGCGCTAAAATTATATTCCATTCTTTTTTTCCCTCTGGAAATTAAAAGACAATTTCGAATAACTAATTGATCTGATAGAATTAGCTTGCTTTTCGATAACCGAAAATGGAAGTGAATTTTTCATATCTTTATGTCACTGTATATTATATAATTAAATGAATTTATCTGCGTTCCATTTAGACGCTAACTAACTTCCCCGTCTTTCCCCAACCCTAGCAGATTAGGATGGACACAAACACTAATTGTTACTAATAAAAGGATAAAAACACCTAACGAGAAAAAGATCTATTAATTATATTTGCTATATCTATTTTGTACATATATAAAGGGAAGTTTATGTGTCCGGATAAAACTGTTGGAGCAGCTTTTATATATAAGGTGTGCTGGACGCCACAACTTAAATTTATTGACTCTTCGTGGCAGTATGGATTCAATCGACCAATCAACACGCTCAATACGTGGTTGGTTAACTATTTAAAGGCCTTCATTGAAAGGCGTTCAATTGCTCGTGCTTAACATGGACGAACAACCAAAATTCTGCTTAACACTGAGGAACACATGGATCATAGAATTCAATATACACAGACAAACAAACAAGGATTCCACTTAAAATAACGCAAGGATCATTAGATTCCACTCAAAACGGATAAAACTTAATGCCACTAGGGATCTCCACTGTAAAGTGTTATTCCCTGCAGCCTAAAAATGACCACAGGAATATTAACAAAACTACAAAAAAAAAAAACAATTAACGACAAAGGAAATATATATACACATTAAATATCAACGGTTCTTGCTTTTTTTAATGCAAAATTTATAAAGATTTGATTTATATTCGAAGCTATATTAGAAATTAATATATACATAGAAATAGCATTGAAATTCTACATTAAAATGTCCAGCATTTGTAAATCTAAAAAATAAACAATATATAAGAGCAATATTTTAAATTAAGTAAAAATAATTATATTCTAAATAAGGCATTAAAAATTCATGTTTTAAATTATGTCCGTCAATAGTAATAGATAAGGCTTCATAAGCGTAATCTTTTAAATAAGGCCCCTATAATAGTAATAATCTTAAATAAGCCTTTTTAAGAGTTATATTCTAAATAAGACCCTATAAGAGTAATCTACTGAATAAGGTCCTATAAGAGTTATATTCTAAATAAGATTTATATAAAATAATATCTTAAATAAGGCTCTATAAGATCTATATTCTAAATAAGGTCATATTAAATAATATTAAAAATAAGGCTCTATAAAAGAAATATATTAGCTAAGTCCCTATTGATACATTGTTTTTATAAGCACCTTATAAATTATGAACGTACATGTAGTTAGAATATTTTGAATTATGGTCCGTTAGATTTAGAATAACGGGTTCCTATGGAAAATTATCCGACAGTTATGGACGGGTAATAACCTTTTGATTTGACCCCTTGAAAGCGCGCGAGTGGACACGTGTGATAGTTTGAGATCAGATGCGATCCGGTTTCTAAGGAGCGCAGATAATTTTGTCGGCTCTGATGGGTCGGTCTCACCGCGGCGGAAACATGGGTTGGTTTCTGAAAATAAAGCTTTATTAAAAAACAACCAAATCTTGTTAAATAATGTAAAACAAGAGCTGACAGCCTGAAGAAATAAACAAATAGAATCCCACTAGATCAACCAGAGAAAATAGCCGAGGAGTTAGAACCACTTGAACCAGGGAGTCAATAAGCATGATATTAAAAATAATAATAATCATTCATCAATATCACCCTATCTAATGTGTCCATCTCTGTCTCTATCTCTGTCTGTCTATCTGTCTGTCTATCTGTCTGTCTCTGTCTCTGTCTCTCCCTGTTTATATACCCGACGTTGAACGAGTATATAACATTATGAGAGTGATTGGAATCCGGATGATTGTTAGAGCACGTCAAAATGACAACGTAAGAAGGAAGAGTAATTTTCTCTCCCGAGCAGAATAAAGAATTTCTTTTGAAAAGATCAGAAGGAACCATTGTGCATAAAACGGATGTCTTAATTATTATTGAAGCTTTTTCCATTCTTCGAAGATTGTCTTGTGGAATGCACTAAGAAAGACTAATGACATATTATTCCCGTTGATTTCCATGCTTAACACATTTCTTGCTAAGTGATGATTAGCAACGTTCAGACAACGTGATGATCAGTGACACTTCTTTAAGTGTTAATGAGAGAATATTAGGGCGGCAGCGGCAGCGGCGGCGGTGCTGCTGGAAGGGGCGGAGGTGGTGGCAGTGATAGTTGCGGTCGAGGTGGCAGACACCAGGCAACCATATGCAGATCTGGTCTGAATAAAATATAACTGTTTCTCAAAATCAAGCAACGATTTTAAAAATCTAATAGATCACAAATTGGGTGTGAGCCTATTCTAGTAGTGACCACCCCAAGCGGATCTAACAGGTTTGAATTCAGAGTTTTCCTTCTAGACTGGTTTCTAACCATGGTTAAAGAGCCCAGTCTGCCCTACTATTTACCCACAGATGGAGGGATAGTAATTGGATTCTTACCTTACCCAAGGGTATGAGCGCTATGTGAACTGTAGCTTCGTTCAGGATTTGAACTCGAGTCGACGAGTCCGTTTCCTACGACTCTAACCATTACACCACACGCCTCCAACCTTAAGTTTAGTTTCAAGTGAAGCAACAGGAAGGAATTGGTTGTTGAGATCATGAATTAGAATCTGATCAAGATAAATATCATCATCATCATCATCATCATCATCATCATCATCATCATCATCAAAAGTTAACAAGTCTGAGAATGTTAGTATTTAAACAACTCCCCCCAATTCGGAAATTATATTTTCCTTTAACTAAAAAGTTCCGAACATTTTTTTTTAAACAAAGGGTGTGTTTTTAGAAATATTGGCGCCCTTTGTAGATGGTTTAAAAAAGAAATCTACTTATATTATAGATACTAGCAAATATATGCACCCTCCGGGTGCAAGTATTTAAGTTTTAATATAATAAAATATCATATAAATTAGAAAGCTAATGAAACTGGATAAGAATGCAGATAAAAAGATTTGGAACAGAGGGGGTATGATTGAAAAATAGAACAACTTTGAAACTAACTCTTCCATCATTTTCCATTACTCCCGTCTTTCATTGGTAAATTTTCCTAATTTAACTATTTAGTGAAAATAGGAAGTAAAGAATAAAATTACAGTTATTTCTTCTTGTTAAGGGATTTTAAAAGATTTATCCCCAAGATTTTTGCTCATATTCATAAGATAAAACAAACCATTAGAAATCAATAATACTAGCATATATTTATTAAAATCAATTTTTTAAAGATCAATATGCAAATTAGCCTTCCCATTCACACTGTAATCCGCTATTTTGTTGTATATATAAATACAATTGCATATTATTAGTATGTAGATATGGTCAACAGTCTTAATGATGTAAAACAATTTTATTAATAATTGAGGTTTAAATAAAAATAAAATCATGGAGAATGTGATGTAAATAACTAAGGGAATTGTGACTTGTATAGTAATATAGTTTCGGTTACAGAGAAACAAACCCACAATCTCCATTATAATAAGATGTATACTCCTTATTTTGCCTCTTATCTCAAAACCATCCGAGTAAGACAAAAAAACATGCTGTAAAAGCAAGGACAAACACATAAGTGACTTTCTTCCGTGGACAACTACATACGGGCACACAAGTGTAGGCTGACTGTTGCAGAATGAGCGGAGACAGACGAAATGGTCAATCATATAATAAGCAAATGCAGCAAACTAGCACAAAAGAGTACAAGACTAGGCACGACTCTGTGGGAAAGGTAATCCACTGGGAACTGTGCAAGAAATTAAATTTTCACCACACAATCAAATGGTATTTACACAAACCTGAACCTGTCCTGGAAAACGAAACGCATAAAATTCTCTGAGACTTCGAGATACAGGCGGATCACCTAATCCCGGCCCGGAGACCGGAAAAGTAATAATCGACAAGAAGAAGAGAATCTGTCATCTCGTGGATTTTGCTTTCCCGGCTGACCACCGAGGGAAAATGAAAGAAAGAGAAAAATAAACAAATACTTGGACCTTGCCAAAGAACTGAGGAAACTTTGGAACATGAAGGTGAAGGTCGTACCAATTGTAATTGGTGCCCTTGGAACAGCCACCAACACTCTGGAAAAGAATTTGGGAGAATTGGAAATCAGAGGAAGAATCGAGACCATCCAAACTACAGCACTGTTGGGATCGGTTAGAATACTCAGAAGAGTCCTTGAGACCCGAGGAGGAGACTTGCTGTCACTCAGCCTCAAGTGTACCACAGACTAAGACAGGTGATAACTAGAAAAAGAGAACTTATCTAATGGTAGATTTTGCAGTTCCAGCAAATCACAGGGTGAAGATGAAAGAAATTGAAAAGATAGACAAATACTCGGACCTTGCCAGAGAATTGAAAAAAGCTGTGGAATATGAGGGTGAAAATGATACCAGTTGTTATTGGTGCACTAGGAACAGTCACAAAAATCTTGGAAAAATGATTGGAGGAATTGGAAACCAGAGGAAGAATTGAGACCACCCAGGAAACTTCATTGCTGAAATCGGCTAGAATACCCAGAAGAGTCCTGGAGACCTGAGAAGGCTTGGTGTCAATCAACCTCGAGTGAAAGACCATCAGTTAATGCTGGTGTGAAAAAACTACTACTACTACTACTACTACTACTACTACTAATAATAATAATAATGTAGATGTGATATAAGCCAGTCTATTAGCAAAAGAAAATAAAGAGAAGATTTATGGTTTTAAGAGGAGACTTGATCTCACTTGGTAAGTCTGGGTTATATAACTCATGTTAAAAATAGAAAGAGAAAATAAGAAAGAGAATAGAGAAAGCCAATTGTAGCGGAGAATTGGAGCAGATCCATTCATTGGGATTAGAGGATTCACCGAAAATGGAAAGTTCAGAAAAATTCCGAGGATATTTCAGGGAATAATTAACTCCAGAAAAAAATATTTTTAATTTTCCTTTTGTTTTTGTTCACGAGTATTAACTAATTTGTTTTTTTTTTTGTTTATTCACATATCAATCTTCGTTGGTTTAACTAACTAATTACCCCCCCTTTCTCTTTCTTTTTTTCTTTTCTTACTCTTTTAGTCTTCTCCCCCTTCTTTATTTCACTTCACTTTCTTTCTTTTTTTTATTTCTCTTTCCTTCCAATTTTTAATCCTTTACTTTTTCCTTCTCCAGCATTCTTATTTCTTCCCTTTTCTTTCTTTCTTTCTTTCTTTCTTCTTTCTTTCTTTGGTTATTTCCTTTCTTTTCTTTCTTTTCTCTCTTTCTTTCTTCATTTATTTATTTCGTTCTTTTTCTTTCATTCTTTCTTTTCTTTCTTTCTTTCGTTATTTCTTTCTTTTCTTTCCTTTCTCTCTTTCTTTCTTCATTTATTTATTTCGTTCTTTTTTCTTTCATTCTTTTTTTTCTTCTTTCTTTCTTTCTTTCTTTCTTCTTTTCTTTCTTTTCTCTCTTTCTTTCTTCATTTATTTATTTCGTTCTTTTTCTTTCATTCTTTCTTTCTTTTTCTTTCTTTTATTTCTTTCTTTTCTTTCTTTTCTTTCTTTTCTCTCTTTCTTTCTTCATTTATTTATTTCGTTCTTTTTCTTTCATTCTTTCTTTTCTTTCTTCTTTCTTATTTCTTTCTTTTCTTTCCTTTCTCTCTTTCTTTCTTCATTATTTATTTCGTTCTTTTTTCTTTCATTCTTCTTTCTTTTCTTTCTTTCTTTCTTTATTTCTTTCTTTTCTTTCTTTCTTTCTTTCTTTCTTGATTTATTTATTTCGATCTTTTTTCTTTCATTCTTCTTTTCTTTCTTTCTTTCTTTCGTTATTTCTTTCTTTTCCTTCTTTTCTCTCTTTCTTTCTTCATTTATTTATTTCGTTCTTTTTTCTTTCATTCTTTCTTTTCTTTCTTCCCATTCCTTTCTTTCCTTCTTACTTTCTTTCTTCGTAATTCTTTCTTTCTTTCTTTCCTTTTTTCTTTTCTTTTCATTTTCTTTCTTTTCTTTTTTCATTCTTTATTTCATTTTTCTTTCATTTTTTTCTTTATTTCATTCATTCGTCCTGTCTTTCTTTCTTTCATTATTATTTCTTTCTTTTCATTTTTTCTTTCTCGTTAAATTTCTCTCTTCCTTTCTTTTTTCTTTCTTTCGTTTTTTGTTCCTTTTTTCCTTCCTTGTTTTCTTCTTTCTTTTTTCTTTTCATTCTTTACTTAGTTCTTTCTTCCCTTTCATTCTTTTCATTCTTCCCATTCTTTTCTTTCTTTCTTTCTTTCTTTCTTTCTTTCTTTCTTTCTTTCTTTCTTTCTTTCTTTCTATTTAGTGGATTTGGAAAGATTTCAACCGATCGATGTTTCACCAATCTCACCAAAATGACTAATGTTACCAACTGACAAACCAACAGACAATGCCGACCCATTTGGAAATAATCTCCTCATTTATGACGGGTACTGTGCTAATTTTAAATAACACTCAACTCTCCAACATATTCTTATATACATTTTACTTATAAGTAGCGTGTATAAATATTGTTATTTTGGAGACGCTTAGTGTGTAATGGCTAGAGTCATAGGAAATGGACTCGTCCACCCGAGTTCAAATCCTAGATGAGGCTGTCTACATTTCTCATAGCGCTAATACCATTGGGAAAGGTATGGATCCACCTGCTCTCCCTCCAGTTATAGGTAAATAGCAAGACAGACTGGGCTCTTTAACTT
The DNA here is from genome assembly GCA_023376005.1 of Doryteuthis pealeii. Lineage (NCBI taxonomy): Eukaryota > Metazoa > Mollusca > Cephalopoda > Myopsida > Loliginidae > Doryteuthis > Doryteuthis pealeii. Next base: position 50,910,628 of record CM042156.1, on the reverse strand, counting down.
TGGTTGGGAAACCAGAATGTATATATATTTACCAACCCCTCCGCACGAGCAGGATGTGACACAAGGTCAATTTCTTAAGCGGCGTTTAACAGGTTTAAATTCAGAGTTTTCCTTCTCCTAGACCGGTTGCCAAACCAAGGTTAAAGAGCCTAGTCTGCTCTAATATTTACCCATAGCTGGAGGGAGAGTAGAATTCATACCTTTCCCAAGGGTATTAGCGCTAAGTGAGATGCAATTACCACGTCCAGGTTAGGAAACCAGTATAGGAGAACGAAAACCGGTTAAGCTCCACCTAAAAATTGACCTTGTGTCATATCCTGCACGGATAGAGGGGTTGGATAAATATGTATACATGCTACTTATTCTTAAGAAGAGGAACCTCTTCTGGTGCGTATGTATATCATGTGTTTGTTAACAGACCCAAGTTGAATACTAATGGCAAGACAATTTGGATCTCCTTCGTAAAATTGTTGGTTGGTTGGTTGGATTTTAGGGGTTACTTTATACCAACGACGTTTAGTTTTAGTCATTCTTGATGTGTACTAAACATTTTTTCAAACTCATTTTTAAACTCATTTTTCTATTTAACCCATAGATGGTACCCTAACAGGTACTACCACCCAGTTAGTGGACCTGGTAGCACTGGTGATGAAGGAGTAATCCCCATTCCCCAGAGCTGAAGAATAATAACTCCATCACCTGATAGAATTTAACTTCATACCCAGGACAATAAAAGCCTGTTACCGTATTTGTGCACATAATCATTCATAAGTTCAGGGCCTGACATATAGATGGCGCAACTAATAAAAAAATCCATATGATTTTTATAAAGTACTAACCTTAAAGTACATTGATAGTGAGTTCAATTCGCATTGGGCACCCCATACTTCTGGCCTTGTGCCACATCTAAGCTAAGTTTAGTAAATAACGATATATATATATATATATATATATATTATATATATATATATATATATATATATATTGCCGAAAGCGCTCGTAAGGAAACCTTTGATGGACTGTTATACCAGTTACACCCTAACACCAAAAAGATGGCCAGAAAATTAGAAAGGACCGAACAAAAACTCGTCCGACAAGAATTGTCTGTACAGTTTAACACAACATGTTTAAAAGAAAAAATTCTGCCAAAATATACTTATTTTGATATATATATATATATATATATATATATATATATATATATATATATATATTCCTGGTTGTTAGGATCTTTCCATGTGTGGTTTAACTGTAACAGGTAAACCGTAGTGAGAGCTCAATGTGCCAACTGCCAGTGAGTGGATGGATAGAGTAAAATATTCAATAAATGAAGGAAAGGCAAATTTATCATATATATATATATATATATAATATATATATTATATGGAGGATATGTGCTTAATTGAAG
>CM042156.1:50854220-50904220 GCA_023376005.1 Doryteuthis pealeii | reverse complement strand
GAAGCACCTCTCCATCATCATTGCTCCCTTGTCCACTCTGGCCCGGAGTGGTAGTACCTGTTAGTGTCCCATGTACGGGTTAAATAGTAAAATGTGTTTTATAAAATAAATTGAGTATCTATGAAGAATCAATTTATTTCAAAATTATGCCGGCATTAAATGAGCCACTGAGGTTGATATGCCGTAAACCAAACCAAACCAAACCAAACCAAACCATATCTGTATTATATTGGCAGTCAAATGCTTTTGTGTGCATAATTATAAAGCACAGTGAAAGGCAATTTTGTTTTCGTTGGATATATGAAAGTGAGGCTCATATCAGGTTGCTGTTTCCTTTGATGATCAAAAGGAAGCCATATTGCTGAAAGGAGAAAAATTAGTCGTGTTCGAATTTCAAAAGAAAAAAAAACAACAACAAAGTAATGAATTTTTTGTAGGACTAAAATATTTATTCATAGTGAATTGAGCATTGATTCGTGAAGAGTAACAATCCAGACAACGTGCGCACACACACAAACACAAACACACACACATACACATACACAAACACACACACACACACACACAAACACACACACACACATTCACAAAGACACATACCCACGCACACATACACTCACAATAAAACACACAAAAAAACCCTCTAAACTTTTTTGAGATGAGTCTTCATAATTTGTATAATTTACATTTTTCGTCCTAACCTTGTCCTAATCTTTATTTTTATATTAACAACGTGTTGGTCGATATGTCCTCCGGCCTTCTTCAATTGTCTTTTTTATCAAAATCGAGAACCTTTATGTAGAAATCTACCCCAATGCCAAGAAACTCGTGAAAAAGACCGGGGAGCACATCGACCGAAACGTTGTGTATATAGCAGTAAATACGAGGTGAACTGTCTAAAAAATTAAACTCAGAAGTGACAATTTATAAGATTATTGGGATTTACCTTTTTGTAATTATTCTCACTTATAAATGTTTGGTGTAAAGTTTTAACTTTTAATACATATAAAAAATACGACAGAGTGTTCAGTTAGTCTAGAAATATACTGATAGATTTTTTAAATCATATACATACATATATATATATATATATATATATATATATATATATATATGTATATATATATGTGTGTGTGTGTGTGTGTGTGTGTGTGTGTGTGTGTAGTTTTTAGAAAGGAAAAGGCTTAAATACCAGCCATATTAACAATTATGAATTTATTTCTAACAATATATATATATATCGTTTGTAAAACAGGTTTAGTAAAATGGTATAATCAGAAAGCCTATCCGAGTTTCATCGTTGGGATCATCAGGACAATCTGCGATGAAATGATAAAATTAATTATTCAATTTGATTAATGTATCGCAGGTAGTCCTGATAATATAATTTTAGTATATATATATATATATATATATATATATATATATATATATATATAAAGGAAAAGTTGACTTACCGGTGAATTTGGTTATGATGGTTAGTAAGTGTGGAATTCAGAGGGGTAAGTCAGCGATATAACAAATACAAAGTGCTCAATACTAAGTAGAGCAAATTTATTATGAAATGGGTACAAGAGATAACCTACTCTAGTTTTACCACAAAGATTTCAGGGATTTAACCGCGAAGATTCTTATGGTGAAACTCGAGTAGGTTATCTCTTGTACCAATTTTATAATATATATATATATATATATATATATAGGTATATGTAAAAACAAAATTTTTTTGTGATGAAACAAAGAAAATACAGTGCTCAATCACAGTAAAGAACTCCAACAAACACCATAGGATCTTGCTCAACAACCTGATGATTGCTATTTAGCATGAAACCTGGGTCGTTGTTAATAATGAACATTGATCTGTGAAAACATTGTAAAATAAATAAATAAAATATATATATATATATATATATATATATATATATATATATATTTGTGCGTGTGTGTGTGTGTGTGTGTGTGTGTGCATGTGTGTTTGCGTGTGTGTGTGTGTGTGTGTGTGTGTTAATTGATAGAAATTTGATTAGATTGAACAAACGGTATATTATGTTAAGAGAAAAACTAAATTGTCTATATTAAGTGATTTTAAGTATGGAATCCGAATGAATGACTTTCGAGATTATTTGATCAAATATAAGTGATAGAAAAATGGAAAGATGAATGAACTGAGATGAAAAGTTGTTTTTTATTATTAATAGACTGAAATGAATCGACATATAAATATCGGTCACGAAATTATTCATTTATACGATTTATTTTTGGCCCTTTCAATTCGATTTGAATTTCGGCTTTCTAAAGATACGATTCATGAAAAGGTCGAGGCCCGTACTTTTTTTTTTTTTTTTTTGCACTTCAAATTAGGTCTTCTCCATAAATCAACTCATTCACGTGGATATAAAGCAGATAAGATAGGTTGCTTCGTTGTTTTATGGCTTATTAACCCTTTTCGGTACTATTAAAAAGATTAGGTTTGATATTTTGTATTATTTGCATTATTCGGTCTATTTTCTCATCTTTACAAGTGTTAAGCTTTCTATATAATTATCAGCCTTGGCCAGGTTTTTTTTTGTTTTGTTTTGTTTTACGGCATATCAACCTCTGTGGGTCAACTAAGTTTTGGATTCGTAGCGATAGTTTGGTAGAAAAAAGTACATATGTATAGATTTTAACTATTTTTAATTACTCATATTTTGGAGTACAATCCCACTTCTTTTAGGAAATGTAAAATCATGGATGGTCTTATTTTCATAAAAACTTTTAAAAACCTACTTGCTTGGTAGTATTTTGTTCACACTAGATCAAAGTCTACACACTTTAGCAGTATATGTTTCACTGTAAATCTCTCTTGGCATGTAATGCATATTGGGGATTCTGTGCCCTCTAGTAAATGATGATGGGTGATGTAGGTGTGGCTTATGTGAAGGTGGGTCAGCACAACCTGTTCTATTCTATTTTTGTTGTATTTTAAGTTCCATTCTCCAATTGTAGGTTTAATGTTTTTAATTATCTGCGTTATTCGGACTATTGTCCTCATCTTCATTGTTATTTGTACAACGTTTCGGCCGATATACCCTCCGGCCCTTTTTCAGGTATTTCTTGTCGGACTCGGGAACCTTCTCGGACTCTGGAACCTTTTCGGACTCGGGAACCTTCTTTTCGAACTCGGGAACTTTCTTGTCGTATTCGGGAGCCATCACGGAACTTTGAACCTAACCCTTTATTTATTCCACGGGGTATCCTGTTCTCATTCCGCTAACTATAGCTGGGGAAGAAGGCCGGAGGGTATATCGGCCGAAACGGTGTACAAATAACAATGAAGATGGGGACAATAGTCCGAATAACACAGATAATACTAATCTTCAAGCCCCATCTCAAACATTCAGAGAAATAATATTTTGAAGTTTGTTATTAATGAGTGCATTCCAATAATTTTGCCATCTTTTATGATAACTAGAGATAATTGTCACTTATAGCTGTATAAACTCAACCTTTATATCCGTTGGGTCATGTGTCTAACTGTGGTCTGTTGACACTTAGCGCAACTTGTATCTGGTCATGGTTAACGGAATAAGAACAGTCAACGTCCGTGGATTAAATAAAGGTTTCGGTTCGAAGTTCCATGAAGGTTCTCGATTACAACATGAAACCTCCCGAGTTCGATGAGAAGGTTCCCGAGTTCGACAAGAAGGTCATTTAATGCTGAATGAATAATTTTTACAATCAAAGAACTCAGATTGATTACATTACCTGCTGTTGCTTAAGTTGTCAGCCTATTAAGTATTGAACAGTCTCATCGCTGTCCAACTTTGATGATCTACTGGAAACTTTTGGTTTCAGCCTGACTTGACCGTAATAGATAAAATAAAAGACGGTGGAAAAGATATAAAGATAAATAAACTGATCAAACCAGAAGATGATAAATTGGCTCGAATAAAAAGATACTTGGCTCATTCATTAAATAAGGGGATTAAAAAAAAAACACATTTTTCCCAGACATTTGACCATAAATGTAAACTCTCTATTGTTTAGGATTAGTTTATCGCAAAAATCCTTTTAATCTCGCAGAAATAATTGATAAAAACGGTGGCAAACTTAAAAGAGTGTAAAGGCTTAAACAGAGATCTGTCATCAAATATTTAGTGGCTGAGAAGTGCAAAGAATGTGAAATTTGCGCTATGTTGTGGCATTGTTAGGGGCCAGAATAAAGACACAAGAGAGGAAATGAGTTAAACAAATATATAAACAAAGAACAATAGTCCAAACATATACAAATGAGAAGGTTACCCGCGAATAGTCGATCAACTGTCCGAGCAGACCGAATATCGGCTCTCGCCTAAGAGCAGTACCTGCTGCTATTTATAGCTGGAAGAGATCATGCGCGCGTGATAAATTACCCATAAACACAGGACAGGGCTATCTCAGTCGGGAGCGTTCGTCTAGAAACCACTAGGTTCCTAGTTCGATACCGGCCCTCGCCAACTCAGCGTATGAGTAGCACAGGCATCTGTGCGGTAAAGTAAGGAGCTGATGGTAAGTTTGGCGCTCCACCTCAGACGCCAAAACAATCTCCTTAGTCTAGCGCTAGTGAAAAGGGGATATACTCCCTCGCTGATTGGTTGATACCGACTTTAGGCCTCACCGACTACTTTAAAGTAAAACAATGTCTACAAATGGAGTAATACCATATTTTGCACTACGAGTCAAAAAGAAAAGGAAAAAAAAAATGAATTGTAAAGAGGCTATAAAGAAGGGCATACTGACAGCCTTCTGTGACATGGAAGAACCCATCACTTCTGATGTCTTTGACAAAGATGTAACTGTAAACAGTGATTCCTATTGGGCAAAATTCACTTGATTTATTGAACGATCCTCGTAAAAAGGAAAATAACTTTTCAAATCTTATTGCTTTGATCCTTACTTAGGCTAGACGGACGGTCGGTAAGGCCACCTCCAATCAATCGCCTGGTCATGTCAATCACTAGCACTTATATGATTGTCCCAACCATAATGCCCTTACGGCAAGTCAAACTCTTTACGTGCTAGATTGTTGTCTGAGGGTGTTACTGTCCTGAGTATGATGGTAAACTCTAACAGATGGCGGAGTTCCAATTCTGAAGCTCTGGGGATTGTGGAGTACCACTTCATCCCCATGACACCCCCCAGTCCACTCTGACACAGACTGATTATACCTGGTAGGGTCTCATCGATGAATTAAAAAAATTGATTGAAAAAAGAAAATTGAGTACACAACAAGAATGAATAAAAGAAGACAACTTCGGCATAAAATAACCCAAGAAGTGCTGATATGCCGTAAAATCCAACAGACCAACTAACCAACCAGCCAGGATGAAATACAGTCTACTACTGGAGTGGTAGTACCTGTTAGTGTCCCACGTATGGGTTGAATAGAATTTTTTAAAATTGAGTTAAAAAAATTAAGTACCTATCAAGAATGAATAAAAAAAATGCCTGCAGCATAAAATAACCCAATGGGTTGGCATGCCGTAAAATCCAACCAGCCCGCCAGCCACCTATCAAATTAAATTAAACATCTTCATACTGACATCAGAAAGAAAATGTAATATTGACCCCGCATAAATAATGACGATTATTTTAAAGAATAAATATCAAGAATAAATAAAACAAAACACTTTGTCATAAAATAACCCAACAAGGGTTGACATGCCATTAAAATTTAACTAAGTAACCAACAAATCTTATTGAAGAACTTCATTTCGTTATATAAAGGGACACATTGTTTCAATTCAATTGTAATTTCATTGCATCGAACCATATCGATTTCTCTGTTATGTTGAAAATTAATGAATTCTTATTGATTTCTTCTGAATTGAATTGTCATGAACTGCTCATTGTTATCTTGCATCATTTGGAAGAGAAAATGTTATTTCAAGTAAATAATTTTACAACTTTTCTAATTCGGATTACTTTTTCTCTGAATTTGTGTCTAATTGGACACATAGCGAAGTGGATAAAGGCGTCGGTATAAAATAGTTCTAAATTACAGTTATCTCTACGCTGCAGGTTCTAATCATGGTCAAGGACAACAGTAACAAAATAATAATTGAAACAGCTTAACACCTGTACCCAGCTATGGTTAGCGGAATGAGAAAAGGATAGCCCCGTGGATTGAATAAAGGTTTGGGTTCAACGATCTGTGATGGGATATTTAGGCACCTGCCCTCCCAGATCGGTAGAAAAAGTCTGCAGTAGCATTTTGGCTGTCGAAACGAGTGGAAAAGAAGATATATTTGGATAGTGCTAGTGAGAAGACTAGAAATGCTGGGAGAGCAAAGCAACTACGACTATCTGATAACCTAGAGGTCCCTGGTTCATTCCCGGGTTTCGGCACCACTGATAACCTGAAGGAAGCAGTTTGCTAAAGCGACACATTGTCTACTCTAAATATACAACAACTCACCAAAAATCTGGACGCCTCCTCTTCGAAAACACTTTCTTCCATAAATTTATTATCCATAAAAAATAGTAGTAGGTCTCTGAGCCGGTCTCCGCGCGGGGGAATCATGGACTGGGTTTGGAAAAAAAGCTTTATCATAAAACAACCAAGTCTTGTTAAACAATTAAAAACAAGAGGAAATCAGCCCGAGAAATAAACAAAGATACCCAACCCGTAACAAGAAGCCCACTAGATCGGCGGAAAAAGAGTTGATTGTTTAATAATAAAGCTTTTTTCAAAAACCAGCCCATGATTCCGCCGCAAGGAGACCGGCTCAGAGCTACGACAACGTAAAAATCATCATGAATCATTATATCATCTCTACTACTCTCTCTATCTGTCTGTCTGTCAGTCTGTCTCTCTATTATATACCTGACGTATTATGTGCGTATGACGGTTCCTGGTTCGATACCGGCCCTCGCCAACTCTGTGTATGAGTAGCACAGGGATTTGTGCGGTAATGTGAGGAGCTGATATTAGGTGTAGCGCTCCACCTCAGACGCTAAAATAATCTCCTTAGTCTAGCGCTAGTGAAAAGCAGATAGACTCCCTCGCTGTTAGGCTGATACCGACATTAGGCCTCGCTGACAACCTTACTTTTTTACTTTTTATATGTGAGTATATCATTAATGTGGGTTAGCTCAGTCGGTAGAGCGTTCGGCTAGAAACCACAAGGTTCCTAGTTCGATACCGCCCCTCGTCAACTCAGCCTTATGAGTAGCACAGGGATCGATAAAGTAAGGAGCTGATGGTATGTGTGGCGCTCCACCTCAGACGCAAATAACAATCTCCTTGGTCTAGCGCTAGTGAAAAGGGGATAGAATCCCTCGCTGATTGGCTGATACCGACATTAGGCCGCCCCGACGACTTTACTTTTTTTTACTTATACCACAAATGTAAAATTTAATACAAAATAGGCCCCTTGTCATTCATCGCACGTATTTCAGTGAGTGTTTAATTGATCAAAGCACACTGGCAATCTATTTTAAATAATTATAATATTTCGGACCGTTGGTCTCATCTTTGTATGAACACAAGGTTCAGGTCACTGTAACCTTGAACTCTGTTTTATGTGTTTTTTTTTATTATTTTATAAGATATGAAAATCTGCGGAAACAAGTTTGGAGATATACATGCAGGGTTTGGGGACCGCTTGTGAATTCCCTATTCCTAGTTTCTCTTTTCATAAATTCACTAACAATCTCCACTATTCTGAATACAGTGATATTGTTGGATGGAGCGGCTCAACCGACCCAGGGTGAATGCTGTCACAAAAACAAAAATAAAAACAAAACAAAAACAAAACAGAAAAAACAACATGATACGTCGGAATGCTGCTGTTCCGGATAGAAAATCAATGCTGCTATGATTTAAGAATTTCAGAATCACATGTTCATCGATTAAAAGAAGAATTAAAGGTGTTATTCGCCAAAACATGACTGAAATATCACCAGACACTTGGTCTTTATGTCAATATTTAAAAACATGATCGCTCCAAGTCATGAGCCTAACTGGTCAGATCTGAAAAAAACCTGAAATGAGGTAGATGGAACTATCATTGCCAGTTGCTTGTTACATAATTATTAGATTCCTAACACTTATGTACCATTAGTGTAGAAACCAGAATGGCTGTTATAATTTGTAGCCGGCGGCCTTGAAGGATTGAGTGACTTGGCTTGACCTCAGTCTGACCCTTCTTCTGGGAGATACCGTGAGAATCGGTGGAGAAGACCCTCTTCCGGTTTAGATTAGAAAGAGAGTTTAGTTCAGTGTCGGCCAAACCACAAAGGTGGTAAGTCGTGTTAAGCGCACTGCTGACTCAATCTGCGCAGATAGTCTGATGGGGATTTCGGAATAAAATATGATTTAAAGCAAATCGAAGTCTTGGGTTATTATCTAAAAATTACCAATGACACAGGGCTTCTGATAAAGAGAAATCCTCAATGGAAGACCGGACACGAAGTCCCCAAGACGAAGTCCAGACGCTAGAAGAAGAACGTAAGATACCAAAGTAAAGAGAGTATACAACATGCTGACGTTTACTCTCACCAAAAAAGTATCACTTTAAAATATGAGAGGTATTTCTGCTGCACCATAAATAAAAAAGGGTTTGGGTTTGGTTTGTTTTACGGCATATCAACCTCAGTGGGTCATTTAAGGCCGATAAACTTTTGAAATAAATTCATTCTTAATGGATACTCAATTTTTTATAAATACATTTTTCTATTCAACCCTTAGAGGAGACCCTACAGGTACTACCGTTTCGGGTCAGAGAGGAACAGGAAACAACAGTGATGAAGAGGTGCTTCACATTCCCAAACCTCTAGAACTAGAACCTCACCAACAGATAGAGTTTAACCTCATTAACAAAACATGAAGACCCTCAGACACCGTCTACTAGCTCATATATGATAAAATGGGTTGGCGATCACCATTAGGGCAATGGGGTTGACTTGACCAGCCGAATGATCGGAGGTGGCCTCTCCGACCGCCCGTCTAGCCTAAGTAAGGATCTAAGCGGATTGTTGCATATCATGGACTGCTCATCCACCAGAGTTCCGTCCTTAAGCATCACGGGTCACCATCCCAGGCCAACTGGTAGGTCCATTTGGGGGCGGGGTTACCCCTCCGCAGAGGTGCAGTCGGTATATTATAAAGCCCAAGCCGAGAGAGATCAACATTTCCCAATTATTGAAATAGATTATTATTGTGGGATTTTCGTATTTTCCCGTTAAATACTCCCTCAAACTATATATTGGAATCTTAGTTATGTGTATGCCTACACACACTTACGCATAAACATACACAAATATATATATATATATATAGACAAAAATACATATAATCATATAAATCCATATACACATATACATACGTACATATAAATAATATTCTTCAAAAATAACAATTTATTAGATGATTACTCTAGGGTTATGTATGGTTTCTCGGTCGGGGCATTATCACTAATAATACAGAGTGCCCCATTAATGTGTTATGGTGCCAACAGACGTCGCTGGTTTCCGTCATAGTTTGAGAATGACACATGAAAATCGAGCTTCATTATTCACAACTGTCCAATCAATTTTCACGAGGCCAGAAATGAAACATGAAATCAATAATATACGATTTTAATTTACTGATATTTATTCCGTAATCTATTCCGGAATATGACACAGCGGGTGGGGTGTGGGATGTGAGGTGTGGGTGTGGGGTGTGTCGAATTTCTGTTGATTATCCTTCTCTTAGTTAGACCCTTTCCTGACCCCAGAATATATTATCCCTTCAAGCAAAATATTTAATCCATCGTTTACATTATTTTTCAATTCCCATTTCAATATCACATTTAGTCTATGGACTCGACCTGTCTCTTCTGAACAACATATACAAATCAAATCACACACACACACACACACACACACACACACACACACACATATATATATATATACATATATACACGCACACATAAACACACATGCACATAAACACATATATATATATACATACGCATACATACATATATACACTCATAAACATACTCAAACACATACATACGCACACACACACGCATACACACATACACACGAATGCACATACGCACAAATTCACATACACACATACACACATACACACATACAGGCCTGTCACTTGGGGCTTTAGAATACACCGACTGCAACTCTGGAGAGGGGTAAAACTCACCCAATAGTGCCACTTGTTGGCTGAGGGTGGACCCTAAGTGACTGAGCATACATGACATGCAACACTCTACTTTAGCCATTACTTAGGCTAGACGGGCGGTCAGAGAGTCCCTCTCCGATCAATTGGCTGGTCACGTCAAACCCTAGCACTTATATGATTGCCCCAACTCTATTGCCCTAATGGCAGGTCCCGACCCTTTTTAGCATACATGTGCACGAAGGCCGTAGCTAAGGCTCTTATTATCCTGGGTATGACGTTAAACTTTATCTGATGGTGAATTCTCCGTTTTGGAGGATTGGGAATGTGCAGCACTCCTTTATCACCATTGTTCCCTAGTTCATTCTGACCCGGAGTGGTAGTACTTATTAGGGTTCCAATCAATGGTTTAAAAAGTAAAATGTGTTTTATAAAGTAAATTGAGTATCCATTAAGAATGAATTTATCTCAAAATTTTGTCGGCATTAAATGACCCGCTGAGGTTGATATGCCGTAAACCAAAAGATACCAAATCACATACACACTCACAGACACGCGCATACGTTCCCATACATACACATATACACATACATGTATGTTGGGGGAGCTTGTTGTAATAGTTAGAGTCGTAATAATTGGACTCGTCGACCCGAGTTCAAATCCTGGACGATACTGTTTATATTTCACATAGCACTAATATACTTGGGAAAGGTATTTGTCCTCTATTCTCCTTCCAGCTATGAGTAAATAGTAGGACAGAATGTGATTTTTTACTTGGGCTATATAACCAATCTAGGAGAAGGAAAACTCTGAATTCAAAGCTATTAAACTGCGCTTAAGAAATTGACATTGTGTTGCATTCTGCTCATGCGGAGGTTTTGTTATATATATATATATATATATATATATGGTTGGCAACCTTCCGTCTATTTTAGACGACGGCGTAGTGCCCATTTAAAAAAAAATTATTATCTACAGCTACGTGAGAGGCTGAACAGACCGATGCTTGAATGGCAGTCTCTGGTGCAGTGGGTGCAAACAAAAGGTGATGCTTTCTGTAGGTGTTGGGGATGCTGTTGTTTCTCCTTTCTTTTAGCTCTCTTTTCTGTGGCGGCTTTTTTCCTCTTTTTTTTACTTCTTTTTGTTCCTTGTTTGACGAGGAGGCGCCAGGTCGCATGGTCTTCTGCACAAGCCTCCCACGTGTTTATGTCTATGTGGCATGCCTTCATGTCTCTCCTGCAGACATCTTTGAAGCGAAGGCGTGGTCTCCCTGCCGGTCGGGTACCCTCTACTAGTTCACCATACAGTAGGTTTTTGGGGATGCGGCCATCGTCCATATATATATATATATATATATATATATATATATATATATATATATATTGTGTTGTGTGTGTGTGTGTGTGTGTGTGTGTGTGTGTGAGGTAAGGTAAAAGGAAAAGTGGACAAAAAATAATGACTCAAACAAGTAGAAGTAGGAGAGAAAATATTTCATTCTTCTTTAGGCGAAGAATCATCAGTACACTTTTTCTTTTACCTTACCTTATACTGTTGGATTTTACTCCAACCTTCCTATCTTCATATATATATATATATATATATATATATATATATATATATATATAATACTAAATATATGCACCCTCCGGGTGCAAGTATTTAACTTTTAATATAATAAAATATCATATTAAATTAGAAAGGCTAATAAAACTGAATAAAAATGCAGATAAAATGATTTGAAACAGAGGGGGTATGCTTGAAAAATAGAACAACTTTGAAACTAACTCTTCCATCATTTTCCATTACTCCCGTCTTTCATTGGTAAATCTTCCTAATTTAACTATTTAGTTAAAATAGGAAGTAAAGAATAATATTATAGTTATTTCTTCTTGTTAATGGATTTCTTTTAAGATTTATCCCCGAGATTTTTGCTCATACTCATTAAGATAACACTAAAGAATTAGAAATCAATAATACTAAGCACATATTTATTAAAATCAAATTTTTAATATCAATATGCAAATTAGCCTTCCCATTCACACTGTAAACCGCTATTTTGTTGTATATATAAGTACAACTGCGTGTTATTAGCTTGTAGATATGGTAAACAGTCTTAATGATGTAAAATAATTTTGTTAATAATTGAGGTTTGAATAAAAATAATTTCATGGAGAATGTAACAAAGGGAATTGTGACTTGTATAGTAATATAGTTTCGGTTACAGACAGACAAACCCACAATCTCCATTATAATAAGATGTGTGTGTGTATGTGTGCATATGTGTGTGTGAGTGTGTGTATATGCATGTGTAGAACTGTTCATAAGTATTTGAATAAACGATTCGTTATTATTATTTGATTGGTCCTGTGAGTTAGAAACTAAGGGGAGCTTATCGTATTATCAAATATAAATTATGGTATTATTAAATAGAACTAGTGACCCAAATCCAAATCCTGAACGAAGGTTTTTGTATTCTTCTTCGTGTTAATGCCTGTGTGAAAGGCATGAGTTCATTTGTTATCACACCGACTATGGGTAAATAGTAACATAGACTGGAATTTTTAGCCTTGGTTAGGCAAAGAGTCTATTTTGTGTCGTGAGTAAGGCAGCCAATTTACTCACACACAAAGAGAAGTAAGATATATGTAAAGAAATAAGACGCAAGTAAAGGGTTTCGTAGTCGTATATTCATTCGCTATATATATATATATATATATATATATATTATATATATATTATATATATATATATATATAATATACCAAGGGTGTTGGTAAATCCTCGCGGTGAGAAAAAAAACAGCAAATAGTTTGATTGTAAAAATATACTACCAAACATCAACCGGGGAGAAAAAAATTTGGAAAAAAAAAGACCAAGATAGTCGTATCAACAAAAAGTAATCTATTGGTACAGTATTGGGCCAAAAAAAAAAACAATTTATATGTATATATATGTATATAGGATATATATATATATTATATATATAATATATATATAATTTCATACAACCGCTAGGAAAATAAGCTAATAAGTAAAAAGTACTCAATACCTAAGTAAGCAAATAATAAAGATAAATCTAATGAGTCAGACGAACCTACTATTAGTTTTGCATTAGCGAAACTAATAGTAGGTTCGTCTGACTCATTAGATTTATCTTTATATATATATATATATATATATATATATATATATATATATATATATTAATATATATAAGTATAGATAAAAAATAGATGAAAACACACAATGCTGTTAAAATGAAATATTTTATATCATATTCATAGCTAATGTTGAACAATATTTCGATTTATAAAAATCAGCTTCAGAGCTTGTTTTTATTCCGGACTCATCGAGAGAGAATCAGAAAATAATTTAAATTCAAAACGAAAAACATTGATGTTTTGATTTTAACAGCATTGTGTGTTTTCATATCCTTTTATCTATACTTATACCGTCGGATTCATTTCTTACTCTTAACTTATATATATATATATATATATATATATATATATATATATATATATATACTAACTAACTCCTCGTCTCGTCTATCTAACAGCTACTTATCAGATAGACACAATCATTATTTTATGGTGTAGAGGAAAGGTAGTTAATCATATACAAGAGGACAAGAAGGAAAACTGAATTCAGACAAGCTGTATTCTACTTAAAAAAACACATTGTGTTACATCCTTCCAGTTTGAGAGAGCTGAGTACATCCAAAGAGGAACGTAAGAATTTTCTATTTCTCTGAATGTTTGAGATGAGGCTTGAAGATTAGTATTATCTGCGTTATTGGACACATGGCCGAGTGGATAAGGCAGCTAGGTTAAGACAGTTCAAAGTGACAGTTATCTCTGGAACCCGAGTTCAATCTTGAGTGAAAGCAGTTAGAAAATTAATTAATTAACACAACTCCTACCCCAGCTATGGTTAGCGGAATGAGAACAGGATACCCCCGTGGAATAAATAAAGGTTAGGTTCAAAGTTCCGTGATGGCTCCCGAATACGACAAGAAAGTTCCCGAGTTCGAAAGAAGGTTCCCGAGTCCGAGAAGGTTCCCGAGTCCGACAAGAAATACTTGAAGAAGGCCGGAGGGTATATCGGCAGAAACGTTGTACAAATAACAATGAAGATGGGGACAATAGTCCGAATAACGCAGATAATAGTAAGAATTTTCTTTTTATTGCAATGAACATAAAACAAGACATTTACTCATATTTTCTACTCCGAAATTATATATTTACCGAAGAATGATATTCCGATATAATTAAAATGTAAAAAAAAGAAAAAGAAAAAAGACCCACAAATAAACAAAAAAAAAACCCACAAATAAACAAAAACAAAAAAAAAAAAAAACAAAAAACAAAAACAAATTTATTTCTATTAGTCTGAATTTTTAAAATGAGGCTTGATAATTTGTATTTTTCGTCCTCATCTTTATTGTTATATAAACAACATTTCTGCCGAGGTGACCTTTTCAGGTTTTTTTTTGTCAAACTCTTAGAACCTTCTTGTCGAACTCGAGAGCCTTAATGTCGTAATCGGGAGCTTTCATGGAACTTCGAACCGAAGCCTTTATTCATATACAAGGGGAAACTGTTCTCATTCCGTTAACCATGACCAGGTACAAGTGTTAAGCTATGTTAAGTATTCTATGTTATCGCCCTTGGTAAGGATTGAACCGACAACCGAGAGATGATTGTCACTTAGAACTGATTTAACAGATGGAACAACAGATATTAGGATTGAGAACTGTCTACCCTCGTGAATTGAATAAACGATTCGGTTCAAAGTTCACGAAGGCTCAAAGCCCTGAATGACTTCCGTAATTTTAAGCAATGAAAACAGGTTCTGTTTTAGTTCAAATACTTATGACTTATTCTATTCTATTTATTTTTATTTCTGTTTTAGTTCAAATACTTTTTATTTCTGTTTTAGTTCAAATACTTATGACTTATTCTATTCTATTCTGTTATTCTTATGACTTATTCTATTCTATTCTGTTTTAGTTCAAATTTAGTTTAATTTTAGTTCTATTCTATTCTGTTTTAGTTCAAATACTTATGACTTATTCTATTCTATTATTATTCGGTTTTAGTTCAAATACTTATGACTTATTCTATATCGTACTACAAAAACTACACTCAAACATTTACAAAATACCTGATGTTGTTTGGGATCAAAATAAAATCCAAAACATGGGAGTTCATATGCCAAAGTTACCAAGATTGCTGAAATTAGCCGAGGAGTCTCCGGAAAGAACGAAACACACACACACACACACACACACACACACACACACACACACACACACACACATATATATATATATATATATATATATATATATATATAATAAAATTTGAATACTCTTATGACGTCTCCACATTTTTCATTTTTTTAGAAATAACTTTTCTTTAGGGAGCTTCCTAACATCGCTCCGTAATCTTTTCCTGGTGATGGTTTAATATGTTTAATATATAAACCGAAACGCTAGAACGTAATCATAACTATTCATTAATAAATAAATATATCGTCTGAATATTTGTTGTTTTTTCATATTTCTATACTTGTATATATATATATATATATATATATATATATTATTATTATATTATTATTATTATTATTATTATAACCATAACAATTAGACACTTACTGTAGAAATGAACCTTGATATCGCTCGTTGTTTCCAAAGATGGCTGAACAATCTACAAGCAAATTAAAATTGCCCTGACGAAAATAGGGAAATCATCTCTTAAATGCCATTTATAGATGTGTGTGTGTGTGACTGTATGTGTGTGCATATGTGTATGTGCCCGTATTATATATATATATATATATATATATGTGTGTGTGTGTGTGTGTGTGTATAACCTTCGCTTCCTTACCCAGTTCAAGTACGCACTCAGATGTCATTACCAAATATTCAGCCGCTGGAGATGACTGTTGTAAGTGACATTCAGAAATGGTTAGTGGTCCCATTAATGATTGGCTCCCTAGGCCTGCAGAGTTAAACCACTGACCTTTACGCTGCTCGTAAATTCTAGAATTGAACAATGGGACATTTTTGAAAATGACATATTGTGAAAGATTTACGCAGTTATTCGAGCTATGTCTAAACGATAGATATGGAAACTGGGGCTCAAACGGGCTTCATTTCACCCGGTAAGATAATGAAGACCTGTGGAAACAAGTTTTATTTCGCGCATGCGTGACCAGAAGTGGTTTGGAATGGATATAAATATGAGTATTTCGTCACAGCATAGTCTGATCTTCATTGAACATCAGCATAATTCTTTGGCAATATCCGATTCGAGTGCCATATTGTATTGACGCTTAC
The DNA here is from genome assembly GCA_023376005.1 of Doryteuthis pealeii. Taxonomy (NCBI): domain Eukaryota; kingdom Metazoa; phylum Mollusca; class Cephalopoda; order Myopsida; family Loliginidae; genus Doryteuthis; species Doryteuthis pealeii. The sequence goes on along the minus strand of CM042156.1, from coordinate 50,887,724 downwards.
TGTTACATAATTAATAGGTAGTCTATTAATTATACAAAATAAATACAGCTGAAATTCATACTAACGGTTCAAGAAAAAAACACAAGGAAAATGATTGACACTTTTTAACCTTGTGTTGACCTCTTCCGGTTCGCCAACGCGAACGGAAGAAAAAGTTTAGTAAAGTCAGATTTTTGGCTTGGCATTGAAGAGGACTGATGGCAACGGTGCTCTGTCCGTTGAAGCCAAATTCTCACACGCGTATTTGGATCATATGAAATAATTTACCATCCACTCAGAACTATGGAAGAAGATACACAAGATAAGTATAAAAGAAAAGTATATCTGTATACAACCACGGGTATGCAGGCATACTCTTCTATACTATACTATGCATAAAATATGACTCAAGATGAGTATGTCGCATTAAATTTTCTTTGGACAATATTAATTGTGTTTATAAGGGAGGCCTGCTGCATAGGCAACTATCGATCTTTTATAGATCCTTGACCCTAACCTGCATTCAGATCCGAGCCAAAATGCGGTGAGTAAATCTCCGTATTTGATCAACAAACAGTGCAAATTCCATTACTATACACACCCAGTGGAATTTGGGATGTCACATGGTGTAGTGGGTAACGTGCTAGTTTGTGACATCGTAGTAAGCAAGTTCGATCTTCATTCACGCTATTATGTTCACTTTCGGACTAATACTCTTAGCAAAGTGATGAATATAAATAATACCACTAATTATCTTCTCCTAGGAAAGCTTTGGTATTAAATAACCCCCGAAGATTGATATACCATTAAACAAAGAAACCAAACCAAATAACCTAATGGACTTTGTACACAGTTTTTCTGTGTTAAATCTAATTTATTACAAATTATATTATCCACTTCAAATAAAATCAATGGAGTTCATATTTATTCTTCCTTTTCTAATTCAAACAAATAATTTGAGCATTTTCTGATAACCGCAATCACTTATGAATTTTGTTTAGAATTCTCTATTTAAACATTGTTCTACGAACTTTTGTACAAACGTTGGGTTTGTCATGTCTAACAAATTAAACTCAATAAATATATAATTATAATTGTATTCTTATGTGTATGAATATTCAAAAAAGATTATATAATCAGGTATGCATTTACACGACCTCCCAGAACTAGAAAATATATACTTATCTTCTTTTATATAAATGATGTTTTTATACTGAAGCGTAAAACTTCGAATCGCTGATATCATGAGCATTTGTTTCCAACTTTTTAATTTCTGGGCTGTAAGAAGATTTACCAAGACCGATGACCGATAGAGACGGGTGGCAATATATATATATATATATATATATAATATATATATATATATAGAGAGAGAGAGAGAGAGAGACAGACAGACAGACAGAGGGAGAGAGAGACAGAGAGAGAGAGAGTCAGAGAGAGAGACAGACAGACAGACAGACAGACAGAGAGAGAGAGACAGAGAGAGAGAGAGAGAGAGAGAGAGACAGACAGACAGACAGACAGACAGACAGACAGAGAGACACAGAGAGAGAGACAGAGACAGAGAGACAGAGAGACAGAGAGTGAGTCAAGGGAATACATGCTGTCAGCCAGGGCTTGATGATGATGATGATGATGATGATATCTTTCTCGATATCCTCAAAGGGGGGGGGGCTGACAGCACGTATTCTCTTGACTCCCTCTCCCTCTATATATGTATTTACCTATCTCCTCCTCCTCCTCTCTCTCCACCTTGTTAAGTATCCAAAATTCTCAACACCCCCCTCACTCTCTCTCTCTCTATCTCTCTCTCTCTCTTCTTCTTCTTCTTCTTCTTCGCTCTGTTTTACCATCTGTCTCTATTGGTAATCGCTATTGGTAAGTCCTCTAAAAGGCACCCAGTGTTTGCATAGAGTTGTTGTTGATGTTGTTTCTGTTGTTGTTTATGTTGTAGTTGTTATTGATGATGATGGTGATGGTGATGATGATGATGATGATGATGACGTTAGTGAATCCTGCAAAGAAACTGCTGAATTTATAGAATGAAGATATTTCTATTAACATTTGCTTTGAACTGGCTTTATCCCGAAGTAATATAACAAACACACCAATTTGATGATCACCTCAAGGTGCTAATTTTTCTCTTTCATGTCTGATAACCCAATAGCAATAATCGTCAAAACCCACAAGTTCTAATTATTGACAGAATAAGGTAATCTTATTATTATGATCTACCATACAACTAAAAAGGGGGATTTTTACATATGACTCATAATTCGATTACCAAAAATAGTTTGGAAGATTCCGAATAATTTGATTCAATATCGAGATTCTTCAGGTATTTCCATCTGAAAAATCGGTATATTTTGGGGATTTATTTACATTGTATATTTTCATCATCATCATCATCAACATCATCATCATCATCATCATCATCATACACGGATATCCATGAGAATCTCTCGCCAACGATCCTATAATTCATTGAACCTGGGAGGTCCTCCGGATAGCATGCAGTATCCGCACAGAGCTGGTCTACGTAGGTCTTTGCTGAACGAACCACGCTAGCATGTTTATTTGTATGTATCCACAAAAAACGTCGCTTATGAGTTCATCCTTACTTCTCCAGCAGTGTCCGGCATGTCTTGTTCGTCTTACTCGGATGGTTTGTGTGATATGGGGCAGGTGGCCGTACAGTTGCTTCCTTGTGGGTTGTTGCTTCTTAAACACCTTTTATTAAAAAGCATTGACATGAAAATAAGTTTGACTTTTCTTTTCTTTTTTGTAGTTTAGAATTATTAGAATTAGCAAATATATGCACACCCCGGGTGTAAATATTTATATTAAATTAGAAAGTCTAATGAAACTAAATAAGAATGCAAATAAAAAAGACTTGAAACATTGGGGGGATAATCGAAAAAGAGAACAATTGAAACTTACTCTTCCATCACTCCCATCTTTCATTGCTAAATTCTATTGCTATTTAGTTAAGATAAGAAGTAAATAATAACATGACAATCCTTTCAATATGCAAATTAGCCTCCCCATTTACACTGTAAATCTCTATATTGCTGTATATATAAACGCAATTGCATGTTATTAGTATGAAGTGGTCAAACGATGTGTTTGAAATGGCGAAGGCCGACAATTTTTAGGGAGATTATGTGCTTAAATGTAAAGCATGAACAAATCGAGGAAAAGTCGATCTCTGTATATACATTCCAGCCCATTAGGCCTCATCAGCAGAGCTATAGACAGTGCAGTGCTTTGTGCGCGATTCGAACCCTACCTGTCAGGCTGACAGGCGGATATTCTAACCACTACATACATACAGTTATACATATCAGTTTAAAATAAACGAGAGATTCTGGGGAGGCCAGCTAGTGTAGTGGTTAAACCGATATGCACGCCTAATTATTTAATTATAATTAATTAATTAACAAATTAGGTATGACTTTAATTAAGGACATAATCTCCCTAAAAATGTTATTAGTATGTAGATATGTTCAACAGGATTGATAATGTCAATTTTTTTAAATTAATAATTGATGTTTAAATAAAAAATGTGACGTAAATAATCAAGGAAATTGAGACTTGAGTAGTGACATAGTTTCATTTACAGATAGACAAACGCAATCTTCACTGTAATAAGATTTGTTGTAAAATAAAAATAAAAAAAGAATTAAATCAAGCGTATTGTACAGACAATAATTTTAACTCGAATTTGCATATTTTTCTTTTTTTTTTTTGTTTAGATTTTGAAGTATTTCCATTCAAAAGGAAACCAGCAATAAAAGTCTGTTCTTATTGTTTCGAAAACGAACAATGAATCCAAAACGGAGAAAATAGAATTTTTAGAAGAGGCTCAAAATAAAGCAAACATTTTATATTTCTGTTACATAATCTATGCGGTTGCATAAGATTATTGTCAATCCGCTGTATTTATAAAGGGATGACCCTTTTCATATCACGGGCGGGACTTTCCATGGAATAGTACAGAAAGCCCGCGAAATACGTGAAGTCACGTGGGACCTGGTTGGGTCCTCAGTTTCAGTTTAGACGTCAGGCAGAGAAGATGTCATGCCTTAACTGGAACTCACCTGCATACGCGCGCTATGTTTAGTTACATGAAATGTTTAGTTAAGTAAATAAAAGCTTAAGAAAATAACACGGTTTTGTGGTTGGTGAATGTCTTGGTAACAAGACTGATGAAGAAGACTGAAATGAGTTAAGTGCGACCGACCACCAAGACGAAGTCCAGACGCTAGAAGAACTTAAGATATCAAAGACGCCAGAAGAAGAATAGAAGTAAGTAAAGAAAAGGGTATACAACAATTTCAATTTGAAAATACAAAATTTCTACGTAAAATGATAATTTCTATATTAACTTTGATGATGTTTTTTTTCCTTTGATTTCCTAAAGGAAAAAAAATTATTTCCCATAATAATTGTTAAATCTTCGCATACATTTTTATTCTTTGATGCAACAACAATTCCGTGACTGGTGTTGTCATTCTTATTAACCCATTTAATTCAGGGTTAGTATGAAACCTTTAAAAAAGAAATGAAAATTTATCAAACAATGAGGTTATTGTGAGAAAAATGAGTAAATAATAAAGTATAAAAATTCCTGTTCTTCCATATACTAGATCCTTTTATATCTACATATTGTATTTTAGATTTTTTTAAAAAGGGTCGCCATCACGTTTCGCTCGTTAAAATTCGTTCAGGGTCAATTTTACAAATTCCATAGCCATTTAGGAATATATTAACACCCACACACACACACACACACACACACACACACGCATATATATATATATATATATATATATATATATATATATATACACACACACACACACATATATATATATGCGGTCAGTCTGAGTCCATGCGGTCAGTCTGAGTTCGAACCCTACCCAAGGATAGTTGTGTCTAGCCACACTGAAGAGGCATGAAATGCCGAAACACGTGTCTGTAGATGACTTATTAATATATGCTCCCATAAATTTGGTAATGAGCTCTCTAATTGGCAATTTAAATTAACTCTCACTACTAAGCAAATAAGCAATGATCATTTCTCCGGAAATTTGATCTCTCAGTGACCGAAAGATACATACATTCCTATGTATTTAATAGTTTAAAAACACCAGTCCCCGCATCAGTGGGCGAGGGGATAAGATATCGAACTACCATGCGGTCAGTCTGAGTTCGAACCCTACCCAAGGATAGTTGTGTCTAGCCACACTGAAGAGGCATGAAATGCCGAAACACGTGTCTGTGGATGACTTATATATATATATATATATATATATATATATATATATATATATATATATCTGATGAGTTTCAGTTTATATAATATATTTATATATGTACGTGTGTTATATATGCATGTCTATAATATATATTCATGGGGAAATTATTTTCCCATAAATAAATATTATAGACACATATATATAACACATATCGCAGCACCGACACAACCACAGCCTGGAAGAACTGTCGCTTTAGCTTGTCAGGGAGATCGGACCTCCATATGACTGTCTTGAGAATAAGCTAGATAGGAGCTGCACAAGAATGTTGCATGCAGTCTTGAACAAGTCATGGAAACAGCACCCCACAAGGAAACAGCTGTACGGTCACCTGCCCCCCATCTCACAAACTATCCGAGTGAGACGGACAAGACATGCAGAACACTGCCGGAGAAGCAAGGATGAACTCAGAAGCGACGTTCTCCTGTGGAAGCCAATACATGGACATGCAAGTGTGGGGCGCCCAGCAAGGACCTACATTGACCAGCTATGTGAAGATGCTGGCCGCTCCGCAGAGGGTTGGCGAAAGATTGTCAGGGATACCCATGCTGCATGCGCGAAATGATGATGATGATGATATAACACATATATAGATATAGCTATAGTGGCCTTCTTGGAGAGAAATGTGATAAAAGTAGCAGCAAAAGGGAGTAATAAAAGAGGAGTGGTTGGGTGGGGAAGGGTTAGGGCAGAATAGTTCACTGAGTGTGAGGGAAAAGGGGTCAGGAGGGGAAGTTTGGTTAGTTGTAGGGGATTGGGGAAAGTGGTTAGGTGAAAGGGAGGGGTAAGGAGGGAAATTTTGAAACATAGGTTAAAGGGGAGAAAGTCAAATTATGGGTGAAGATCTTTTTAAAATTTTTTAATTACCCATTTTCAATATTGATTTAAATTTTATGTTCATATGTGATAGATTTCGCGACAGATAAGTCCAGGTTAAAAAAATTCGGGTGTTAGGTTTATAGTTTCAGTGTGGGCTATTATAGCTGATTCGCAGAGGCGTCTAAGTCTTTGTACGGAAAATTAAACTCATCAGATATAACAAAAAGAAGTATACGTGGACTCCACAACACACACACACGCACACACACCACACACACACACACACACATATATATATATTTATATATATATATCATTCTTTGTCTATCGGGTTGAGAATATATATATATATATATAAAAGTAATTGGTAATTTGCTTGAATTATTGTTAAGTATGTTATAATATATTAATGATTTGAAGGCAATTACAATGCGTATAAAAATAAAAACAAAATGATGTTATTTTTGTCTTATCGATTTCAAATAAAACTTTATCTTCAGAGACGAATATCAGAAAAAAAAAAATATATATATATTCTCAACCCGATGGATAAAGAATGATGCGCTGATAGAAGTACAGGAAAGTTCAACTTCACCCTTGTTAGAGAGTACACATTCTCCACCTTGAACTTAGAGAGAAGTCATTATTTTTATTAGGAATTGTACTTGTATTCTTTATTATTTGGATTATTCGGACTATTGTCCTCGTTTTTGTTGTTATATACATGACGTTTCGGTCGATGCAACTTCAGACATTCTGCAGTGGATTGGATAAATTGTTTTGGTTCGAAGATCTGTAAAGGCTCCCGATTATGACTTGAAAGCTTCTGGGTTTGACCAGAAGTTTCCCGACCTCGAAGAGAAGGTTCTCAAGTTGGAGACTGTTCCAGAGGTCGACAAGAAATACACGAAGAACGCCGGTGGTCAAATATGATAAAATGTTGTCTAGATAATAATAGTCCGAATAATCCAAATAATCCAAATTATCAAGCCTCATCTCGAAAATACAAAGGAATAGTGTACATAACAATAAAGATGAAGACAATAGTCCGAATAATCCAAATAATACAAATTATCAAGCCTCATCTAAAAAATTCAGAAAAATAGTGTAGATAACAATAAAGATGAGGACAATAGTCCGAATAATCCAAATAATACAAATTATCAAGCCTCATCTAAAAAATTCAGAGAAAGAGTGTAGATAACAATAAAGATGAAGACAATAGTCCGAATAATCCAAATAATCAAAATTATCAAGTCTCATCTCGAAAATTAGGAGAAATAGTGTAGATAACAATGAAGATGGAGACAATAGTCCGAATAATCCAAATAATCCAAATTATCAAGCCTCATCTCGAAAATTAGGAGAAATAGTGTAGATAACAATAAAGATGAGGACAATAGTCCGAATTATCCAAATAATCAAAATTATCAAGCCTCATCTCGAAAATTAGGAGAAATAGTGTAGATAACAATAAAGATGGAGACAATAGTCCGAATAATCCAAATAATTCAAATTATCAAGCCTCATTTCAAAAATTCAGAGAAATAGTGCAGATAACAATAAAGATGAGGACAATAGTCCGAATAATCCAAATAATCCAAATTATCAAGCCTCATCTCGAAAATTAGGAGAAATAGTGTAGATAACAATAAAGATGGAGACAATAGTCCGAATAATCCAAATAATCCAAATTATCAAGCCTCATCTAAAAAATTCAAAGAAATCGTGTAGATAACAATAAAGATGGAGACAATAGTCTGAATAATCTAAATAATCCAAATTATCAAGCCTCATCTAAAAAATTCAGAGAAATAGTGTAGGTAACAATAAAGATAAGGACAATAGTCCGAATAATCCAAATAATCCAAATTATCAAGTCTCATCTAAAAAAATCAGAGAAATAGTGTAGATAACAATAAAGATGAGGACAATAGTCCGAATAATCAAAATAATCCAAATTATCAAGCCTAATCTTAAAAATCCAGAGAAATCATACTCTTATATTAAACGAAACATTGCCAAACATTTCGATTTTTTCATAGAGGTGCACCATGTCATACATAAAATAATGATTGTGTGTATGTATATGCTAATGTGTATGTGTATTTGTATGTGTGTTTATTTGTATGTGTGTTGAGACTGAATCGTACGTATCTATTGTTTGTGTCTCATTATTCAGATATTTTAGATTCGAATCAAATTTTATTTGTGTCGAGTAATAAATCAACAGCAACAGATGATACCTATGAATCATTTATTTGTTTATCAACTCAAAATCTCATTTTGTTGTCGTTTTTCATTCCAACAAAAATTATCTCCCCTTTCTCTTTCTCTCTTTCTTTTATTTATTTATTTATTTTTTTTGACAAATAAGTGAAATGCAGAAGATTCTTCTTTGCATTTCTCTTTTATTTCTTTGCATTTCTTTTTTTTCTTTTCTCAAATCATTTCAACGACGCCCACTTTCCATTGCCTCCAAACTTCCATTCATTTGTTTTTTTGTTTTTTTTTGTCTGATCTGTTTTTTGTGTTTTAATTTTTTGTTTTTGTTTTTGCCTCCAACTTCTTTCAATTCTTCTTCTTCTTCTTCTTCTTCTTCTTCTTCTTCTTCTTCTTCTTCTTCTTCTTCTTCTTCTTCTTCTTTCAATTCATCATCATCGTCATTATCATCATCATCATCATCATTCTTCTTCTTCTTCTTTCAATTCTTCTTCTTTCAATTCTTCTTCTTCTTCTTCTTCTTCTTCTTCTTCTTCTTCTTCTTCTTCTTCTTCTTTTCAAATCATCATCATCATCATCATCATCAATGATTCTTCTTCTTTCAATTCTTCTTCTTCTTTCAATTCTTCTTCTTCTTCTTCTTCTTCTTCTTCTTTCAAATCATCATCATCATCATCATCATCATCATCATCATCATCATCTTCTTCTTCTTCTTCTTCTTTCAATTCTTCTTCTTCAATTCTTCTTCTTCTTCTTCTTCTTCTTCTTCTTCAATCATCATCATCATCATCATCATCATCATCATCATCATCATCATCATCTTCTTCTTCTTCTTCTTCTTCTTCTTCTTCTTCTTCTTCTTTCAATTCTTCTTCTTCTTACACACTGTGTATGCGTGTTTTTGTTGTTTCTTTGTTTTTGTTTTTTGTTTGTTTCTATATTTGTACTATTTCGAAAAAAAAAAGATTATAGAGGAACCTTTATTTTTTCTTTTTGTTACTAATCTGTTTTTTGTTTTTGTTTTTGTTTTTGTTTTTGTTTTGTTTTCACCTCCAACTTCTTCTTGTTCTTCTTCTTGTTCTTCTTGTTCTTCTTGTTCTTGTTCTTGTTCTTGTTCTTCTTCTTCTACGAATACTATTACTAACAACAACAACAACAACAATAATAATAATAATAATAATAATAATAATAATAATAATAATAATAATCCATTTTTGCTCAGTTTGTTTTTAACTCTTCAATATTGTCAATGTTTTTCACTTACACCTTTTTTATCTTCCCGCTTTTTGTTTTAATTCTTATTCAAATTTTTGTTTATGGCTGGGTTTTTTTTTTCATAATCTTGCCCCCCCCCCCTGTTTATTTCGCTTTCTTTCATCGTCAGTTTTTGCTTTCATCTTGTTGTTTAAGTTATTAAATAACAAACATTTTGCCAGATTTACTTCATTTTTTACTTTCTATTTTTATTTTCATTCTCCCTCCTCCCACTCTCCCACACTCTTTACTTTATTAATCCTCTTCCTCCTCTCTTCTCACTCTCCATTGTTTCTCCCCGCCCCTTTATTCTTCTTCTTCTTTGCTTTCTCTCTCCCCCTCTCTTTCTACTTCATTTTTACTCTTCATTCTCCCGTCTCACTCTCTTCATTCTTCCTCTTCTTTTTTCTCCATCCCCTCTCCTTCTTTTTCTCCCTCCTCCCTCTCTACTTCATTTCCCCGCTACTCTGTACTTCATTCTTCCTTTTCATTCTCCTCCTCACCCAGACTCTTCATTTTCATCTTCATTCTGTCTCTTCATCCTCCCCCCCTCCCTCTCTCATTCCTTCTTCATTTTCCCTCTTCATTCTGTACCTCATCTTTCCTTTGATTTTCACCTTCCTTCCCCTTTCCCTTTATATTTCATTCTCTTTATTCTCATCTTCATTTTCTTCATTCCTTCACTTCATTCTCATCTTCTGACAGTTTTCTTCGCTTCCATTCTCATCCATTCTTGTGTTCTTCACCTGATCCAATTCCATTGACTTCCAATTGAAATATTATTTGGCGTGTCATTTCCTTTTCTCTTTAACTCTTTCACATTTCTTCTAATAAACAGCACCGATAACCATCACTAGTCTTACTATTATCCATTTATGCTACCAACATTCTAGTATTTCCTTGCCAAAATCTCTTTCGCATGGGGCTTTAGAATACACCGACAGCACCTCTGCAAATGGGGTAAAACCCATCCAAATGGGGCCACCAGTTGCCCGTGGGTGGAGACCTGTGATGCTCGAGGACGGAATCCTGGTGGATAAGCAGACAATGGCATGCCACACTCCACTTTGGCTTTTACTTAGGCGGTCGGAGAGGATCCCTCTGATCAATCGGCAGGCCCTAGCACCTCTATGATTGTCCGGACCCTATTTCCTTTATGTCAAGCCCCGACCCATTTTTATCATATGGGTACTAGAAGGCGGTGTCTGATGGTCTTCATGTCATGGGAATGACGTTAAACTTTATCTGATGGTGAGTTTCCGGTTCTGGAGGTTTGGGGAATGTGGAGCACCCCTTCATTACCATTGCTCTCTGGTCCACTCTGACCCACAGTGGTAGTACCTGTTAGGGTCCCATCTATTGGTTAAATGGAAAAACATGGGTTTATCAAAAATGTGTATCCATTAAAAATAAATTTATTTCAAAATTTTGTTGGCATTAAGTAACCAACTGAAGTTGATATGCCGTAAAACAAACTAAACCAAACCAAACCAAAATCTCTTATAGTTTTGAAAGACATATTCATTCATTTGAATAATTAGGATCATTATAATTCAATAAAATAGTTCATCTGTTAACACCAGGCTAATTCGCAACATTTCCTTTGCATCGTCAAAATCGCTGTAAACGTTAAAATCTGTTCGTTTTTCATCCTCATCTTTTTTACATATATTAATAATAAGGATTGGTACACCAGTTGGACTCTAACAAAACGCCTAGGGGAAAAAGCTACATGGGACTAAGCCAGGATGATGCCTGCTGTCTTAAACAAATCTTGGTAAGTGTACACCACAACCACCCTGTCGTCTGGGGCGTTAGAATGCACCGACTGCACCTCTGCAGAGGGTTAAGACTCCCCCAATGGGGCCACCTGTTGGCCGTGGGTGGCGACCCGTGATGCTTAAGGATAGAACCCAGGTGGATGAGCAGTTCATGACATGCAATACTCCACTTTGGTCCTTACTTATGCTAGACGGGCGGTCGGAGAGGCCCCCTCCGATCAATCGGCTGGTCACGTCAAGCCCTAGCACCTATATGATTTTCCCAACCCTATTGCCTTTATGGCAAGCCCCAACCCCTTTTGATCATATGGGTGCTAGAAGGCGGTGGCTGCGGGTCTACATGTTCTGGGAATGACGTTAAACTCTATCTGATGGTGAGGTTCCAGTTTTGGAGGTTTGGGGAATGTGGAGCACCCCTTCATCACCATTGCTCCCTGGTCCACTCTGACCCGGAGTGGTAGTACCTGTTAGGGTCCCATCTAATGGTTAAATAGAAAAATGTATTTATAAAAAAATTGTATTATCCATTAAGAATTGATTTATTTCAAAACTTTATCGGCATTAAATGACCCACTGAGGTTGATATGCCGTAAAACAAAACAAACAAACAAAGTACACCACAAAAAGACAGCTATACGGCCACTTGACTCCTATCAGACAAACCATTCAAGTAAGACGAACAAGACATGCTGTACATTGTTGTAGAATCAAGGACGAACTCCTAAATGACGTTCTCTTGTAAAAACCTTTACACGGACACACCAGTGTAGGCGAATCAGAAAAAAAACCTACATCATGTCTGTGCGGATTCTGGATATCGTGGGAAGGACTGCTGGGGATGATGACTGATAGGGACGGTTAACAAGAGAAAATCATGAGTATCCGTACTATCAGCCTATCTCAGAAATAACTACAGCTATGAACATTGTCTGTGTTTAATTTTGAGAAACTGTAGCATGGTTTAGTATATTATTTCTTGAAAATTCCATTTTTTAAATTTTTTTACGGAGGGGGCTTAGTTTTACAATTTACATGCAATGATAAACTGGACCCTTACTTTATTTCTGTTTGATCAATTAAACCCAAATTATATCTTTTTGTTTAACCGTATAATGAGACATTTGACTGGAATTGTTTTTATTCAGAAACTACTGTTATGACGTTTTTTTCCTATGTTGCCAGAGCTACGTGATGATGAAAAATAGTGTTGTATTATTATACAAAAAATAGTCCCTACGCTGTTCATAAACGTTAACCACTCGAAGATGTTTATTAACTCATTGCTATGCTTATGTTTATAGCTGCAATTAAAATTAGAATGGTAAATTCTTGGCTGGTTTACTTAATTCAAAATTTTGTTTATACTGTGTGTCTTCAGTTGTAGAATTGATAACTCTGAAGAGTTTGTGTATCCTCTATGGACACACAGATAGCTACCAATTTTGGTATGTAATATTATTAGATACAAGAGCATATATTTTAAGCAACCTGGATCCTTTGCTTATCAAAATGACTTAATTAGGCATTAAATAATCCAAACGAGGGTTGATATACCGTTAAACAAACCAACCATCCAATCTTGATGCCTTACCCTAAGTAGACGTATACTTCAGCTAGTTGCTAATTTATGGATATAATCGTAATTTTCAATGATCATTGTTTTCATTTCTTTCGATTCTTTTTTTTTCCTTCAAGTCAAACAGATTTCTTGTCTCGTACAGACATTTTCGTTCCTTGTCTTCTGGTTTTCCTTTCTCTTGATATTTAAACTTTTCATTTTCAGAAACTGAAGGAATAAAAAAAAAACGGAAATAGCGAGACAAGACTAATCGATATTCAATGCTCCTTTCCTCATGATACGCCCCACAACAAAAAAGTTCACAAAAAAATAATAGAAAAATAAAAACAAAAGAAATTATTTCCTTTCGTAAAGTTTGTTGGTGTTGAAAAAAACAAAAAAACAAAAACAAAACAAAACAGAGAAGAAAAAAATCAACAGAAGAATGAAGCAGACGTATCTATTTTAAGGAGTGAAAAAAATCATTGGTAGCCAATTGGATAGAGGATATCTTTTAAATGTCCTTGGTGCCGACTAATCCTGTCTCGTCTCAGAGATAATCTTAATTCAATGATCAATTTGAATGTTGAAACAAACAGTCAGCCGTTTTAGGCTTTCTCTTACAGACTTCGAAATATTCTCTCTCTCCCATCTCCCTCTCTCTCTCTCTCTCTCTGTCATTCCCTTTCTCTCTTGCTATCTCTCATTCGATCACTTGCTCCTCCCCCCTCTCGGTGTATCTTTTGAATCCTTTTTCTCTTCAACACGCACTTCACTTGTGAGATGTACTCACACACTATTTAGTGTATACAGGGATATTCACACACAAAGGAAGGAAACCTCACAACTATGAGTTAGATTGTATCTACAAGCATGGCTTAAGCATTAAATAATCCATGAAGATTGATATGCCATTAAACAAAGAAACCGGCCAACCAACTGATAATGAACTTGAAACTCTCTAGACTATAATGATCTAATTGCTGGATGTTATTATTACATAGAAAATAGCACATTGTAGCAGGGCTTATGTTAGCGCAGTAGTGTTAAATGCTTTGACATAAAGTAAATTCCAATGTTCATTATCAACATAATAATAATTGAGTTTGTGTTGGCTTCCCTTATCGCGTAGAATACGCTATTTTCCCCGCAGAGGGGTAAGGAACTCTCTACTAAAAAGTAATTTCCTGTGTAGTTATCTACTGTCATCCAATTTTGTCAGATTAACTTTGGGACCCACGCACAAACCGAAGCTCATGCGATGGTTAGTGTTAAAAATTGCATGTATCCTTTCGGCACCAACGGGTGGGGATTGCTATAATTAACGGCGTCGATCCCAGGGAGCCATCCCTCCAGGCAACACCTGCCCTCTTGATTTAAAGGGGCAGGGCTGGGTTTATTTCCAGTGGCTGAGGCGCCCCCTTGAGGGGGAAATGCCGACGGGATCGACGCAATTTTTCACCCGCCATCCATGAGCTTCGGTTTGTAGGTGGTCCCACGTTAATAGGGCCTTGTGCCTAACCCGTACAAGTGGGGTACGAGGCAAATACAATGTATCCTTTCGGCACCCCTCTTTTGATGCGTCCCAGTCACTGGGTAATAAACTCAGCCCTGTACTTTTAAATCGAGGGGTAAGTGTTGCCAGGGGGTGGCCCCCGGGGTTCACGATAGTCTTATATATCGTACCGGTCTGATATACCGTTCAAATCAATCAATCAATCAATAAATCAGTCTGCGTTGATGATAAAAGAAAACCATTAAACTTTTTCCGGCAAAATTGAATAAGTAAAACTGTAAAATGGCGAAAGGAACCAAATCTTTGGGAAGCGAAAAGTTTTTGAAGAATTCTCTTTTCTTAGATTAGCGGATTTTAACAATTGTTTTCTAATACGCTTTCGATATTCTATCACCCAAGCAAAAAAATAAAAGAGACGGTAAAATACTTTGCTTATCTGCCCATGTTATTGCACTACTTAAAAAAAAATAATAATCTCCCTTTTTTAATGCAAGAGGACGGTCATGCCTTCAAGCTCTCCGAAAACAATGTCATCATCATTGGCATTTCAGTCTCGAAGGACTATAATAAAGTTTTTGTGTACCCTTGAAGTTACAGCGCCTCCTGTGACTGTGAAGTCTGATGTTTGAAAAACATTCTCGACCACAGAAGCAACGAAGAGGCGACGAGTTCAATTTCCGTGGTCACTCGCCACACTCCTCCCCCTCTCACAGGCCACACATATCCAGACTCGTTTCGTTCGTGGGGGCTGGGAATCAGCTCGTCCATAGTTTCAAACTGGGATAATTAGAATAAATTTTCGACAGTTATGTTTTTCTCTTCACAATATTTACCATTCAAATCTTCACCTCTTACCTTACGTAGACGGGTACTTCAACTTAGTAATTAGCTTCGCCAAATTTGAAAGTGAATCGGTAATGATGGAATATTTAAACTATTTATGTATTTCAGACTATCACTCTAAATTATTGGCATTTCAGTCTCGGAAGACTATAATATAGTTTTTGTACCCCTGAAGTTACAGCGCCTCCTGTGACTATGAAGTCGAATGTTTGAAAACATTCTCAACCACAAATGTCGCATTTGAAGGCTGTCCCTGAAGATGTGGATGTGCCGGTGCTTTGTTGCCGCTGCTTTCTTCTGGAACCCTTAGCTTTATTGTGTTGCGTCAGGGTGACTAAATAATAACAACTTATCATTCCAGATATTGAAACAGATGAGATAAATTTTTTTATGTCACTGACTTGATTTGATAACAAAATATATCTCTAAGATCTCTCACCATTGGCAATTCAGTCTCGAAAGAATATGATAAATGGTTTTGGTGTGTGTGCCCCTGAAGTTGCAGAGCCTCCTATGACTGTGAAGTCTGATGTTTGAAAAACATTCTCGACCACAGATTTTGCATTTGAAGGTTGTCCCTGTAGATGATGATGTTCTGATGCTTTGTTGCCGCTGCTTTCTTCTGGACCTCTTTGCTTCATGGTGTTGTGTCAGGGTGACTTCTGACATGTACAGTTTTCTATGGAGAGTCTGGTGCCACAAACAATGTATCATCAAAGTAAGTACAGAAACTTTTAATATTTGACTCACTTCTAAACTCAGTGCCAGGCTGAATTGGCTTTGTTAAATTTTACGGCATGTCAACACTTGCTGGGCTATTTTATGCAGAATATGTTTGGTTTAATTTATTCTTGTTGGATATCAATTTTTTTAAAAACTCATTTTTAATACTCATTTTTTAAAATCTATTTAACCCACAATGGGATCCTAACAGGTACTACCAGAGTGGACCTGGAAGTAATGGCGATAAAATGGTACCTCACGTTCCCCACAGCTACAGAATTGAAACTTCACCACTAGATACAGTTTAACGTCATACCCAGGACTCTAAGAAACTCAGCCAGCACATATATGATAAGATGGGTTGGGGCTTTGCCATCAGGGCAATGAGGTTGGGACAATCATATAGATGCTACGGTTTGACGTGACTAATCGATTGATGGGAGGGGGTCTTTCTTATCATCCATCTAGCCTAAGAGGTAAAGTAGAGTGTTGCTTTTAATGGACTTAATGGACTACTCATCCACCAGGATTCCATTCTTAAGTATCACGGGTTGCTACCCGCGGCCAACAGGTGGCCCAATCGGCGGGCATTTTACATTTCCGCAGGGGTACACTCGGCGTATTCAACCAACTGGACGGGATTTACTTGGGCTTAGCCAATAATTACATTCTTATGGATATTATCCAAACTTTCTTCTTGCTGATAACACTAACAACAGAGAATTTAGGAATTCTTGCTTCTATTTAAACTCAACCGAAAAGAATAAATGGTCCGTAATAAAACCAATGGTTTTAGTTGTTTCTTTTATTTAACTATTGTATTTTAATATGTGAACACGCACACGTGCCTACTGAACATTTATCCTAAAACCATCATTAGTTAGTCCCTAAATATAGGAAATAAACTAAACTATAATGTAGACAAAATACAAGGAGGAGTCAAAAAGGAATGCCATTCTATTTAGGACATGTATAAATACCAACACAGGAGCATGTATGATACATCAAAATAAAGCTGGTCCTCTGTGGATCATATCCCTACTTCTTCACATAGTTACCATTTTTCTCAGTAACAATGTTCCACATTCGAATGAGTGTATGTATCCCGGCCCCGTAAACTTCTGTTGACTGTTTTTAGAGCCACTTAATCACTACATATTTCACTTCCTCATCACTGGAATAATGTTTGCCTCAGACTATCACCTCTATGGCACCATTATCATTATGGTGTTAAATAAAAATACTTGATACTATATAGCTGTTTGAAAACATGGTTTTTGTTATGTAAAAATAATTATTTCAAACCATATAATTGCGTATAAATTATTAGTATTAGATAGGAATATTTGAAACCGTACAACTATATACAACTTACTTGTATTAGATTGGACGACTTGATATCCTGTAACTGTGTACAAAAAAAAAACTCTTAAGGAACAATTTCTCTGAATGTTTGAGATGAGGCTTGAAGATTAGTATTATCTGCGTTATTCGGACTATTGTCCCCATCTTCATTGTTATTTGTACAACGTTTCGGTCGATATACCCTCCGGCCTTCTTCAGGTATTTTTTGTCGGACTCGGGAACCTTCTCGGACTCGCGAACCTTCTTTTCGAACTCGGGAACTTTCTTGTCGTATTCGGGAACCATCACGAAACTTTGAACCTAACCCTTTATTTATTCCACGGGGGTATCCTGTTCTCATTTCGCTAACGATAAGAAGGTTCCCGAGTCCGAGAAGGTTCCTGAGTCCGAGAAGGTTCCCGAGTCCGACAAGAAATACCTGAAGAATGCCGGAGGTCACATCAGCCGAAACGTTGTACAAATAACAATGAAGATGGGGACAATAGTCCGAATAACGCAGATAATACTAATCTTAAGGAACAATTCCACAAAAATAGAAATGCGGGAGGGTTGTAAGATATATACTATTATAATTCCTGTTTTGTTGTTGGTATTATGGTAAAAACGTATGTGGTCGTTTTTTGGGTTTATGGTAGACTTTGAATTGTGATTTGTCGATATTCTTAGTTAGAAGGATGTCTAGAAAGGCTAGGGAGTTGACAAAATCCAACTTATTGACCCACAGGAAACATATAGTACAGAAATCACGAACTGAATAAAAATGAAGGCACCATAAAATTTATGTACAAATTGATGACCCATTTTAATTCAGCTATTTTTCTAGCTTGTGTGGTGGGGAAGCCTTGTTGGATTAAGATGCATTTAAGGTTATCTAAATTGTGGTGAGGGGTGTTAAAGGGATGGGCGATTTTACTGTGTGGAGATTAAAGTTTTATGGTAGATTTGTGGTTGTTGAGGCGTAGTTATATATATATATATATATATATATATATATATATATATATATATATATATATAGTGTGGGATTGGCACTGTTTCAGCTTTTACTGGAACGGTGTGCCAAAGTGCAGTATTATTGGGAGAGTGCTCAATATAATATAGAGCTATTACATAATATAATAAAAGATAAATATATAAAGATGTTATATATTTGACATAGGAACAGTCATTTTTCACTGTCAATAAACAGGCATACACGTTCATAACAACACCACATACACACGCATAACCTTTTATCCAATCAAAAATACATCCTGTGTCTGTAAAACTTTTTGAAATTTTCGATTTTTTTCCGATTTTCCTTTCATTTGAACTTAAAACCCCAACGTCACCTGACTAAACGCGTTCCAGATATATATTCTTAATGGTATTATTATGAAAGTGCTTAAGGAATTTCCTATTGAAGAGGAATCGGTAAAAGTAAATAAAAAACAGACTATCAATCCACCAGCCGCTCAAGAAGAGAAATCACGGACCCCCATAGATGGCAATTCGCCTGGTGAATCATCGGAGAGCGGTCAAGAGATGGAACCTGAATCTCAGTTATCTAGTGCAGGTTCTTGTCACAAAGTGGAGGATAAAATTTCACCTGATGTTGATGTCACAGTAGCCATAGAACTGAAAGGAGAGAAAACCGGACCTGTCCAAGAATATTAAGTCTACAATTCAAGATTTCAAAGGCATGAAATGGTCCTTACCTTTGTCGCGTCCGACAAAACGAATACTGTCAAAAGAGATCTTGATAGATAACCCCCAAGACAAAGTCAAGAAGATTAGTCTTTGTAGGGGGAACAAACCCAGTCACCCCGCCGGTGCTACGAAAATATCCAAACCCTCTTTAGCAAATAGTTTCTTTCTAGACATCCTGCTCACCAAAACATAGAAAAGTAAACGTACAATAAACGCGATTCTCTTACATCTAGGCATAAAATAATCCTATATGGGTTGACATGCCTTTAAAACGAATGAATCAATCATTATTTTCTGTCTGTCTGTCTGTCTGTCTGTCTGTCTCTCTCTCTCTCCTAACTCACAGGCATGAACTTGCATTGTGTGCGCATAGGTGTGTGTTTGTGTGTGCGCGCATGTGTGTGTGCATGTGTGTGTGTGTGCGCGCGCATGTGTGTGCACATGTGTGTGTGTGTGTGCGTGTACGCATGTGTGTGCGTGTATGTATGCTCATGTGTGTGTTGGGGTCTGTGTTGGCATGCACTTGGATGTCCCGATCTTCCGAAATAGAGATATGTTGCAGAACATATATATATATATATATATATATATATATATATATATATATAATATATATATACTCTTTTCTCGTACATAAAACTTACGTCTCTAGAGAACGTTGCCCGCGCAAAAAAAAAAGAAAGACAGACAGACAGATCACGATGCACTGGGTGAGGTCAGACAGACAGGTATCGGTGGAATATTCATGTAAGCGTTACAGACAGAGGGTGCTAGATAATCTTCCATTCTCGATGTGAATAGACAATCAATTGGCATATATTATTAACCGTAATCGTAAAAATGCCGTCTCTCTCCTTCTCTCTCTCTCTCTCTCTCTCTCTCTCTCTCTCTCTCTCTCTCTCTCTCTCTCTTCTCGCTCTCACCCATCGACACACAATCAGATATATAACCGTTTCCATTCGCACATTGATCTGAATGATTCGCTTGTTGTATCGACCCAAAAGTCTGGTTCGCATCTTCTAAATTTTCTACCATTGTCTGTGGCTTCTACGGGTCGGGATGAGGGTGGATGGGAGGTGATGGCGTAGCAGGAAGTGGGCGACTGGCGGGAATAGTTGAGCAGTAAAAGAAATGGGCAGGTTTTGAGACGTGAAACTCCTTCGTCTTGTCTACCCTTCACGCCACCCCGCCCCCTTCAGACTTAGGTACCGTCTTTTGGACTTATTTGGGTGTAACTGTTAGTCATTTTAACTCACGCAGACTCTTATATAAACGCATTAGTCTCTCTTTATAGACATATAGCCTTCTTGTTTCGAACATACACGATCACAAACTCAAAGAATGCTACAAACGAATACCCGCTCTCTCTCTCTCTCTCTCTCTCTCTCTCTCTCTCTCTCTCTCTCGCTCATTCTCTCTTTGCCCCTTTCTCTCTCTCACTCATTCTCTCTTTGCCTCTCTCTCTCTCTCTCTATCTCGCTCATTCCCCCCCCCTCTCACTTAATTTCTGATACGTAAAACATATAGACTTATATATTTTGCATTTTAGTACGAATGTACTTCGATATCTTGAAAGAATCACACACACACACACACACACACACACACACACACACACACACATATATATATATATATATATATATTGGTAATTTTTTCCGAGATGAAATAAAGGAAAATAAAGTGCTCAATTACAAATGTTAGAGCATTATTTATTAAATATATCTGTTTATACAGATGTTTTAATGAGCATCTACCTAAGGTTTCAGGCTTTTGCCTTTGTCAGGATACTTATTTCATCCCTCTGATGTGTTTGTATACAGACCGGTTACGGTTGAAACTATGAACGCTTACGTATATATATATACATACATACATACTTGGTAAGAAACAGAAATGTATATACTGTAGCACAGACTCATGTATATATAAACGTACATTTATTCATATTGAATTATTCACATACTAGTTAGTATTTGTATTGCGACACTCTATATACTTCATATCATACAGATATCATATATATATATATATATATATATATATATATATATATATATATATATATATATAGAGAGAGAGAGAGAGAGAGAGAGATACTTTCATTATTAAGTATTATTCTTTATCAAATTCTTGAGCATTAAAACTGTAACCACCTTGCCAACATTGTCTGGAATATACTGATTGCATTCTTGCAGAGTGGATTTGACAGCCTCCCTACAAAAAAGGTGTTCTAAGTATGACACTAAACTGTATCTAGCAGTTCTTGAATTTTGGGGAGTGTGAGATCAATCCTTTGTTGATATTACTCCCAGTTCTAGGCACTCACAAACCGTCCTTCGGGGTGGGGGTCCGGTGAGCTTCGGCCACTGGACCGGTGTGTTGTGTTAAATTACTAGCGTCGATCCCAGGGGCTATCCTCCAGGCAATACCTGCCCTCCTTGGGGCAAAGCTGGGTTTATTACCCAGCGCCTGAGGCGCCCCTTGAGGGTGAATGCCGAAAGGATCGACGCAATTTTTGTTCTCTCCCACCCATTAGCTTCGGCTTGTGATAAAACGAGGCCTGGTGCCCAGTCCATACAGGTTGGGTATGAGACAAATAAACTCCCAGTTCTAGTTGAATCGTAGTACCTTTCAGGGTCCAATCTTGTTTTTAGGGGGTGGTAATACATCAATTTTAATGGGACTAGGCTCAGTCAGTAGAGCGTCCGCCTAGGAATCACAAGGTCCATTATTCCGGTTCTCGCCAACTCAGCAAATGAGTAGCACAGAGATCTGTGCGGTAAAGTGAAGAGCTGATGGTAGGTGTCTAGCACTCGGGAAAATGAGAAAGACTCTATTAGGCCGCTCTTGTGACTTTTGTTTTTTATTTCTAAAGAAGAACTTTTCATTTATTGAGTCCAGTTTCATCAGACATTCATTACATAATAGACAAGAAATTATATTTGAATGGGAAAAAAAAGGAANTTGTGTCTCACGAACTGAACGACAAGAAAGTTCCCGAGTCTCTTTCGAAAAAAGAAGTCGTTCTCTTGAGATCGGTAAACTTTCCGAGAAGGTTTCCCCTGAGATCCTACTCCGCCCGGACGAAGAGAAGAAAGAAAAATACTTGAAAAGGAAAGGCACGGATGTGGGTATTATCTGTATTCATCGCGTCGGGTGGCAGTAAAACGTTCTCCCATTCTTTGTACCAAATAACAATTTGATATGGGGACAATAGTTTACCGATAACGCCCAGGGATAATACGTAAAGAATTTACTTGTTCTTATGCAATTATGAACAATAAAAACCAGACATTTTGACTCATTATTTGTCTATACTCCGAAATATAGGTACCTTAATTTACGAAAGGAACATGATATCCCGAATATTAATATTTTAAAATTGTAAAAAAAAAAAGAAAAAAAGAAAAAACAAAAAAAAAAGACACAAATAATAAACTAAAAAAAAAAAAAAAAAAAAAAAAAAAAAAAAAAAAAAAAAAAACAAAAAAAATAAAAACAACCTAAACCCTACAAATAAAACAAAAAAAAAAAAACAAAAAAAAAAAATAAACAAAAAACAAAACAAAAAACAAAAAACAAAAACACCACAAATTTATTCTCTATTAGTCCTGAATTTTTTTAAATGAGCTTGATAATTTGTATTTTTCTTCCCGTCCTCAATCTTTATTGCTTATATAAACAACATTTCTTTGCGACATGGATGACCTTTATCAGCGTTTTTTTTTTTTTGGTTTCAAAACTCTTAGAACCTTCTTTTGTTCGAACCGGACGGCCTTTAATGTCGTAATCGGGAGCTTTCATGGAACTTCGAACCGAAGCCTTTATTCATATACAAGAGGGAAACTGTTCTCATTCCGTTAACCATGACCAGGTACAAGTGTTAAGCTATGTTAAGTATTCTATGTTATCGCCCTTGGTAAGGTTGAACCGACAACCGAGAGATGATTGTCACTTAGAACTGATTTAACAGAGAAGATATTAGGATTGAGAACTGTCTACCCTCGTGAATTGAATAAACGATTCGGTTCAAAGTTCAACGAAGGCTCAAAGCCCTGAATGACTTCCGTAATTTTAAGCAATGAAAAGGTTCTGTTTAGTTCAAAATACTTATGACTTATTCTATTCTATTTATTTTATTCTGTTTTAGTTTCAAATACTTTTTATTTCTGTTTTAGTTCAAATACTTATGACTTATTCTATCTATTCTGTTTATTCTTATGACTTATTCTATTCTATTCTGTTTTAGTTCAAATTAGTTTAATTTTAGTTCTATTCTATTCTGTTTTAGTTCAAATACTTATGACTTATTCTATTCTATTATTATTCGGTTTTAGTTCAAATACTTATGACTTATTCTATATCGTACTACAAAAACTACACTCAAACATTTACAAAATACCTGATGTTGTTTGGGATCAAAATAAAATCCCAAAACATGGGAGTTCATATGCCAAAGTTTACCAAGATTGCTGAAATTAGCCGAGGAGTCTCCGGAAAGAACGAAACACACACACACACACACACACACACACACACACACACACACACACACACACATATATATATATATATATATAATATAATATATATATTATATATACAAATTTTGAATACTCTTATGACGTCTCCACATTTTTCATTTTTATTTAGAAATAACTTTCTTTAGGGAGCTTCCTAACATCGCTCCGTAATCTTTTCCTGGTGATGGTTTAATATGTTTAATATATAAACCGAAACGCTAGAACGTAATCATAACTATTCATTAATAAATAAATATATCGTCTGAATATTTGTTGTTTTTTCATATTTCTATACTTGTATATATATATATATATATATTATATATATTATATTATTACTATTATTATTATTATTATTATTATAACCATAACAATTAGACACTTACTGTAGAAATGAACCTTGATATCGCTCGTTGTTTCCAAAGATGGCTGAACAATCTACAAGCAAATTAAAATTGCCCTGGCGAAAATAGGGAAATCATCTCTTAAATGCCATTTATAGATCTGTGTGTGTGTGACTGTATGTGTGTGCATATGTCTATGTGCCCGTATATATATATATATATATATATATATATATATATATATATATATATATATATATATATGTGTGTGTGTGTGTGTTTGTGTGTGTGTGTGTGTGTGTGTGTAACCTTCGCTTCCTTACCCAGTTCAAGTACGCACTCAGATGTCATTACCAAATATTCAGCCGCTGGAGATGACTGTTGTAAGTGACATTCAGAAATGGTTAGTGGTCCCATTAATGATTGGCTCCCTAGGCCTGCAGAGTTAAACCACTGACCTTTACGCTGCTCGTAAATTCTAGAATTGAACAATGGGACATTTTTGAAAATGACATATTGTGAAAGATTTACGCAGTTATTCGAGCTATGTCTAAACGATAGATATGGAAACTGGGGCTCAAACGGGCTTCATTTCATCCGGTAAGATAATGAAGAGCTGTGGAAACAAGTTTTATTTCGCGCATGCGTGACCAGAAGTGGGTTGGAATGGATATAAATATGAGTATTTCGTCACAGCATAGTCTGATCTTCATTGAACATCAGCATAATTCTTTGGCAATATCCGATTCGAGGGCCATATTGTATTGACGCTTACTGTTACACAATTAATAGGTAGTCTATTAATTATGCAAAATAAATACAGATGAAATTCATACTAACGGTTAAAAAAAAACACAGGGAAAATGATTGACACTTTTTAACCTTGTGTTGACCTCTTCCGGTTCGCCAACGCGAACGGAAGAAAAAGTTTAGTAAAGTCAGATTTTTGGCTCGGCATTGAAGAGGACTGACGGCAACGGTGCTCTGTCCGTTGAAGCCAAATTCTCACACGCGTATTTGGATCATATAAAATAATTTACCATCTACTCAGAACTATGGAAGAAGATACACAAGATAAGTATAAAAGAAAAGTATATCTGTATACAACCACGGGTATGCAGGCATACTCTTCTATACTATACTATGCATAAAATATGACTGAAGATGAGTATGTCACATTATCTTTTCTTTGGACAATATTAATGGTGTTGATAAGGGAGACCTGCTGCATAGGCAACTATCGATCTTTTATAGAACCTTGACCCTAACCTGCATTCAGATCCGAGCCAAAATGCGGTGAGTAAATCTCCGTATTTGATCAACAAACAGTGCAAATTCCATTACTATACACACCTAGTGGAATTTGGGAAGTAACGTGGTGTAGTGGGTAACGTGCTAGTTTGTGACATCGTAGTAAGCAAGTTCGATCTTCATTCACGCTATTATGTTCACTTTCGGACTAATACTCTTAGCAAAGCTATGAATATAAATAATACCACTACTTTTCTTTTCCTAGAAAAGCTTTGGTATTAAATAACCCCGAAGATTTATATGCCATTAAACAAAGAAACCAAACCAAATAACCTAATGGACTTTGTACACAGTTTTTATGTGTTAAATCTAATTTATTACAAATCATAATATCCACTTCAAATAAAATCAATGGAGTTCTTCCTTTTCTAATTCAAACAAATAATTTGAGCATTTTCTGATAACCGCAATCAGTTATGAATTTTGTTTAGAATTCTCTATTTAAACATTGTTCTACGAACTTTTGCACAAACGTTGGGTTTGTCATGTCTAACAAATTAAACTCAATAAATATATAATTATAATTGTATTCTTATGTGTATGAATATTCAAAAAAGATTATATAATCAGGTATGCATTTACACGACCTCCCAGAACAAGAAAAGATATACTTATTTTCTTTTATATAAATGATGTTTTTATACTGAGGCGTAACACTTCGAATCGCTGATATCATGAGCATTTGTTTATAACTTTTAATTTCTGGGCTGTAAGAAGATTTACCAAGACCGATGACCGATAGAGACGGGTGGCAATATATATATATATATATATATATATATATATATATATATACATATATATTTTGAGATGTATTTTTGTATCTGTATCCGTTGTTGGAAATACATATACCTGGTTTGAAGCATTAACGTACTATATTATGCTAATGTTGTTACCATAATATGTTAGTCAAGGAATAAATATCAGAAAGCTCTGTGGGTTTTTTTTAGTTTCTTTTATTTAGACGTAGTGGTAAATTTTAGAAACATATGGAGACGCAAAATCTACAACATATATATATATAATAATAAATTTTTGAAGGCGTAATAATGCACATTTATGTTTAAAAAACATATTTATTTCTTTTTTTCTTTTCATATTAAGGGTCCAAATATTTTCGAGCGAAGCTCATCATCAGGGAATGAATATTTTTTTCATAATTTTCATCTGTATTTAATAAATTCAATCGTGATGTTGTTCATTGAATGTTTGGTGGTAACTGTGAAAAAATTTTTTTTTTTTTTTTTTCCGGCGAAGATATAGTTACGCTCGGTAAATTCCGTAATAAATCGGTGCAGTGATCGTGTTCCGCGGGATTTTTTGAAAATTATTTCATATATAAATTCTTTTTTCTTTTTTTTATAATACTATAAAATAATGAAGTCCTGCTCAGGGACACTGGAATAAAGATTTTTTTTGTCATTATTTTCATAGTGAGTTCGAAGCATTAATTAAAATGTAATAATAAATTTTTGAAGGCGTAATAATGCACATTTATGTTTAAAAAACATATTTATTTCTTTTTTTTCTTTTCATATTAAGGGTCCAAATATTTTCGAGCGAAGCTCATCATCAGGGAATGAATTATTTTTTTCATAATTTTCATCTGTATTTAATAAATTCAATCGTGATGTTGTTCATTGAATGTTTGGTGGTAACTGTGAAAAATTTCTTTTTTTTTTTTTTTCCGGCGAAGATATAGTTACGCTCGGTAAATTCCGTAATAAATCGGTGCAGTGATCGTGTTCCGCGGGATTTTTTGAAAATTATTTCATATATAAATTCTTTTTTCTTTTTTTATATAATATAAAATAATGAAGTCCTGCTCAGGGACACTGGAATAAAGATTTTTTTTGTCATTATTTTCATAGTGAGTTCGAAGCATTAATTAAAATGTAATAATAAATTTTGAAGGCGTAATAATGCACATTTATGTTTAAAAAAACATATTTATTTTTTTTTTTTTCTTTTCATATTAAGGGTCCAAATATTTTCGAGCGAAGCTCATCATCAGGGAATGAATTATTTTTTTCATAATTTTCATCTGTATTTAATAAATTCAATCGTGATGTTGTTCATTGAATGTTTGGTGGTAACTGTGAAAAAATTTCTTTTTTTTTTTTTTTTTCGGCGAAGATATAGTTACGCTCGGTAAATTCCGTAATAAATCGGTGCAGTGATCGTGTTCCGCGGGATTTTTTGAAAATTATTTCATATATAAATTCTTTTTTCTTTTTTTTTATAATACTATAAAATAATGAAGTCCTGCTCAGGGACACTGGAATAAAGATTTTTTTTGTCATTATTTTCACAGTTACCACCAAACATTCAATGAACAACATCACGATTGAATTTATTAAATACAGATGAAAATTATGAAAAAAATAATTCATTCCCTGATGATGAGCTTCGCTCGAAAATATTTGGACCCTTAATATGAAAAGAAAAAAAAGAAATAAATATGTTTTTTTAACATAAATGTGCATTATTACGCCTTCAAAAATTTATTATTACATTTTAATTAATGCTTCGAACTCACTAATGAAAAAAAATCTTTATTCCAGTGTCCCTGAGCAGGACTTCATTATTTTATAGTATTATAAAAAAAAGAAAAAAGAATTTATATATGAAATAATTTTCAAAAAATCCCGCGGAACACGATCACTGCACCGATTTATTACGGAATTTACCGAGCGTAACTATATCTTCGCCGGAAAAAAAAAAAAAAAAGAAATTTTTTCACAGTTACCACCAAACATTCAATGAACAACATCACGATTGAATTTATTAAATACAGATGAAAATTATGAAAAAAATAATTCATTCCCTGATGATGAGCTTCGCTCGAAAATATTTGGACCCTTAATATGAAAAGAAAAAAAAGAAATAAATATGTTTTTTAAACATAAATGTGCATTATTACGCCTTCAAAAATTTATTATTACATTTTAATTAATGCTTCGAACTCACTATGAAAATAATGACAAAAAAAATCTATATATATATATATATATATATATATATATATATATATAGAGAGAGAGAGAGAGAGAGAGAGAGAGAGAGAGACAGAGACAGGGAGAGACAGAGACAGAGACAGAGAGACAGACAGAGAGAGAGAGAGAGAGAGAGAGAGAGAGAGACAAGGGAATACATGCTGTCAGCCAGGGCTTGATGATGATGATGATGATGATGATGATGATGATGATATCTTTCTCGATATCATCAAAAGGGGGGAGGGGCTGACAGCACGTATTCTCTTGACTCCCTCTCCCTCTCTCTATATATATTTACCTATCTCCTCCTCCTCTCTCTCTCCACCCCCTCTCTCTCTCTCTTCTTCGCTCTGTTTTACCATCTGTCTCTATTGGTAATCGCTATTGGTAAGTCCTCTAAAAGGCACCCAGTGTTTGCATAGAGTTGTTGTTGATGTTGTTTCTGTTGTTGTTTATGTTGTAGTTGTTATTGATGATGATGATGATGATAATGATGATGATGATGATGATGATGACGTTAGTGAATCCTGCAAAGAAACTGCTGAATTTATAAAATGAAGATATTTCTATTAACATTTGCTTTGAACTGGCTTTATCCCGAAGTAATATAACAAACACACCAATTTGATGATCACCTCAAGGTGCTAATTTTTCTCTTTCATGTCTGATAACCCAATAGCAATAATCGTCAAAACCCACAAGTTCTAATTATTGACAGAATAAGGTAATCTTATTATTATGATCTACCATACAACTAAAAAGGGGGATTTTTACATATGACTCATAATTCGATTACCAAAAATAGTTTGGAAGATTCCGAATAATTTGATTCAATATCGAGATTCTTCAGGTATTTCCATCTGAAAAATTGGTATATTTTGGGGATTTATTTACATTGTATATTTTCATCATCATCATCATCATCATCATCATCATACACGGATATCCATGAGAATCTCTCGCCAACGATCCTATAATTCATTGAACCTGGGAGGTCCTCCGGATAGCATGCAGTATCCGCACAGAGCTGGTCTACGTAGGTCTTTGCTGAACGAACCACGCTAACATGTTTATTTGTATGTATCCACAAAAAACGTCGCTTATGAGTTCATCCTTACTTCTCCAGCAGTGTCCGGCATGTCTTGTTCGTCTTACTCAGATGGTTCGTGTGATATGGGGCAGTTGGCCGTACAGTTGCTTCCTTGTGGGGTGTTGCTTCTTAAACACCTTTTATTGAAAAGCATTGACATGAAAATAAGTTTGACTTTTCTTTTCTTTTTTGTAGTTTAGAATTATTAGAATTAGCAAATATATGCACACCCCGGGTGTAAGTATTTATATTAAATTAGAAAGTCTAATGAAACTAAATAAGAATGCAAATAAAAAAGACTTGAAACATTGGGGGGATAATCGAAAAAGAGAACAATTGAAACTTACTCTTCCATCACTCCCATCTTTCATTGCTAAATTCTATTGCTATTGCTATTTAGTTAAGATAAGAAGTAAATAATAACATGACAATCCTTTCAATATGCAAATTAGCCTTCCTGTTTACACTGTAAATCTTTATATTGCTGTATATATAAAGGCAATTGCATGTTATTCGTATGAAGTGGTCAAACGATGTGTTTGAAATGGTGAAGGCCGACAATTTTTAGGGAGATTATGTGCTTAAATGTAAAGCATAAACAAACCGAGAAAAAGTCATCTGTATATACATTTCAGCCCATAAGGCCTCATCAGCAGAGCTATAGAGAGTGCAGTGCTTTGTGCGCGATTCGAACCCTACCTGTCAGGCTGACAGGCGGACATTCTAACCACTACATACATACAGTTATACATATCAGTTTAAAATAAACGAGAGATTCTGGGGAGGCCAGCTAGTGTAGTGGTTAAACCGATATGCACGCCTAATTCATTTAATTATAATTAATTAATTAACAAATTAGGTATGACTTTAATTAAGCACATAATCTCCCTAAAAATGTTATTAGTATGTAGATATGTTCAACAGGATTGATAATGTCAAATTTTTTTTATTAATAATTGATGTTTAAATAAAAAATGTGACGTAAATAATCAAGGAAATTGAGACTTGAGTAGTGACATAGTTTCATTTACAGATAGACAAACGCAATCTTCACTGTAATAAGATTTGTTGTAAAATAAAAAAAAATAAGATTTAAATCAAGCGTATTGTACAGACAATAATTTTAACTCGAATTTGCATATTTTTCTTTTTTTTTGTTTAGATTTTGAAGTATTTCCATTCAAAAGGAAACCAGCAATAAAAGTCTGTTCTCATTGTTTCGAAAACGAACAATGAATCCAAAACGGAGAAAATAGAATTTTTAGAAGAGGCTCAAAATAAAGCAAACATTTTATATTTCTGTTACATAATCTATGCGGTTGCATAAGATTATTGTCAATCCGCTGTATTTATAAATGGATGGCCCTTTTCATATCACGGGCGGGACTTTCCATGGAATAGTACAGAAAGCCCGCGAAATACGTGAAGTCACGTGGGACCTGGTTGGGTCCTCAGTTTCAGTTTAGACGTCAGGCAGAGAAGGTGTACTGTCTTAACTGGAACTCACCTGCGCGCTATGTTTAGTTACATGAAATGTTTAGTTAAGTAAATAAAAGCTTAAGAAAATAACACGGTTTTGTGGTTGGTGAATGTCTTGGTAACAAGACTGATGAAGAAGACTGAAATGAGTTAAGTGCGACCGACCACCAAGACGAAGTCTAGACGTTAGAAGAACTTAAGATATCAAAGACGCCAGAAGAAGAATAGAAGTAAGTAAAGAAAAGGGTATACAACAATTTCAATTTGAAAATACAAAATTTCTACGTAAAATGATATTTTCTATGTTAACTTTGATGATGTTTTTTTCTTTGATAACCTAAAGGAAAAAAAAACGTTTTCTTTCCTATAATAATTGTTAAATCTTCTCATACATTTTTATTCTTTGATGCAACAACAATTTCGTGACTGGTGTTGTCATTCTTATTAACCCATTTAATTCAGGGTTAGTATGAAACCTTTAAAAAAGAAATGAACATTTATCAAACAATGAGGTTATTGTGAGAAAAATGAGTAAAGAATAAAGTATAAAAATTCCGGGCCTTACATATACTAGATTTTTTTTATATCTACATATTGTATTTTAGATTTTTTTTAAAAGGGTCGCCATCACGTTTCGCTCATTAAAATTCATTCAGGGTCAATTTTACAAATTCCATAGCCATTTAGGAATATATTAACACACACACACACACACACACACACACACACACATATATATATATATATATATATATATAAATATATATATGTATATATATATATATCTTGTTTCTATATATGTATATATATATCTGATAAGTTTCAGTTTATATAATATATCTATATATGTACGTGTGTTATATATGCATGTCTATAATATATATTCATGGGGAAATTATTTTCCCATAAATAAATATTATAGATACATATATATAACACATATAGCAGCACCGACACGACCACAGCCTGGAAGAACTGTCGCTTTAGCTTGTCAGGGAGATCGGACCTCCATATGACTGTCTTGAGAATAAGCTAGATGGGAGCTGCACAAGTATGCTGCGTGCAGTCTTGAACAAGTCATGGAAACAGCACCCCACAAGGAAACAGCTGTACGGTCACCTTCCCCCCATCTCACAAACTATCCGGGTGAGACGGACAAGACATGCAGGACACTGGAGAAGCAAGGATGAACTCATAAGCGACGTTCTCCTGTGGAAGCCAACACATGGACATGCAAGTGTGGGGCGCCCAGCAAGGACCTACATTGACCAGCTATGGGACGATGCTGGCTGCTCCGCAGAGGAACTCCCAGGTGCAATGAGTGATAGGGAGGGTTGGCGAAAGATTGTCATGGATACCCATGCTGCACCCGCGAGATGATGATGATGATGATGATGATATAACACATATAGATATAGTTATAGTGGCCTTCTTGGAGAGAAATGTGATCAAAGCAGCAACAAAAGGGAGTAATAAAAGGGGAGTGGTTTGGTAGGGGAGGGTTAGGGCAGAATAAGTCACTGAGTGTGAGGGGAAAGGGGTCAGGAGAGGAAGTTGAGTTAGTTGTAGGGGATTGGGGAAAGTGGTTAGGTGAAAGGGAGGGGTAAGGAGGGAAATTTTGAAACATAGGTTAAAGGGGAGAAAGTCAAATTATGGGTGAAGATTTTTTTAAAAATTTTTTAATTACCCATTTTCAATATTGATTTAAATTTTATGTTCATGTGTTATAGATTTCGCGACAGATAAGTCCAGGTTAAAAAATCCTGGTGTTAGGTTTATAGTTTCAGTGTGGGCTATCATAGCTGATTCGCATAGGCGTCTAAGTCTTTTTACGGAAAATTAGACTCATCAGATATAACAAAAAAGAAGTATACGTGGACTCCACAACACACACACACACACGCACACATACACACGCACACACACACACATATATATATCATTCTTTGTCCATCGGGTTGAGATATATATATATATATATATATATATATATATATAAAGTAATTGGTAATTTACTTGAATTATTGTTAAGTATGTTATAATATATTAATTATTTGAAGGCAATTACAATGCGTATAAAAATAAAAACAAAAAGATGTTATTTTTGTCTTATCGATTTCAAAGAAAACTTTAGCTTCAGAGACGAATATCAGAAGAAAAAAAAATATTCTCAACCCGATGGACAAAGAATGATGCGCTGATAGAAGTACAGGAACGTTCAATTTCATCCTTGGTAGAGAATACAGATTCTCCACCTTGAACTTAGAGAGAAGTCATTATTTTTATTAGGAATTATACTTGTATTTTTTATTATTTGGATTAATCGGACTATTGTCCTCATGTTTGTTATATCCATGACGTTTCGGTTGATGCAAATTCAGACATTCTTCAGTGGATAGGATAAAGTGTTTTGGACCGAAGATCTGTAAAGGCCCCCGATTATGACATGAAAGCTTCTAAGTTCGACCAGAAGTTTCCCGACCTCGAAGAGAAGGTTCCCGAGTTGGAGACTGTTCCCGAGGCCGACAAGAAACACACGAAGAACGCCGGTGGTCAAATCTGATAAAATGTTGTGTAGATAATAATAGTCTGAATAATCCAAATAATCAAAATTATCAAGCCTCATCTCGAAAATTCAGAGAAATAGTGCAGATAACAATAAAGATGAGGACAATAGTCCGAATAATCCA
>CM042156.1:50739220-50849220 GCA_023376005.1 Doryteuthis pealeii | reverse complement strand
GGGGTAAGACTCCTCCAATGGAGCCACCTGTTGGCCGTGGGTGGCGACCCGTGATGCTTAAGGATAGAACCCAGGTGGATGAGCAGTTCATGACATGCAATACTCCACTTTGTTCCTTACTTAGGCTAGACGGGCGGTCGGAGAGGCACCCTCCGATCAATCGGCTGGTCACGTCAAGCCCTAGCACCTATATGATTTTCCTAACCCTATTACCTTTATGGCAAGCCCCAACCCCTTTTTATCATATGGGTGCTAGAAGGCGGTGGCTGCGGGTCTACATGTTCTGGGAATGACGTTAAACTCTATCTGATGGTGAGGTTCCAGTTTTGGAGGTTTGAGGAATGTGGAGCGCCCCTTCATCACCATTGCTCCCTGGTCCTCTCTGACCCGGAGTGGTAGTACCTGTTAGGGTCCCATCTATGGGTTAAATAGAAAAATGTATTTATAAAAAAATTGTATTATCCATTAAGAATTGATTTATTTCAAAACTTTATCGGCATTAAATGACCCACTGAGGTTGATATGCCGTAAAACAAAACAAACAAACAAACAAACAAAGTACACCACAAAAAAGACAGCTATACGGCCACTTGACTCCTATCAGACAAACCATTCAAGTAAGACGAACAAGACATGCTGTACATTGTTGTAGAAGCAAGGACGAACTCCTAAATGACGTTCTCTTGTAAAAACCTTTACACGGACACACCAGTGTAGGCGAATCAGAAAAAAAACCTACATCATGTCTGTGCGGATTCTGGATATCGTGGGAAGGACTGCTGGTGACGATGACTGATAGGGACGGTTAACAAGAGAAAATCATGAGTATCCGTACTATCAGCCTATTTCAGAAATAACTACAGCTATGGACATTGTCTGTGTTTAATTTTGAGAAACTGTAGCATGGTTTAGTATATTATATCTTGAAAATTCCATTTTTTTCATTTTTTACGGAGGGGGCTTAGTTTTACAATTTACATGCAATGATAAACTGGATCCTTACTTTATTTCTGTTTGATTAATTAAACCCAAATTATGTCTTTTTGTTTAACCGTATAATGAGACATTTGACTGGAATTGTTTTTATTCAGAAACTACTGTTATGACTTTTTTCCTATGTTGCCAGAGCTACGTGATGATGAAAAATAGTGTTGTATTATTATACAAAAAATAGTCACTACGCTGTTCATAAACGTTAACCACTCGAAGATGTTTATTAGCTCATTGCTATGCTTATGTTTATAGCTGCAATTAAAATTAGAATGGTAAATGCTTGGTTGGTTTACTTAATTCAAAATTTTGTTTATACTGTGTGTCTTCAGTTGTAGTATTGATAACTCTGAAGAGTTTGTGTATCCTCTATGGACACACAGATAGCTACCAATTTTGGTATGTAATATTATTAGATACGAGAGCATATATTTTAAGCAACCTGGATCCTTTGCTTATCAAAATGACTTAATTAGGCATTAAATAATCCAAACGAGGGTTGATATACCGTAAGAAAATCCAAGCACCCAATCTTGATGCATTACCCTACGTAGACGTATACTTCAGCTAGTTGTTAATTTATGGATATAATCGTAATTTTCAATGATCATTGTTTTCATTTCTTTCGATTCTTTTTTTTTCCTTCAAGTCAAACAGATTTCTTGTCTCGTACAGACATTTTCGTTCCTTGTCTTCTGGTTTTCCTTTCTCTTGATATTTAAACTTTTCATTTTCAGAAACTGAAGGAATAAAAAAAAAAAACGGAAATAGCGAGACAAGACTAATCGATATTCAATGCTCCTTTCCTCATGATACGCCCACAAACAAAAAAAGTTCACAAAAAATAATAGAAAAACAAAAACAAAAGAAATTATTTCCTTTCGTAAAGTTTGTTGGTGTTGAAAAAAACAAAAAAAAACAATAACAAAACCAAACAGAGAAGAAAAAAATCAACAGAAGAATGAAGCAGACGTATCTATTTTAAGGAGTGAAAAATATCATTGGTAGCCAATTGGATAGAGGATATCTTTTAAATGTCCTTGGTGCCGACTAATCCTGTCTCGTCTCAGAGATAATCTTAATTCAATGATCAATTTGAATGTTGAAACAAACAGTCAGCCGTTTTAGGCTTTCTCTTACAGACTTCGAAATATTCTCTCTCTCCCATCTCCCTCTCTCTCTCTCTCCCATCTCCCCCTCTCTCTCTCTCTCTCTCTCTCTCTCTGTCATTCTCTTTCTCTTGCTATCTCTCATTCGATCACTTGCTCCTCCCCACTCTCGGTGTATCTTTTGAATCCTTTTTCTCTTCAACACGCACTTTACTTGTGAGATGTACTCACACACTATTTAGTGTATACAGGGATATTCACACACAAAGGAAGGAAACCTCACAACTATGAGTTAGATTGTATCTACAAGGATGGCTTAAGCATTAAATAATCCATGAAGATTGATATGCCATTAAACAAAGAAACCTGCGAACCAACTGATAATGAACTTGAAACTCTCTAGTCTATAATGATCTAATTGCTGGATGTTATTATTACATAGAAAATAGCACATTGTAGCAGGGATTTTGTTAGCGCAATAGTGTTAAATGCTTTAACATAGAGTAAATTCCAATGTTCATTATCAACATAATAATAATTGTCTTTGTGTAGGTTCCCCTTATCGCGGGGCGTAGAATACGCTATTTTCCCCGCAGAGGGGTAAGGAACTCTCTACTAAAAAGTAATTTCCTGTGTAGTTATCTACTGTTATCCCATTTTGTCAGTTGAATACAAAATACGATTAACTTTGGAACCCACGCACAA
Source organism: Doryteuthis pealeii (assembly GCA_023376005.1). Taxonomy (NCBI): domain Eukaryota; kingdom Metazoa; phylum Mollusca; class Cephalopoda; order Myopsida; family Loliginidae; genus Doryteuthis; species Doryteuthis pealeii. The sequence goes on along the minus strand of CM042156.1, from coordinate 50,846,416 downwards.
ACCGAAGCTCATGCGATGGTTAGTGTTAAAAATTGCATGTATCCTTTCGGCACCAACGGGTGGGGATTGCTATAATTAACGGCGTCGATCCCAGGGAGCCATCCCTCCAGGCAACACCTGTCCCCTTGATTTAAAGGGGCAGGGCTGGGTTTATTGTCCAGTGGCTGAGGCGCCCTCTTGAGGGGGAATGCCGACGGGATCGACGCAATTTTTCACCCGCCATCCATGAGCTTCGGTTTGTGGGTGGTCACACGTTAATAGGGCCTTGTGCCTAACCCGTACAAGTGGGGTACGAGGCAAATACAATGTATCCTTTCGGTACCCCTCTTTTGATGCGTCCCAGTCACTGGATAATAAACCCAGCCCTGTACTTTTAAATCGAGGGGCAAGTGTTGCCTGGGGGTGGTCCCCGGGGTTTCACAATAGTCTTATATATTGTACCGGTCTGATATACCGTTCAAATCAATCAATCAATAAATCAGTCTGCGTTGATGATCGAGAAAACTTTTTCCGGCAAAATTGAATAAGTAAAACTGTAAAATGGTGAAAGGAACCAAATCTTTGGGAAGCGAAAAGTTTTTGAAGAATTCTCTTTTCTTAGATTAGCGGATTTTAACAACTGTTTTCTAATACGCTTTCGATATTCTATCACCCAAGCAAAAAATAAAAGAGACGGTAAAATACATTGTTTATCTGCCCATGTTATTGCACTACTTAAAAAAAAATAATAATCTCCCTTTTTTAATGCAAGAGAACGGTCATGCCTTCAAGCGCTCCGAAAACAATGTCATCATCATTGGCATTTCAGTCTTGAAAGACTATGATAAAGTTTTTGTGTGCCCTTGAAGTTACAGCGCCTCCTGTGACTGTGAAGTCTGATGTTTGAAAAACATTCTCGACCACAGAAGCATGACGAGTTCAATTTCCGTGGTCACTTTCCGTGGTCACTTTCCGTGGTCACTCGCCCCCCCCCTTGCACAGTCCACACATATCCGGACTCGTTTCGTTCGTGGAGGCTGGGAATCAGCTCGTCCATAGTTTCAAACTGGGATAATTAGAATAAATTTTCGACAGTTATGTTTTTCTCTTCACAATATTTACCATTCAAATATTCACCTCTTACCTTACGTAGACGGGTACTTCAACTTAGTAATTAGCTTCGCCAAATTTGAAAGTGAATCGGTAATAATGGAATATTTAAACTATTTATATATTTCAGACTATCACTCTAAATTATTGGCATTTCAGTCTGGGAAGACTATTATATAGTTTTTGTGCCCCTGAAGTTACAGCGTCTTCTGTGACTATGAAGTCGAATGTTTGAAAAACATTCTCAACCACAAATGTCGCATTTGAAGGCTGTCCCTGAAGATGTTGATGTGCCGGTGCTTTGTTGTCGCTGCTTTCTTCTGGAACCCTTAGCTTTATTGTGTTGTGTCAGGGTGACTCTAAATAATAACAACTTATCATTCCAGATATTGAAACAGATGAGAGAAATTTTTATATGTCACTGACTTGATTTGATAACAAAATATATCTCTAAGATCTCTCATCATTATCAATTCAGTCTCAAAAGACTATGATAAATTTGTGTGTGTGTGTGTGTGTGTGTGTGTGTGTGAGAGAGAGAGAGAGTGCCCTTGAAGTTACAGCACCTCCTGTGAATGTGAAGTCTGATGTTTGAAAAACATTCTCGACTACAGATTTTGCATTTGAACGTTGTCCCTGTAGATGATAATGTTCCGATGCTTTGTTGCGGCTGCTTTCTTCTGAACCTCTTGGCTTCATGGTGTTGTGTAAGGGTGACTTCTGACATGTACAGTCCTATATGGAGAGTCTGGCGCCACCAACAATGTATCATCAAAGTAAGTACAGAAACCTTTAATATTTGACTCACTTCTAAACTCTGTGCCAGGCTGAATTGGCTTTGTTAAATTTTACGGCATGTCAACACTTGTTGGGCTATTTTATGCAGAATATGTTTGGTTTAATTTATTCTTGTTGGATATCAATTTTTAAAAAAACTCATTTTTAATACTCATTTTTAAAAATCTATTTAAACCACAATGGGATCCTAGCAGGTACTACCAGAGTGGACCTGGAAGTAATGGCGATAAAATGGTACCTCACGTTCCCCACAGCTACAGAATTGAAACTTCACCACTAGATACAGTTTAACGTCATACCCAGGACTCTAAGAAACTCAGCCAGCACATATACGATAAAATGAGTTGGGGCTTTGCCATCAGGGCAATGAGGTTGGGACAGTCATATAGATGCTAGGGTTTGACGTGACTAACCGATTGATGGGAGGGAGTCTTTCCGATCGTCCATCTAGCCTAAGAGGTCAAGTAAAGTGTTGCTTTCGATGGACTACTCATCCACCAGGATTCCATCGTTAAGTATCACGGGTCACCACCCGCGGCCAACAGGTGGCCCAATCGGCGGGCATTTTACCTTTCCGCAGGGGTACACTCGGCGTATTCAACCAACTGGGCGGGATTCACTTGGGCTTAGCCAATAATTACATTCTTATGGATATTATCCAAACTTTCTTTTTGCTCATAACACTAACAACAGAGAATTTAGGAATTCTTGCTTCTATTTAACCTCAACCGAAAAGAATAAATGGTCCGTAATAAAACCAATGGTTTTAGTTGTTTCTTTTATTTAACTATTGTATTTTCATATGTGAACACGCACACGTACCTACTGAACATTCATCCTAAAACCATCATTAGTTAGTCCCTAAATATAGGAAAGAAACTAAACTATAATGTAGACAAAATACGAGGGGGAGTCAGAAAGGAATGCCATTTTATTTAGGACAGGTATAAATACCAACACAGGAACATGTATGATACATCAAAATAAAGCTGGTCCTCTGTGGATCATATCCCTACTTCTTCACATAGTTACCATTTTTCTCAGTAACAATACTCCACATTCGAATGAGTGTATGTATCCCTGCCCCGTAAACTTCTGTTGACTGTTCTTTGAGCCACTTCATCACTACAGATTTCACTTCCTCATCACTGGAATAATGTTTGCCTCAGACTATCACCTCTACGGCCCCATTATCATTATGGTGTTAAATAAAAATACTTGATACTATATAGCTGTTTGAAAACATGGTTTTTGTTAAGTAAAAATAATTATTTCAAACCATATAATTGCGTATAAATTATTAGTATTAGATGGGACTATTTGAAACCGTACAACCATATACAACTTACTTGTATTAGATTGGACGACTTGATATCCTGTAACTGTGTACAAAAAAAAACTCTTAAGGAACAATTTCTCTGAATGTTTGAGATGAGGCTTGAAGATTAGTATTATCTGCGTTATTCCGACTATTGTACCCTTCTTCATTGTTATTTGTAGAACGTTTCGGCCGATATACCCTCCGGCCTTCTTCAGTTATTTCTTGTCGGACTCTCGGACTCGGGAACCTTCTTTTCGAACTCGGGAACTTTCTTGTCGTATTCGGAAGCCATCACGGAAACTTTGAATCTAACCCTTTATTTATTCCACGGGGATATCCTGTTCTCATTCCGCTAACCATAAGAAGGTTCCCGAGTCCGAGAAGGTTCCCGAGTCCGACAAGAAATACCTGAAGAAGGCCGGAGGTCACATCAGCCGAAACGTTGTACAAATAACAATGAAGATGGGGACAATAGTCCGAATAACGCAGATAATACTAATCTTAAGGAACAATTCCACAAAAATAGAAATGCGGGAGGGTTGTAAGATATATACTATTATAATTCCTGTTTTGTTGTTGGTATTATGGTAAAAACGTATGTGGTCGTTTTTTGGGTTTATGGTAGACTTTGAATTGTGACTTGTCGATATTCTTAGTTAGAAGGATGTCTCGAAAAGCTAGGGAGTTGACAAAATCCAACTTATTGACCCACAGGAAGCATATAGTACAGAAATCACGAACTGAATAAAAATGAAGGCACAATACAATTTATAATAATAATAATAATAATAATAATAATAATAATAATAATAATGTGTGTGTTTGTGTGTGTGTGTGTATTTCTACAAGGAATTACTTCATTGTTTAAGGGAATATCCAAGATGATTTTTTAAAATGCTCAAGTCTAACAGAGAAGTTAAAATGTGCAGGACTTTGTTGAATATTCATCTAAAATTCTTAAATGCAAGGGTATTTGTACTGATGGAACTGATTTCAATTGATTTGAAATTGTATGATCCATACTGAGAAATGTTTAGCATAGTCTGGCACAAGGCCATACATGTGGGATCTTCTATGAGAATCAAATTTACAACAGAGACTGGTCTGTAAAGCACTGCCCTATGATGATATTCCAAAATAGTTCTTAACTAAAATGGTACAAGATGGTACAAGTGTGATGCATAGAAAGAGAGGAATTGATTTGGTACAATCATAATTATACACAAAATAAAATCTATAATAATAAAATCTAAATAAAATACAAATTAGAATCCAATAACGATAAAAGATAAACTGAACGCGTTCCAGATATATATTCTTAATGGTATTATTATGAAAGTGCTTAAGGAATTTCCTATTGAAGAGGAATCGGTAAAAGTAAATAAAAAACAGACTATCAATCCACCAGCCGCTCAAGAAGAGAAATCACGGGCCCCCATAGATGGCAATTCGCCTGGTGAATCATCGGAGAGCGGTCAAGAGATGGAACCTAAATCTCAGTTATCTAGTGCAGGTTCTTGTCAAAAAGTGGAGGATAAAATTTCACCTGATGCTGATGTCACAGTAGCCATATAATTGAAAGGGGAGGGGGATGTTGAGAGAAAACCGGACCTGTCCAAGAATATTAAGTCTACAATTCAAGATTTCAAAGGCATGAAATGGTCATTATCTTTGTCGTGTCCGACAAAACGAATACTGTCAAAAGAGATCTTGTTAGATAACCCCCAAGACAAAGTCAAGAAGATTAGTCTTTGTAGGGGGAATAAACCCAGTCACCCCGCCGGTGTTACGAAAATTTCGAAACCCTCTTTAGAAAACAGTTTATCTTTCTAGACATCCTGCTCACCAAAAACAGAAAAGTAAAAGTACAATAAACGCGATTCCCTTACCTCTAGGCATAAAATAACCCTATATGAGCTGACATGCCTTTAAAACCAATGAATCAATCATTATTTTCTCTCTCTGTCTCTCTCTCTCTCTCCCCTAACTCACAGGCATGAACTTGCATTGTGTGCGCATAGGTGTGTGTTTGTGTGTGCGCGCATGTGTGTGCATGTGTGTGTGTGCGCGCGCATGTGTGTGCACATGTGTGTGTGTGTGCGTGTACGCATGTGTGTGCGTGTATGTATGCTCATGTGTGTGTTGGGGTCTGTGTGTTGGCATGCACCTGGATGTCCTGAGCTTCCGAAATAGAGATATGTTGCAGAACATACATATATATATATATATATATATATATATATATATATATATATATATATATATACTCTTTTCTCGTACATAAAACTTACGCCTCTAGAGAACGTTGCCCGCGCAAAAAAAAGAAAGACAGACAGACAGATCACGATGCACTGGGTGAGGTCAGACAGACAGGTATCGGTGGAATATTCATGTAAGCGTTACAGACAGAGGTGCTAAATAATCTTCCATTCTCGATGTGAATAGACAATCAATTGGCATATATTATTAACCGTAATCGTAAAAATGCCGTCTCTCTCCTTCTCTTCTCTCTCTTCTCTCTCTCTCTCTCTCTCTCTCTCTCTTTCTCTCACTCTCACCCATCGACACACAATCAGATATATAACCGTTTCCATTCGCACATTGATCTGAATGATTCGCTTGTTGTATCGACCCAAAAGTCTGGTTCGCATCTTCTAAATTTTCTACCATTGTCTGTGGCTTCTACGGGTCGGGCTGAGGGTGGATGGGAGGTGACGGCGTAGCAGGAAGTGGGCGACTGGCGGGAATAGTTGAGCAGTAAAAGAAATGGGCAGGTTTTGAGACGTGAAACTCCTTCGATTTCGTCTTGTCTACCCTTCACGCCACCCCGCCCCCTCAGACTTAGGTACCGTCTTTTGGACTTATTTGGGTGTAACTGTTAGTCATTTTAACTCATACAGACTCTTATATAAAACGCATTAGTCTCTCTTTATAGACATATAGCCTTCTTGTTTCGAACATACACGATCACAAACTCAAAGAATGCTACAAACGATACCCACTCTCTCTCTTCTCTATCTCTCTCTCTCTCTCTCTCTCTTCTCTCGCTCATTCTCTTTGCCCCTTTCTCTCTCTCACTCATTCTCTCTTTGCCTCTTTCTCTCTCTCTCACTCATTCTCTCTTTGCCCCTCTCTCTCTCTCTATCTCGCTCATTCCCCCCCCCCTTTCTCTTAATTTCTGATACGTAAAAACATATAGACTTATATATTTTGCATTTTAGTACGAATGTACTTCGATATCATGAAAGAATCACACACACACACACACACACACACACACACACATATATATATATATATATATATATATTGGTAATTTTTTCCGAGATGAAATAAAGTGCTCAATTACAAATGTAAGAACATTATTTATTAGATGTAACTGTTTATACAGATGTTTTAGTGAGCATCTACCTAAGGTTTCAGGCTTTTGCCTTCGTCAGGATACTTATTTCATCCCTCTGATGTGTTTGTATACAAACCGGTTACGGTTGAAACTATGAACGCTTACGTATATATATATACATACATACATACTTGGTAAGCAACAGAAATGTATATACTGTAGCACAGACTCGTATATATAAACGTACATTTATTCATATTGAATTATTCACATACTAGTTAGTATTTGTATTGCGACACTCTATATACTTCATATCATACAAATATCATATATATATATATATATATATATATATATATAGAGAGAGAGAGAGAGATACTTTCATTATTAAGTATTATTCTTTATCAAACTCTTGAGCATTAAAACTGTAACCACCTTGCCAACATTGTCTGGAATATACTGATTGCATTCTTGCAGAGTGGATTTGACAGCCTCCCTACAAAAAAGGTGTTCTAATATGACACTAAACTGTATCTAGCAGTTCTGGAATTTTGGGGAGTGTGAGATCAATCCTTTGTTGATATTACTCCCAGTTCTAGGCACTCACAAACCGTCCTTCGGGGTGGGGGTCCGGTGAGCTTCGGCCACTGGACCGGTGTGTTGTGTTAAATTACTAGCGTCGATCCCAGGGGGCTATCCCTCCAGGCAATACCTGCCCTCCTTGGGGGCAAAGCTGGGTTTATTACCCAGCGCCTGAGGCGCCCCCTTGAGGGTGAATGCCGAAAGGATCGACGCAATTTTTGTTCTCTCCTACCCATTAGCTTCGGCTTGTGATAAAACGAGGCCTGGTGCCCAGTCCATACAGGTAGGGTATGAGACAAATAAACTCCAAGTTCTAGTTGAATCGTAGTACCTTTCAGGGTCCAATCTTGTTTTTAGGGGGTGGTAATACATCAATTTTAATGGGACTAGGCTCAGTCAGTAGAGCGTCCGCCTAGAAATCACAAGGTCCATTATTCCGGTTCTCGCCAACTCAGCAAATGAGTAGCACAGAGATCTGTGTGGTAAAGTGAAGAGCTGATGGTAGTTGTCTAGCACTCGGGAAAATGAGAAAGACTCTATTAGGCCGCTCTTGTGACTTTTGTTTTTTATTTCTAAAGAAGAACTTTTCATTTATTGAGTCCAGTTTCATCAGACATTCATTACATAATAGACAAGAAATTATATTTGAATGGGAAAAAAAGGAAAGGTCTTTTTTCTTTCTCTTTTTACAACGTCAGTAGATCACCTCCTCTTCAAATTATTGTTCTTATTATGTAATGGTTGTCTACCAAAACTGAGCTCATTTAATGAGTTACAGGACGAAATAAATTCATAATAGCGAAATGACGTATATATATATATATAATCAGTAGTAATAATATTACGGATGATTTGGACTCATAACTTAAATTTTCATGGTTATGCAGTCCTCAGATGAGTCAAATGAGATCTTAAAAACCAGTAGTCAAATGGTTGAGATTTTTTAAAAAACTGGTTTTTTTAAAGATCTCAACCATTTGACTACTCAACATTTGACTCATCTGAGGATTGCATAACCATGAAACTTTAAGTTATGAGTCCAAATCATCCATAATATCATTACTACTGATTATAAATCTGCTCTGCTCTATTAGCATTGAGCACCTTTTCATGCCAATACTTTTCTCATTTATTCTCTATTATATATATATATATATATATATATATATTATATATATATATAATCAGTCATCCACAGACATGTGATTCGACGTTTGCGTCTCATCAGTGTGGCTAGAATTTTTTTAACAGCTACTTCTAGCTGAGAACGAAACCCGATAGAATTTTCGTCTGCCAAGTTCCTTACACTTACGGCCGTCAGTGACTGTGGGGCCGGGGTGAACAATTAATTGATACATACTTACAGGATATACGTTTTTACAATCACCAGAGAACTCAAGTCAGTAAACAACAGGCGATTTTATATATATATATATATAGTATCCAATTGCCGCTTTAACTTTTCCGTCGCGGTGGCATCAGTAAATAATCCAAAAGTGCTCAATATATTAAAAATATAGAGCAGTTATAATACTAATGATATTATTGATAGATGGATAATAAAGGGTCTCCCATGGTTTCAATCAAATTGAAATGATTTTATCAGGACCCTACCCTACGTTAACTAAGTTGGGTGTAATTCCTTAGGTAAATTATATATAATATATATATATATATATATTATATAGAGAGAGAGAGAGAGAGAGAGAGAGAGAGAAAGAAAAAGAGCGAGAGAGAGAGAGAGAAAGAGAGAGAAAGAGAGAGAGAGAGGAGAGAAAGAGAAGAGAGAGAGAGAGAGAGAGAGAGAGAGAGAAAGAAAAGAGAAGAGAGAGAGAGAGAGAGAGAGAGAGAGAGAGAGAGAGAGAGAGAGAGAGAGAGAGAGAGAGAGAGACTCTTAATCTTACTTCTATGAGAGAATCGTTTTTTGTTTTTGCATAGGCTTTGAATTCCCATAAATACCAAATTTCATGTATCCCTACAAGAGAATTGGCAGATCGAAATTATTCCTTCATATGAATCTTGTTTCTATAAAAACGCCTAATTTTCACTGAATTTCCTCAATTTCCACCCAAGCAGATACTTTAATTTGTTTTTTTGGAATTGAGGCAATCACACGATGTCACTGACCGCCATTTTGTTTTTTTTTTCTACTTCTAATCAGGAGTTTTCTTTTCATCGAGCTTCCTTGTTAGACCGATGATCTTAGATGATTGCAAAGGCAAACTGACAAACGACTGCTCTACTTCTCTGATTTGTTCGATATCTTTTCATCTTATGCCAATAACAAAAAACGACAAAGAACAAAATACGAGGAATTTAAATTCAGCATTTTATGAAGATGTTTACAGAAAAACACATCGTTGCAAACAATTTCCTCAAACAATTTATCGTTATTCATTTTGTATCCTCAACTAATGCCATGCTTTTTATGAGTGAGGGTTTTCATCATCATCATCATCATTGTCCTCATCATCATCAAGGGATGCCAGCAGCATGGATTCCTGTGACTCTTTTTTGACATCCATCCCTATTTGTTATTGCTCTCGAAGATTTTTACAGAAAAACTCATCGTTGAAATTTCCTCAAACATTTTATCGTTATTCATTTTATATCCTCAACTAATATCATTTTTTTATAAGTGAGGGTTTTCATCATCATCATCATCATCATTGTCCTCATCATCATCAAGTGATGCCAGCAGCATGGATTCCTCTGACTCTTTCTTGACATCCATCCCTATTTGTTATTGCTCTCGAAGACTTTTACAGAAAAACAAATCGTTTCAATTTCCTCAAGCAATTTATCGTTATTCATTTTATATCCTCAACTAATGTCATGCTTTTTATAAGTGAGGGTTTTCATCATCATCATTGTCCTCATCATCATCAAGTGATGCCAGCAGCATGGATTCCTCTGACTCTTTCTCGACATCCATCCCTATTTGTTATTGCTCTCGAAGATTTTTTACAGAAAAACTCATCGTTGCAATTTCCTCAAACAATTTATCGTTATTCATTTTATATCCTCAACTAATATCATGTTTTTACAAGTGAGGGTTTTCATCATCATCATCATCATTGTCCTCATCATCATCAAGTGATGCCGGCAGCATGGATTCCTATGACTCTTTCTTGACATCCATCCCTATTTGTTATTGCTCTCGAAGATTTTTACAGAAAAACACATCGTTGCAACTTCCTCAAACAATTTATCGTTATTTACCACGTACCCCACGTGTACGGATTAGGCACAAGGCCCTATTAATGTGGGACCACCCACAAGCCGAGACTCATGGGTGGCGGGTGTAAAAAAATGCGTTGATCTTATCGGCATTCCTCTTCAAGGGGGCGCCTTAGACACTGGGCAATAAACCCAGCCCTGCTCCTTTAAATCGAGGGGGCAGGTGTTGGCGGGGGGATGGTCCCCTGGGATCATCGTTATTAACTTCTACTAAGATCCAGGCCGAAGCCACTGGCTCCCCGGCCTTATTCATTTTATAACCTCAACTAATGCCACAGTGAAGGTTTTATCATCATCATCATCATCATCATCATCATCATCATCATCAAGTCATGCTGATAGCACTGATTTCCATGATTCTATAACACCAATTGTCGCTATCGGTCATCGCTCCTGGCAGTTCCTCCTCCCAGTATTTTTATAAAAGACCTAAGTGAGTAAAGTAAAGTCATCGGGGTGGCCTAAAGCGGTATCAGCCAGACAGCGAGGGAGTCTATCCCATTTTCACTAGCACTAGACCAAGGAGATTGTTTTTGCGTCTGAGGTGGAGCGCCACACCTACCATCAGCGCGTAACTTTACCGCATGGATCCCTGTGCTGCTCATACGCTGAGTTGGCGAGGGCCGGTATCGAACTATGAACCTTGTGGTGTCTAGCCGAACGCTCTACCAACTAAGCTAAACCGGCCCTGACATAATAATGTAGAATGTACTGAATTATGTGCTGTAATGTTTTAATGTTTATTCTTTTACGAATAACATTTTCTTTGACTTAAAAACTTTGGAAACTTAAAAATTTCTGAATTTATTAACATAATCGTATCTGAACTCTCACAAACTTTAAATTTTAGCTCGCAACACAAAGCGAATAATTGATCGAGTGACAGCTCGTAACTCGGAAAACTCGTAAGTTGAGACATTCGTAAGTCAAGGTGCCACTATATGTCCCACATCTTTTATGGTAAAGATGAGAGAGTTAGGGGCATATCGCATTCCTGCGTCCTGGCCTCCTGCCCTAAAAAAGCTAAGCGGAGTCTGCTCAAAATCTGACCCGATATTTCATTTGTACTTCAAACAATTAATACAATAAACATGTATTAATTGTTTGTATTTTTGAAATTCGGTCGTGTGTATTTAAAAATACGTGACTGATTTTATGAATTAAAATAAAATGAAAACACCGAAAAAAGATTTTAAGAATTAAAAATGACGTGACATTTAAAAAAGAAAAAAAAAAGAACTTGTTGATTTTAACGCCTTCAAGCCACTAAAAAATTATTTGTCGATAAAAATTCCTTCAAACCGCTAAAAAATATTTCAAAGGCGGGGGTTAAAATATTTACATTTACTTGTGAGAAAAGACGTGGGGCTGGTAAAATATCGCTTTCATATAGTGTTAACTTTTCGAGAAAAACGCCTTCAAACAGCTAGAGAGTTCATAAATAGCACCGGTCAGATTTTGAGCAGGCACCACAGCGTTTTTTTTTTTAGAGCAGGACGCACAAATCCGAATTGCACCGAAAGTTATTTACAAAAGTAATCGTAAAAAATTCTTGAAATATAAATATTTATATAGACTGTCAATGTTGTAATACATTTAAAGTATAGGGTTTTTTTGTGGGTGTGGGGGGGGATAACGGAAACATGTAAGCGGAAGTAATCAGAACGGAAGTATATATGAACGGAAGTAATCATAACGGTAACATATGGGAGCGGAAATAATTAAAAGGAAGTCTCTTGGATATTCATTGATTCATTGGGCCTTCCGCGAAAAACGAATTCTGACAATGCGATTTCCATTCATATTCACAATGTGGAAATATGATTTTTAAAAAAACTTTTTCCTGTATTTTAACACTTTTATATTTTAAAAATACAATTTACCATTTTTTTTTATCAAATGGAATTTCGTTGGAGATTTTGAAATTAGAATTCTTCTGTTGCATTGTCGAGGTCTACGATCCTCTGAATAAGAATAAAATAAAAAAAAAATAAGAATAGATTCTCAGTCATCCATGTTTTTTCTCTACCTTAACCCAATTCACAAAAGATCTGTTTATTTCAGAGTCTGTTTATACAGGATGTGATATATATATACCTCCTACTGTCACCGGTGCAAGGTGCAGGTAAATTTAGCTTTCTCTGGATAATGCTTTATCCTTTTTTCGATACGATTCTTACATAATGGGCGTGGCGTGAACAGTGAGGGTGGTCTGATGTGTGGATTAGTACGAAAGTTTTAGCCACGAACTCAGGAGAACGGAAAAGTTTAACTGATGATTTGGCGTGGTTTAATTGGACAATTGAATGAGACATGGCGAAGTGGCAAAGAGGAGAAGTGAGAGGTGAAATTGAAAATTGAGTCTGGCAGAATGTGCTAACGGGGTTAGACATGAAATATCTTGCTATCGGCAGTTGTGATCTGGGGGAAATAAAATACTCATGAGTGAAAGGAAGCAATCTTGTGTTATTACGAAAAACTCCAAATTGTACAAGAGAAGATGTCCTCAGCTCCAAGCTGGTTCCAGGCTCTTTAACATCATAGAACTTCCAGTCAACTGAACAGTTAGCCCAGCAACAAGAATTCCACCGTCTCCGATGTAGAACCGGTCCAGAGATAAATATATTGAATATTTCTTTACTAGTAGTACATCGGAGAGAGTAGAATCCTGGTTGCGGGGCTGCTGTTTAGTTGACTGCCAGTTCTGGAGTCAGGAACCAGCTTGGGGCTGAAGGATATCTGGCCTTGTGCCATTTAGAGTTTTTAGTAACAACACAAGACCGCTTCTTTTTCTCAAGAGAATTTTATTTTCCCCCAAAATCACGACTGTCAAATACAAAAAAAAAACATTTCTTACTCTTTCAGCCTCTTCTCCCAGACTCAATTTTCACTCTGACCTCTCACCCCTCTTTTCTCCCCTTCGCCACGTACCATTCGCGAATCCAATCAAACCACTCCATGTGTCCATGCCAAATTATCACTTAAACTTTTCCGTTCTAATCCACACATAAGGCCATCCTTACGGCTCCATGTCACACCCATTACGTAATACACGCTAATCACATAAATATGTTTCTACATTGGGATTGTCTCATTGATGTGACTTCCAGTACCATTTTCCCGAGTTTACAAGCACTAGACAGGTGAAAGTTTAAAATGTACGAGGAATTTCTACCGCACCCTCACTATAAAATGTTTAAATTGTATTTCGATTTGAGTTAACGACGTTTACGCAATTTATTAGATTGAAACACCAACCATAATACATGGTGTCAATAAAGTTGATATGCACTTTAAATAATTCTAGATTTTAAACTGCACACGGACTTTGTGGACAATATGTATATTTATTTTGTTGAAACTTCTGTTGTGATATTCTCATTGTTCTTCTTTGAGAAGTAAATTGTGTTGTGGATTACAGCAAATATTAAAGAAGGAATAAAAGAATAGAATATTAAAAAAATAGGATTACAATTATAAGACTAAGATCATCGTCGTCATAAGATAGGCTATAGTAACCTCTTAAATAGATCAAGTTTAGAGATAAGTACAATATTGGAATATATAATTAAAATGGCTAGAGTAGTATAGAAAAAATAATGCAATATGAAGCAAAGTAAAAAAAAAATCCTACATAGGAAAAAGGTAGATATTCATACCATCCGCACGAGCAGGATGCGACACATGTCAATTTCTTAAGCTAACAGAATTCAGAAGACTGATTACCTAACCATGATTAAAGAGTTCAAATAAGAATTGGATCATACCTTTTATGTGAAATAGCTTCGTCCAGGAAATAAGTAATACGCATTAGATTTATAAGTTCCCAAAATTCACACTAAACACATCCTTACTTCTGAAAAGCACATAGACGTTGGGTTAAGACAGTTCTAAGTGACAGTTATCTCTGGGCTGCAGGTTCAATCCTTGTTAAGTGTGACAGTAACATAGAATAATAATTAACAGAGCTTAACACTTGTACCATCTATGGTTAGCGAAATGAGAACAGAGATATCCCCGTGGATTGGATAAAGGGTTGGGTTCAATTTTCATAATGGCTCCTGATTACGACAAGAAGGTTCTCGAGTTTGAGAAGGCTCCTGGGTCCGACAAGAAATATCTGAAGAAGGCCGGAGGTCACATCGGCTGAAACGTACTACAGATAATAAAGATGAAGACAATAGTCCGAATAATACAAATAATACAAATCAAGCCTTATCTAGATAAATTCGAGAATCATCATCATCATCATCATCATCATCATCATCATCAACATCATCATGTCGTGCTAGTAGCACGGATACCCATGACAATCACTCGCCAACCATCCCTATCATTTGAGCTTCTAATTTCAAAAATTGGCGGAGTTATGTCGATTTTTAGCCCTCTAAATTTGGTGGGGTTGGCGAAAAATGGAAACTTTTTGTAATCTACTTTTGTCTATAAAATTCTAGAGCTTCCCTACTACTAAGAATTGGTTTATAAAAGCATCAATAACTTAAAATTGGTTGATTTTAAGACTTAAAAAAAAAACATTTCTGGATTCCTTGGCGAAAAATGCTTTTTATAAACCAATTTTTAGTAGTAGAGAAGCTCTCGAACGCATTTTACAGACAAAAATAAGTAACAGAAAGTCGCCATTTTTCGCGACCCCCCCCCCTAAAATTTGGAGAATTAAAAATCGACATAACTCCGCCAATTTTTGGAATTGGAAGCTCAGATTTGGAGGATTGTCTAACTTTATCATAATCCACGCTTGGACAAAATTTCCGAAAAATTGAAGTGGAGGGGTAGGTAACATGGTCTGGATGATTTGACATGGAATTACCCGTAAATTACTTTTTAAAAAAGTAGTGTTTATACATCCCACAATAAAGATGAGGACAACAGCCCGGAACAGCAAAATTATTCAGTATATATAAGTGTGTATGAGAATAATATAAGAATGTTTAACCACTGAATACAAAGGGAGTTGATTCTGTAAAGGGGTGGGGGGGCTAGGGAAATTCCAACCAGCAGTTGACCGCTTAAGAATTGACCTTGTATCAAATACTTTCTGTGGCTGTAAATACATACCCAGTGATATACGAACTTAATATTGATGGTCTGCTAGCCAACCGATTAAGCGAAGAGGCGAACACATAATCTGTATAAGTTGTTTGCGAAAAGAAATAAAAAAGTTATACTACGATTTTATTCGAGTCAATATAAACTACACATCTATACGCACATTCTCAAACACAGACAAATATAACCACACATATATTCACATATCCATGCACACATTCCCGCACACAGAAAAACATATTCACACATCCACACACACACACTCAAAAACACATTTGCAGACACAAACATACCCACACATCAACTCACACATTCATACACATATCACACACACAAACATACCCACACATCCATACACACAATCAAAAATACGTTCACATACCCAGAAAAACATACGCACATATCCATATACACATTCAAATACACAGTAAAACATACCCACACATCCACACACACGGACATACATACCCACACATCCACACACGCACAAATATACCCATACATCCTCACACACAGTGACAAACATACCCACACATCCCCACAGACAGGCACACACCCAGACAAACATACCCACATATCCACACACACAAACATACCCATTCATCCATACACACAATCAACCATACGTTCACATACACAGAAAAACATACGCACATATCCATATACACATTCACATACACAGAAAAACATACCCGCACATCCACACACACAAACATATGCACACACAGAAAAACATACGCACACATCTATATAGACAGGCACATACACAGTAAAACATACCCACACATCCACACACACATACACTCACACGGACATACATACCCACACATCCACACACGCACAAATATACCCATACATCCTCACACACAGAGACAAACATACCCACACATCCCCACAGACAGGCACACACCCAGACAAACATACCCACATATCCACACATACATTCCCATACACATTCCCACACAGAGACAAACATACCCACACATACACATACATATTCATACACAGAGACAAACATATCCACACATCTATACACACACAAAAACCTCCACACCCTCAACTTCCCCACCATCATCAAAACATACCCCCCAAACACACACACGCATCAGCGAATTTATCAAGCAGGAAATAATGATATCTTTCGATAATGATCCATCATTTTTTTGTTTATGAGGAAAAAGTTTTTCTTAAAATAATCACCATGCTGGTTTTTGGCTAAATATTATGTTCCTCTTTCTTCAGTGATTTAAGAAAAGATTGTATTACACCGAGCGATCGAAAAATCGGATGAAAATAAAGAAAGGCACAAGGAAGGGGGAGAAAAAATGGGGAAGTGGCGGACGATTTGAAACTGACACATATGAAAAAAAATTAGATAAACAAACTAATAAATTCTAAAAACAAATGGCGGTGACATTTCTAATTCTAGGGGAGATAACTCGGGTTATCTGATACTAAAGTTCAGGTTCGCCAATAATTCTTTATTTGCGCAGTTGAAAAACACAATTTATAATTCTTGTGTATAGATGTATGTTATCTGTCTGGTCAGACTCCTGTCATAACGTAAAAGTAACAATCGAATAATTCATGTGAAATACGTTGACGGATCCAAGAAAAAAAATCGGTGGATAACAATGAAGAATAAATTAAAAGAGTGAGTATATGAGTGACTGAAAGAAAGAAAGAGTTCTTGAGTGAATAAATGAATTGTATTTCATAATGGGTGTGGCGTGGAACCGTTATTTGTGGATTAGAACGGAAATGTTTAAATGATGATGTGTGGGTTAGAATGGAAAGGTTTAAGTGTTTAGGTTGTACGAGCGAATGGCATGTGACGAAGGGGAGAAAGGAGGGTGAGATGTCAGAGTGAAAATTGAGTCTGAGAGTATACGTGAACGAGACAAGACATGAATCTCTTCATGCCCTCGGCAGTTATAACTTGGGGGAAATAAAGAAGCGGCCTAATAATAATGATGAATACATTAGAATTGATCCTAAAGAAAGAGTAAATGTATGAATGACTGAAAGAAAGAAAGTGTCTTTGAGTTAATTAGTGAATTAGAGGAAGATTTAAAACTATATTAGATAAAAAAAGAAAGAGGGGGTGTTAAAATGTTCACTAATGCTAATACTTAGAAATGGATTTAAACGAGAAATGAAAAATGGAACGAAGAGAGAGAGAGAGAGAGAGAGAGAGAGAGAGAGAGAGAGAGAGAGAGAGAGAGAGAGAGAGAGAGCATTTTTACTTGGGATAAAATAAATAAGCTATCCCAAAAATAAGATATCCCAGTGATCCGAAGATAAAATTTCTTATTTAACAAGAGAATTAATATCGGGATTAAGACAAATAAATTGTATTCCATATGAATGAATTCAAATTTTCACAAACTCATACTCAATAACTAATAAAAGATAAAACGGAAAGAAAGGAATTAACTGAGAGAGAGAGAGAGAGAGAGAGAGAGAGAGAGAGAGAGAGAGAGAGAGAGAGAGTCATCTATTTATTCATTGCATCCCAAGATCATGTATCTATACATAACTAAAAAGTTATTTAAAAGTTTATTCATAGAATACTAACAGAACGATAAAACTAACCTATAACCCTAACCCTAACCCTAACCCCTAACAAACAACCGGATTTTGACGATTTTGACGATTTTGACGGTGGATATGGTAATTCAATTATCACAACGTTTGACATGTTTACTTAAGAGATATTGCTAAATAGTTCAATATATAAAAAGTATAATAATCTTGATTTAGCTCACTCTCTCTTTTTTTTTCTTCCTTTCCTTCTTTTTGTCTTTTCATTATGTTCAATTGAAACAGATTAGCATTATTGCTTCCGTGTTCACACCCTCTCTATATCTTTACCCAACTCTTTCTTTTTTATCTCATATAGTTCTAAGCTAATCATTCATTTACGAAATAACTCTTCCTCAAATTCACTAATTCTCTCGAGGAGTCTTTCGAATATAATGAAAAGATGAAAAGAAAGAGAGAGAGAGAGAGAGAGAGAGAGAGAGAGAGAGAGAGAGAGAGAGAGAGAGAGAAGAGAGAGAGTTAAATCAAGAGTATTATATTTTGTATATTGAACTATTTCAATAGCTCTTAAGTAAACATATCGAACGTTGTATTAATTAAATTATCAGATCCTTCTAGTAGACTATAAATAAACTTGTAAATTTCTAAATAACTTTTCAGTTATTGTTGTGGACTAGCTTAGCACACCTTGCCTAGAGAGTGAATTCACTGGCCCAGGACGGTTTATTCTATAAGAAATAATATTACCTTACACAGTTACCTCCACTTGACCATTGCCTAATAAAGAGATTGTGCCCTTTAGCCATCCCCTGATAAGAGACCTTGTACCATTGGCTAAAGGTGATTGTTGGCGACCAATCAAAATACACGTTACTAGGCTTAGTTTAGCCGCCAAATTCGAGGGTTGATACCATCAACCTTTCTTTTTCGCTGTGACCAGCCGTCATAAACAGACGTGCTTAATGAACCTAGCTTACCACAGGAGCCGATGACATCGTACAAGTCAAACTACTCAAGCTACCAAGAGACACTTCTTACCAGAGACAGATAAGTTTTCGCAAGAGCATTATTTTGCAACCCCCTACATCTACACTTTACAATTTATAACACATTTGTAAACCACACACATTTTATTACCTGTTGACTTTATCATTATCTTGTCTACATAATTACTATAAATACACGGCTGTCTGAGAACAGCGAGATGATTACTGAGACTGCAAAGGTTGGGCAAACCGTCTACTTCGAGGTTTCAGCACTCTGTTGCGAGTTACTATATGTCTGGCGCACATGTAATTGTGTTACATAATTATTAGATTCTTAATATTTGTTTACAGTAATGTAGAAATCAAAATGGCTGTTATAAGTTGGAGCCCACGGTCTTGAAGGATGAGTGACAAGATTTAACCTCATCCTGATCCTTTCCGGTGGATACCGTGAGAATTTTAGATTAGAAATAGATTTTAGTCAGTCGGCGAGAAACCACGACAGTGGTGAGTCGTGTTATACACGCCCCGACTCGATCTGCGCAGGTAGTCTGGTGGGGATTTCGAAATAAAATGTGATCTAAGTAAATCGAAGTCTTGTGTTATCATCTAAAAACTACCAAAGACACAGGGCTTCTGATAAAGAGAAATCCCCAATGAAAGACCAGACACGAAGTCCAGAAGAGAAGTCCAGACGCTAGAAGATGAACAGCAGAAGAATAGAAGAATAGACGTAAAGAGAAGGGTATACAACAATTGAATGCACTAGTATACTGAATACTGAATGATCCAGTATACAACAGCTATGTACAGACACAGGATTTTGTAATACAATGAATGAATAGATAAATAAATGAATAATCCCCATGAACTTTTCCTTGAAGATTAAATTTATTTAGTCAATTATTTGAACTTTCATTTCATCCTTTTCGTTTTGTAATATTCTATTTGTGTGCATTTTATTTTACATGAAATATAAAAGAAACATAAAGAAAATATTTCTTTATTTTTCATTCCTTTTGAAGTGAATGAATTTATTGTATTAAATAATTAATTCTTGAATTTAATTTTCTTTTCATTTCTTTTCTCTTTTTTTCAGATGCCAACGTTTTCCACATGATGAATGCTTCAATAAACTTTTTGTTTTGGCTGTCGTCAAACTTTTCAGAAAATTTCCATTCACAATTATTTCATTTTAAGATTAGTTATTGGGGTTGAGAGAATCAGGGCAATTCATGAGAAAAAGGAAAGATTAGAAACTGAAGAATTTGATTTAGATACCCCCCCCCCAAAAAAAAAATATTTCTATGAATTTTTTTAGATGAGGCTTGATAATTAGTATTATTTGTATTATTCGGACTATTGTCCTCATTTTCATTGTTATCTGTACAACGTTTCAATCGATGTGCCCTTCGGCCTTCTCAGCTATTTCTTGTCGATTTGAAGGTTCCCGAGCCCGACAAGAAATACCTGAAGAAGGGCGGAGGACACATTTCTATGATTTTTTTAGATGGGCTTGATAATTAGTATTAGTTGTATTATACGGACTATTGTCCTCATCTTCATTGTTATCTGTACAACGTTTCAGTCGATGTGCCCTCCGGCCTTCTTCAGGTATTTCTTGTCGATTTGAAGGTTCCCGAGCCCGATAAGAAATACCTGAAGAAGGTCGGAAGACACATCAACCGAAACGTTGTACAGATAACAATGAAGATGAGAACAATTGTCCGAATAATCCAAATAATATTTTTAAAAATTTGAATGGTTGTAAAAAATGTAAACCTGAGTTGGTCTTTTAAAGCAAAGACTATCCTATCAAATGAAATATTTGAAATTCTTTCTGTTAACACGTCATATTCATATTATGTCATATTCATAAAAAACATTTTTCATATTATCTATAGTCAATGCATCTTTAACTCTATTAATAATCTGAATGATTTTGTTTGTTTTTAATGTTACATAGATAATATGTAGACTATCAATTATGTACACTAACTCAAGCGTAGATTTTAAAATAACGGTTAATGGAGAAAACGGGTGGGATAATTGACAACATTTTATCCTCTGTTGACCTACTACAAACGTGGTACGTTAGTTTAGAAAGTTATTTTTGGGCTGAGCTTTGAGCGGGACGGACCGTAATGGCTATGTTGCGTTCAATTAGTCAAATTCTCACACACGTGTTGATTGGACTGGGATTCGTAAAAATGAAATACGAGCTCCAAGCAAAGTGTAGCGCAGATTTTAAAATAACATTTTTTAAAGTGCGAACGGAAAATAATAAAATAAAAAAAATAGAAATTCATATGGATACATCAACAACAGAATGGTTTTCAGAATTGACACTTTTGCAAAAGCTACCACCAAGAAAGATAATCTGAATAAAATTGAATACTTATGGCTTCATATTGATCAAGATAATCGACCAATATTCTTCGTCTAAAAGTGAATGAAGAGGGTGGCATGTAACACTCAATTCTGGAGGATAATAATCCAGAAGGGGAGTGTGAATGAATTAAGAAGAGAACTCAAAACAACCAACATGCCGATTGGATTTCCTTCCAGAAGGAACGCGACAGCCCACAAGAAATAACTGATACTACAATCTTTCAAACAAAGAATACTACATATTGACTGAAAAGTTGTATCTACGAACACTGCGATCTTTCTACCAAGGAATGCTACAGATTGACTGACAAGGAATATCTACGGACACTACATTCTTTGCCCATTATAACTACTTCAAGGAATAAATGGAACTTTATAAAATGGCAACTAAGATTGTAAAAAAAAATGATTGATATAGAATATAAAACATCATATTCAACAGCAACTGATGAAAACTGGAAATACCAGATAATACATCCGAAATAGTAAAAATGTCAAAAATAAGGAAGTGAATCTGACAGTATATCCGAGAAGAAATTTGAAAAAAAAATAACAATAAATAATATTGTACTTATTGGCTAATATTACAATATTTCAATTCGTATAAGAACATTACCTGAGCTGATATATATGAAACGAAGAAAATAGTTTTTCGTTTCATAACAGATCAGCTCCGATGATAATCTTAAACAGATTGAAATATTGCAATTTTAGCCAATAAGTACAACATCAATTAATTACATCAGTGTGTGTCTTTTTTCAAATTTCTTCTCTAAAAAGTAAAGAAAGAACGAATGAAAGAAACAGAAGACAAAATATTGGCTGAGGAATATCGAATTGAAATTACAAAGGGAAATATTAATTATTGATTTACTCGTCAGCCAATCACATCCTTTCATTATTGCACCATCTTACTGCACATTGCAGTATATTAGAGTACACATGCATACCGGTGGTCGCACACAAGTGTGCTTGTCTTCGTTACTGAAATATTTAACTTCACTTTCTTCCATTTAACACGTATTTCTTCTATCTCTCGACTAGTGGCTTTAGCTGGATCTTCTGGTATTCTGTATTTGTTTATCTTTGGATGTGATAGGCGTTTCTTTTCTGTACTTGTGTTGTTTGTTTGTTTTAAGTAACGACATGAGATTTTATTTGTTTTTAGCTCTTATATATTTTCTTTTATAAGATACCACATCCCAAATATGCGTGCGATAATTTGACTAACTGAATGAGAGCCGCTATTGCGGTCCGTCTCGCTCAACAGTTAACCAAAGACTGGTTTTCTAAACTCACTTCCGGAAGAGTAGGTAAAAACGAGTTAGAAAGTGCCAATACTTTTCCTATCGTGCTTTCCATTAACTGTTATTTTAAAATCTTCGCTACTATACATAACTATCAGGCTACCCATCAATTATGTAACATATGTAAGGCTGCTCAGAATTGGTGAATACTGAATACATTCACGGAGGCATACTTGTACAGGAATATCTGTACGACTTATAAGACATACCCAAGGAAGCGCGTGGTGTAATGGTTAAAGTCATGGGAAATGGACTCGTCGCCCCGAGTTCAAATCCTGGACGTGGTAATTGCATTTCACTTAGTGCCAATACCCTCGGGAAAGGTATGAATCCTACTCTCCCTCCAGCTATGGGTAAATAGCAGGTCAGACTGGGTTCTTTAACCATGGCTAGGTAACCAGTCTAGGAGAAGGAAAACTCTAAATTCAAACCTGTTGAAGAAATTGACCTTGTGTCACATCCTGCTCTTGCGGAGGGGGTTGGTAAATAGATATAAGACATACCCATTCATAGTAGCAGAACGGTGGAAACCAAAGATCCTGATATCGTTATTAAAACACAGAAGAACATAGATACATATGCATAGACTTGGCGACACACTATCTGAAATACAAACGTTACAGAGAAATTGTCTAACTAACCAGACGTAGAGATAGAAATCAATAGGGATATGGAGATCGAAATAAAATCAGTATTCATGAGAACACTAGGAATCATGCTGAAGGGAATGAAAAAGTTCCCAGACAGCATCAGTCCCTACAATATTCGGATATCGTATTTTCCGGGAAAAGTCATCAGACGACGGAAAATAGTGTCAATCAAGCAGCATCTCCCCTATTGCGTCTCATCACTCTATTTTGAAACGGGCCCGATGGGATGGAAATTAAAAAGCCGGAAAAAGAAATAATAATAATAATAATAATAATAATAATAATAATAATAATAATAATAATCAATTATTGATTTTTTTGTCTTCAACAAAAGTAGGGATATTTTTATTAAATATTCGGAGTACATTTGTTATTTTCAATTATTTTTCTCGACACAACTTTTCTTGACTCGGCAGGAAACAACCGTCCTTATTTCAAAAGGAAAAAGAATAATGAAGAAAAAGAAAAAAAGAAAAAAAAAAAAAAAATTAAATTGTTGCAACGAATTTTAGTAATTGAATTTTGTTAATCAATTTCCAATTTTATTATTTTCTTTTTGTTCGTTTTTATTTAATTCGGTTATTGAATCATTTTTTTAAATAATTTATTCGTTTTGACTTTTTATTTTATTTTATTTTTTTTTCATTTTGCCCCGAGGCTTCCGATTCGGGAAACAGTAGAATTCCACAGTTAATCTATTAATATCATTGAAGTCTCTTTCTTAAAACTTATTTGATTTTTTTTTTCTTCTGCATCGGCAAAAGTAAGTTGAGAATAAAAATCCATGTATATTTTTGTAATCCTGTGATTTAATTGATTTCTGAAAATCACTATTTTGCAATTTATTTAAAAGCAACTCACTTCAAAAAACGGATTTCGTGGCCATTAAGATCTTGGTTGATTTAGATACTATTTAAAGAATTTTATGAATTGCAACCATAAGCCGATTCATCCTTAACAAAGACTTCATTATTTTCACCTGAATATCAGCAGAGAATTACCAACAGAAAGAGGAGCCCTCCGATCAATCGGTTGGTCAAGTCAAACCCCAGCTCCTATATGATTATCCTAACTCTGTTATTCAAACCTTTTTTCTCATATGTACAAGGACACGATAGCTGCGGGAATTAATGTCCTGGGTCTAACGTTACTCTGATGGTGAAATCTCAATTCGGAGCACTGGTGAATGTGGAGTACCCTTTCATCCTCATTAATCCTTGGTCCACTCTGACCCGCAGTGTTAATACCTGTTGGGGTTCTATCTATGGCTTGAATAGAAAAATGTGTTTGCAAAAATGTGTTTAAAAAATTGAGTTTAAAAAAACTGTGTACCCATCCAGAATAAACCAAACTTCTTCGGTATAAAATGACCCAGTGGGTCTACATAACGTAAAATACCAACCAACCAACCATCCATAGGAAGAACTTCTAAAGAACCCAAAAACGTCATAACGAGGTGGGGTGGAAGTAAAGCAAAAAAGTCATTGGAATTATTCAGGATTAGTTAAGTTTGCCAACTTCATTATGATCTTCTTACGTTCTCTATTGCACTTTTCCTTCTTGTGGTAATCCTCTGATGAGACTCAGGGGAAACAACAAATTCTTGTTAAGTTTGAATCTGTTAATGATTGGAATTCTCAGATTCTGTACCTACAAAACATGTTAAAGAACTTATATTATAATTGCCCATAAAAAATAAGGAGAAATATCTGGTTTTTAAGATGTGCTTGAATAATTTGTACATAATAATATCACTTAGTCAAATGTCCATAGACTCTACTTGTCACAGCTATGATACTGTTCTATATAGTTTAAGTAAAATTTTAATCTTAAAACTTTATTCTGATTAGAAAAAATGAGTATGATTTTTGGATTCAGCGTTCTCAACTATCTAATCTCAGAACATCCTTCTTTCCATTTCCTTAGAATCCATGAATTAGGGTTAAATAGCCGTAAAAAAAGAAATAAATATAAACGATGCGAAGAATTTGCACAAAAATTGCTTTTGTGCAAATTCTTCGCATGGCAATAGTTCAAGATAGCGACTGACGCTAACTGATGCTGCTTGGGTAGATTCGACCAGCCGTTCGCCCGTCTTCTGTTTTCATCGACTCGATTCGTGTGTTCGAAGTCTGAAGATTTTTTTGATAACTGAGGACTTTTTAAATCAAATCTTTTGTTCAAATTCTGAATTGTTCGACTACAGCGATTGGATCAAATTTTGGTTTTGTCTCTTGAGAAACCAACTTGTACGTGGATTTCTATCAAAAAGTTTTTAAAGATTCCATCAATGTAATGGAATTTTGAACATGGTTCTTTCTCTTATTGATATGTAGAAATTAGTAAGTAGATATATTGATTCTGTTTTCGATTTTTATTTCTAGTAAAAAACTCTATCGATTACTTTTGAAATGAATATATATATATATATATATATATATATATATATATATATATATATATATATATATCATTTTGATAAAGTTTTATTTGATTATAAATCATTTTTATTGTTGCTGCACATTAAATAAAATAAAATAAAAACACCCAACCCTTTTGATGTTTGACACTCAATGCAAGAATTCCAACTGGAATGTTTTGTTATTTATACAATGTTATAAATTACACTGGCCAGCGACTAAATTTTTTTTCCAATGGTCAAAGGTTTATCAAGTGATATATGATCGCTTTCAAAAAAATTTAGTCAAGTCTAGTTTTAAGATGTGCTTGAATAAATTGAGCATAATAATAACACTTATTTAAAAGCCTGTGGACTCTACTAGTCATAGCTATAATACTTTTCTATACATTTCAAGTAACAACTTGTATCTTAAAGATTTAATCTGCTAAGAAAAAATGAGTATGATTTTTGGATTCGGCTTCAAAAACTGCCTTTAAGTCAACTATCATATATTCGACTTTGAAAACATCGCAGTCCTGTGTTATTATTCATTTCCGGTTAGTATTATCTGCGTTATTCGGACTATTGTCCTCATCTTCATTGTTATCTGAACAACGTTTCTGCCGATATGCCCCACGACCTTCTTCAGATATTTCTTCTCGGACTCGGGAACCCTCTTTAGGACTCGAGAACCTTCTTTTCGGACTCGGGAACCTTCTTGTCGTAATCGGGAACCTTCCTGTCGTAATCGGGAGCCATCACGGAACCTTGAACCTAACCGTTTATTCAATCCACGGGGGTATCCTATTCTCATTCCGCCAACCATAGCTGGGTTAGGGACGTTAATCCGTGTTAATCATTCCACGTTACTGCCGCCCCCGATCATCCACTAGGCCATGGTGTCCAATTGGACACATGGTCTAGTGGATGGGGTAGTTAGGTTAAGGCAGTTCTGAGTGACAGTTATCTCTGGATTCCAGGTTCGGTCCTGATCGGGGGCGGCACTAACGTGGAATAATGATTAACACGGCTTAACGCCTCTACCCCACCCATGGTTATCGGAATAAGAACAGGATACCCCCGTGGATTGAATAAAGGGTTAGGTTCAAAGTTCTGTGATTACTCCCGATTACGACAGCAAGGTTCCCGAGTCCGAAAAGAGGGTTTCCAAATCCGAAAAGAAGGTTCCCGAGTTCGACAAGAAATACCCGAAGAAGGCCGGAGGGCACATCGCCCGAATGTTGTACCGATAACAATGAAGATGAGGACAATTCTCCGAATAACGCAGATAATACTAATCATCAAACATTCAGAGAAATAATTTCCGGTTGTTTGTACCATTTTGAATTGGTTGATTGGTCTGGGTGTCTACAGGCCGCCGGGTAATTTCCATTAGACTTTTATGGGATTCATTAGAAAACTTTAAAAAAATAAGAGAAAACGCCGTCTGCTGATTTTCAGTTTTGTCCATCGAGGTTTTTCGCCAAATATTTAAAATTGTTGTATGAGCTGAATTAATTCATGTCCAGTCGGGTTTCGATTTCAAAGGAAAATGCATACAAATAACGTAGACTATTTCTATTTTGTATTATATACATCCTATTACTGTTGTATAATACTTTTCTTTTCTTTTTACCATCTTATGATAATCATCTGCTTCTTGGATTGGATCGACTATATTGTTATGGTGCTTCTTCTATGCTGGGCTGACTCTCTCTTTCTGACACACACACACACACACACACACACACACACACACACATATATATATATATATATATATATATATATATATACATGTAGAATTAAACAAAAGGCACGTCTCCTGTTTAACAATTTCATTAATGATCTTTTCAAGCTTTCTGGCCAACTTTTTTTATATCTGGATAACATTTGTTTAATTCTACATGTATAAATGAAAGAATGCCGCCCAAACACACACACACACACACACACACACACACACACACACATATATATATATATATATATATATATATATATATATATATAAACTACTAAAAGTAGAGGAATCATATGTAAAATGGGGAGGTGATATTTTATTATGAAATAAAATATAAAATAAAGGGGATACGAAGGCTTTTTCGACCGGTACTTACACCGGTGACAATTAAAAGTCAGAATGTAAAGAAATTAATAAGAACGAATGGGGGTAAACCAGAGAGTGGGGGGGAATGGGGAAAGAGGGGTATGTGTCTGTGCCCTAGGTTAAACCAGGGTTCTGAATACCTTCCAGTAAATAGATGGAGTGTCTCGGTATTTGTCGGCACAGAGTAGGTCTAAGAAAAGAAATACTAACAGCCTCAAGGACTGCTAGATGTTGTTTGGACCTGGCTCTGTGCAAGACAGAGAAGCACTCATATGTATAGTCAGTCAAACAAGCATTTATAGATAAGTGCTCAGCGATGGCTGAGTCAAATGCTTGGGATAGCCCGGATGTATTGTTAGAGATGGCATTGCGAAGTATTCGGGGACGTGTTGCTTCATTCTAATTTCGAGTCTTTGGGATGTACGCCCAATATATACCAAATTACATTGGCATTCAAACTTATGAATTACATTACTTTGTTGAAAGATTGGGAGTACATCCTTGTGAAAAGACCGAAATGCAGGTCGGTGGTAATTATTGGTCGTACTTTTACTGCATTGCAGCAACACGGGACCGAGGAAGAGATCTTATTGGCAATGGTCTGACTTGCGGGACCGATCCATGGGAGTCGGACGTTAACAGGACATTTATTTGTCACTTCTAAGTTTGATTAATAATGTTATCAATAATGTCGTCTGGATACCCATAATTCGAAAACAAATTTCTAATCTGCTCGAGTTCTCCCTCAACTTTACTACTGGAACAAATTTTAAGGGCCCTAAACGTCAGACACTTAATTAAGTTGATCTTCCTCGATTTAGGGGCAAAGGCATCCCAACTTAAATAAAGCCCAGTAAATGTTGGTTTTCTATAGATGCTAGTTAAGAAAACCGACAAATTCTTCTCAACTAATACGTCTAAGAAAGGCAATTTGTTGTTGATTTCAGTCTCCATGGTAAAAGATAAAGAAGGATGTAAAGTATTGAGTTGACTGAAGAATGTTACAGCTTCGGTACGTGACTTGAAACTAGCGAAAGTGTCATCAACGTAGCGATAGTAAATATAGGGCTTAGGGAGCCTATTGAAAATGAGTTGTTCGCGAAAACCAACGAAAATATTGGCCAAAAGACTGCCAAGAGGTGATCCCATACTAATGCCGTCAATTTGGCGGTACATGGTGTCATTAAAACTAAATGAGACCGACTTGGTAGCAAGTTCCATCAATTCGACAAAAATGTGTTCAGGAAAGGAAAGGAAAGGATATATATATATATATATATATATAATATATATATATATATATATATATATATAGTATCCAATTGATTTAATTTTTAAAAGTGCCCAAAATATAAAAACATAGAACAATAATAATAGTAGTAATAGTGGAAAGGAGTCAATGTCTGTCTTCCATGGTTTCGATTTAAATGATCTCACCTGGTTACTACCTTATACTTGATTAAGTCTACTTGGTAATTGCATTTCACTTAGCACTAATACCATTGAATCCTACTCTCCCTCTAGCTATGGATAAATAGTAGGGCAGACTGGTTTCTTTAACCTTGGTTAGGCAACCGGTATAGGAGAAAGAAAACTCTGAATTCAAACCCGTTGAACTCTGCTTAAGAAATTGACCTTGCGTCACATCCTGCTCGTGCGGAGGGGTTGGTAAATATATATATACTTGACTAAGTCGTGTAATGTTTATCTCAGTAAGTAATGACATCGATCTGGTCAAGTATAAGGTAGAGTCCTGATGAAATTATTTAAATTGAAACCAAGGCAGACCATTAACTCTTTCCACTATCATTATTAATATATATATATATATATATATATATATATATATATATATATATATTCTTTTTTTAGTATAGGAGAGTTGAAAATAAAGTGCCCGATTACAGGTATAAGAGCTGTATTTATTCATTCATTATAGTGTACAATACATTTATGGTGCGATTGTTACCGTTGGTTTCCAAGCAGCACGTTAGCCACTTTTTGACAAGATAACGCACCTGAATTGCAGGGAATGTAAATAAATCATTACATATATGAATGAATTGACATTTCTTAACAGGCACGTTGTCTCGACGAAAAGTGGCTAAGATGCGGCTTGGAAACCAATGATAACAATCGCACCTTAAATGTATTATGCACTATAAGGAATAGATAATTACTCTCTCTCTCTCTCTCTCTCTCTCTCTCTCTATATATATATATATATATATATATATATATAAGAAATGGATATAAAGTAACCTACTCGAGTTTCATCATCTGAATTGTCAGGGTTACATCCGCTGAATTAATCGATTTTTGGATTAATATCAGTTTGTACCACGTATGTCTGTTGAAACGGGTCTTATCTTTTATAGATAAACACGCGTTCATCTATATCGATTCAGATGACGAAACTCGAGTAGGTTACTTTATATCCATTTCTTAAATAAACTTTGCTCTACATTGTATTGAGCACTTTTGTATTTGTTTTTTCTCGGTCTTAACCTCTGGATACTGTGCGCTCCCAACGATCGTACCCGTACCTACCGGTAAGCCACTACTCATACATTAACGCATATATATATATATAATAATTTGTATGTATATTACTGTAAGACAAGAAAAATGGCACCCATTAGCGAGATATTTGTCGGCATAATAGCGTTAGAATACTCTTAGAGAATAAATCAATGTCCAATACAATTTAAAACTTAATAATTGCGGTTGTGTCTTCTATTGCGTTCATTAAGTTGGCTGAACCTTCCAGGGAAATATAAAGAAAGGAAAGAATCTTTTTTTTCTTTCTGTCTGTTATTTACACAGTGTAAAAGCATCATTATTAATTTTTGTTAAGGTTGCCGAAAATAGAACAAGTTCTTGTTTTAGTTATTGATTTCTGCACGCGGTGAAAGTCGCATTAGGGCTGAAACTCTACTTTGACACACACACACACACACACACACACACACACACACTGAGAAACACACTCACACACGTCTATGTGCATAGGGGTGTGCGTGTGTGTAAGTGCACCAGTACGCAAGGAACTCAATGATGAAGGAAGCATACAACAAATATTTTCGAGCATAGTCTCCTTCTTTATCAGTGCGATTGTTTCATTTGTAAATAATGAAATAGATCGTCCATTTTAGATAAAAAATAAATTCAGATTAAAAAATAAATTTAGATTAAAATAAACTTAATACTCTGGAGACAAGCAACTGACTTCATACAATTCCGCATCTGAAGACTTTCAATTCAGCGTGGAACCAAAAGCAATGAAAGGGGCAGGGAAGTAAGGACTGTAAGTCTAACAATTATATATATATATATATATATATATATATATATATATATGAATGTGTTTTATAATTTGCTTGAAGCATTGTGTTTATATTGGTTTGTTGGTTGGTTTTGAAGGTTATCACAATGCAAGTATAAAGAAAAATAAGGTAACTATGGTGTTGCTTGTTAACCTGCTTAATAATAAAAAAGCGTAGGCAAAACCTGGAATGATAATCAGACAATGATGAACCCCCACACACACCCACACCCCCACACACACACGCACATGCGCACAGATAATTTGATATATGTCTTGAAATTAAAAAGAAATTAAATTTTGTTCTTGAAGAAAATATCTTGAGTTTTACTATTTATTCAAGATATAATATCGTAGATAATCGTGTATAGGTCGAATATTGAAGAACCAATTTCTAATTAAAAGTTAGTGTAGACAAACCCATGTCTAAAAAGTGTGTTAGATTGAAATTCAGATATCACTAGAAACATTTGAAGCAAGTTGATGATTTAGTTATTTGTTGACCATGAATCAACAGTCTACCAATACTTATAAACGTCTTATACATAAATATATATACTTATTATAACGGAATAAACTGCATGCAGTTCAAATATTCTGCTGGCTATAAAAATGGGTCCATCTTTGATGATTAAAGTTAGAAATCCGGTGGCTGAGCAGTCCATGACATGCAACACTGCATTTTGGCCCTTACAAAGACGGGTGGTCGGAGAGGACCCCTTCGATGAATCGGCTGCTCACATCAAGCCCTATCACTTATAGGATTATCCCAACCCTATTGCTTTTATGACAAGCCCCAACCCTTTTCATCATATAATATATAGTTGCATAATCTATGCGGTTGCATAGATTATTGTCAACCCCCTGTATTTCTGAAGGGATAGCCCCTTTTCATATCACGGGCGGGACTTTCCATGGAATATTACAGAAAGCCCGCGAAGTACGTGAAGTCACGTGGGACCGAGTTAACCCATCAGTACCTGCTTGGACGTCCGATGAGAAGCATGGGCTCATTATGCACACGCGCGTTGTGTTAGTTAGAAGAAGAATTTAAGTTAAGTAAATAAAAATTTAAAGAAATAAGATGGTGTTCTTGATTGATGAATATCTTGGCAAAAAGACTGACCAAGAAGAAGGAATGCATCAAAGACGAACAGCCAACAGGAATCTAGAAATAGAATTCAACGTGGAGAGGAAGAATAGAAACGACTAGAGATCACCAAATGGCCAAAGAAGTAAGTTATGCATCCCTTTGTCTACCTGTGTCTATCTCTCCCCTCTCTTCAGTAAAAGACAATTTGTGTATATACTCAACATGGGTATATGCGTATGAGTATGTAACAATAGAAGGTGGTGGCTGAGGCACTTAATGTCCGGGATGTGTCCGGGGTGTGACGTTAAACTGTATCTGATGGTAAAGTTCCAGTTCTGAAACTCTGGGGAATGCTTTATTCCCAGGTCCAATCAGAAAATAATAAAGGTGATAGTAATGTATAAAAGTTAAAGATATAATAAAATAAATAAATGAATTATATAAGTAAATTTGACAAAATTTTTAATTTGTTCTCAAGGATAGAGATACGGGAGAAATAGAGAGAGAATGGACAGAGAAAGATAGAGAACAAGAGAGATAGAGGGAGATATAGGAGAAACGGAGAGAGTGGTAGTAGAGAGGAAGATACTACAGGAACAGAGAGAGAGAGAGAGAGAGAGAGAGAGAGAGAGAGAGAGAGAGAGAGAGAGAGAGAGAGGGGGGGTAGTAGAGAGGAAGATACTGGAGGAACAGAGACAGGGGGTTGTAGAGAGCAAGATATTGGAGGAACAAGGAGAGGGGGTAGTAGAGAGGAAGATACTGGAGGAACAGAGAGAGGGGGTCGTAGAGAGGAATATACTGGAGGAACAGAGAGAGGGGGTTGTAGAGAGGAAGATACTGGAGGAACAGAGTGAGGGGTAGTAGAGAAGAAGATACTGGATGAACAGAGAAAGGGGGTCGTAGAGAGGAAGATACTGGAGTAACAGAGAGAGGAGGTAGTAGAGAGGAAGATACTGGAGGGACAGAGAGAGGGGGTAGTAGAGAGATATACTGGAGTAACAGAGAGAGGGGTAGTAGAGAGGAAGATACTGGAGAACAGAGAGAGGGGTTGTAGAGAGGAAGATACTGGAGGAACAGAGAGAGGGGGTAGTAGAGAGGAAGATACTGGAGGAACAGAGAGAGGGGGTTGTAGAGAGCAATATACTGGAGGAACAGAGAGAGTTAGTAGTTCCTGTTAGGGTTCCATCTATGGGGTAAATAGGAAAAATGAGTTTTTAAAAAATAAATCGAAAAAATGAGTTTAAAAAAAAAATGTTTGAAATAAATGTTGAATACCCACAAGAATGAATTAAATAAGCGGTCTTTGGCATAAAATAACCCAACAAGGGTTGACATGGTGAAAAATCCAACCAGCTACCACCAACCAGCCCTCACATACACATACACACACTTGTGCACGCTTTTTAAAGGGTTTTTGTTTTCTTGCTTCGAAAGTAAAGTGAGACCGGGTAAATGACCCAAGAAATGTCAGCTATTGCGAGCGTCGATTTTCGATATTATTTGATTTGTTGTCTTAAATTTCTTATCGGTAATTCCACTGATAAAGTCTGAGAGAGAGAGAGAGAGAGAAAGAGAGACAGGGGGAAGAGAGAGAGAGGGGGTGGGGGAGAGAGAGATGAGAGAGAGGGAGAGAGATGATGATGATGATGATGATGATGATTGTCCTAAGAGATCTGAAAACATTATCATTTCCCCCAAAATCAATCGGATGAAAACAGTTGTCAGATTATTATGGAAATTTGGCTGATTTCCAACAATTTAAAAGCATTCGGTTCTTTTTGGGGAAAAACCGAAGAAAACGGGCATAAACAATGATTCGGATAAATCACACGCAAAACTCCAGAAAAAAAAACGGTTATCGCTAACATTTGGCTGCAAACATCCGAAAAGCCGACAAGACAGAAAAAAATGATTTTTGTTTTTCGGAAAACAGACACACATGTATACACACATGTATACACACGCACACACAAACACGCACACACAAACACACATAAACACTCGCACATGTATCTAGAGAGGGATTATGTAAGTAGACATACACTCACACATGTACACAGGAAGGTATTATGTGTGTCATTTTACGAGAGTTTATGCGTACACAAACGCAATGACACACAAATACGCACGTAAACACACACATGTACGCACATATATATATATAGTGGTATCATATATAGAGAGTTATGAAAACTCGATTAGTTAAGAACAGGAACACACACACACACACACACACAACAGGTGATTTTGATAGACATGAAATTTACACACCTACACCATAAATAACCAAACAAAATCTATAATGTTAATCAGCGACATATTCAAAAAAAGGAATCAGATGGTCCTGTTAATAAACAAAAAAAAAATCATGCTTAGAGGGCGAGCCAGATCTACAAGTAATAATTTAAAAAATGAACAGACACATACACACAAACACAAATACACACACACAAACAAGCCCCTCCCCCAATTTGGAAGGCATGATACAGAACAAATGGACAGCCACTAGCAACAACTTCAGTTCTGGTGCTCTTCTGTAGAAAGGATTTTTATCCCGAGATATCAAGAATAAATCACAGGACAACAAACAACACCATAATTACCTCCTTTTTCTTTACACTTGCATTCGATAGCCTTCAAAACCAACCAACAAACCAATATAAACACAATGCTTCAAACAAATTATAAAACCCTGTTATCGATTAGTTTTCTTTTATCAGTAAATTGATGAAAACTATACAATTTCTGTGTGAGTGTGTGTATCATGTTCTCTCTCTTTATTTATCTTCTTATGTAAGAAAGAAAGACATTTGAAATCTCTTCTCAACTCCATAAGACAACTTTTCATTGAGGCTTAAGGGGAGATAACCAGAATGAATGTGGAAGCAAAGAAGCTATTTCTATAAACCATCGATCATCGAAACGAAATAGACAAACACAGTGCAGACCTTTCTACATCTATATGGGATCTCAAAAAACAAAGAACACCAAAAATATCATGGAAAATTAGAAAAAAAACTGCAACAACATATAGCAAGTATTATCTGCGTCATTCGGACTATTGTCCCCATCTTCATTGTTATTTTTACAACGTTTCGGCCGATATACCCTCCGGCCTTCTTCAGGTATTTAAATTTCAAAGTTCCGTGATGGCTCCCGATTACGACAAGAAAGTTCCCAAGTTCGAAAAGAAGGTTCCCGAGTCCGAGAAAGTCCCGAGTCCGAGAAGGTTCCCGAGTCCGACAAGAAATACCTGAAGAAGGCCGGAGGGCATAACGGCCGAAACGTTGTACAAATAACAATGAAGATGGGGACAATAGTCCGAATAACGCAGATAATACTAATCTTCAAGCCTCATCTCAAACATTCAGAGAAATAACATATAGCAACATATAAAAAATATCCTGCCTTTGTTTAAAAGAGAAAAGAACTATAATCCCATTTCCAGAAGAAAAATCATTTAAATGAAAAATCAGAACTAGTAACCAAATGCAGACACGAAAATATGTTTCAAATACGTTTTTAAACATTTTGTCATGAATCTAATGATCAACAAATGACTAAAAAACTAAAAATTAAATAAATCAAAATTTTCAAATTCAATAAATCAAAATTTATAAATTTTCAATTTCTCAAATTTTCAAAATTTAATAAATCAAAATTTTCAAAATTTGAAAATCTAAAAAGTAAGAATTTCCATTAAATAAAGCAGAATGAAAAATTAGGTTATTCAATTTATTTATTTATCAAGAAGTGTGTGAACGAAAATTGGTGTGTGTGTGGGGTGGGGGTGGGGGGCTATGTTGAAAAATATATCTCAATCAGTCAAATTCCATGAGAGTATTTTGGTCAGCCTATATATATATATATATATATATATATATATATATATATATATATTACAATATAGGTACAAGTGATAACCCACTCGAGTTTCACCATAAGGATCTTCAGGGTTAAATCCACTGAATTAATCGAGATACTGATTAATTGTAGTTGCCTACACATGTGTGTCCTTCGCGTTAAACGGTTCGTTATGAGGAACGCTGGTTCAGTCGATTTAACCCTGAAGATGCTTATGGTGAAACTCGAGTAGGTTATCACTTGTACCTATATTGTAATAAATTTGCTCTACTAACTTACTGAGCACTTTGTATTTGTTATATCGCTGACTTACCTTCCTGAATTTTGCACCATCTAACCATCGTGACCATATTCACCGGCAAGTCACCTTTTCCATTATACACACACACACACACACACACACACACACACACACACACATATATATATATATATATATATATATATATATATATATATAAATTATATACCAAGCGTGTTGGTAGATCCTTGGGAGAGAAAAAACCCAGCAGAGAGTTTGATTGTAAAAATATACTACCAAACATCAACCAGAAAAAAATTTTTGAAAAAAGAAAAGACCAAGATATTTGTACCAACAAAAATAATCTATTGGTATAGTATTTGGCCAAAAGAAAAAACAATTTATATGTATATATATGTATATAAGATATATATATATTCATATAACCGCTAGGAGAAGCTAATCTGTAAAAAGTGCTCGATACCTAAGTAGAGCCAAGTAATAAAGATAATCTACTGAGTCAGACGAACCTATTAGTTTCGCATAAATAGTAGGTTCGTCTGACTCAGTAGATTATCTTATATATATATATTATATATATATATATATATATATATATATATATATATATATATGAAATTTAACATTTTTGAAAAAACAAATGATGTTTATAAATGCTGACAGAAATCTGTTTCGAACACTTCAATAGATCGGTCATCATCATGAGAGAAAGCCGGATGAAACAACCGTTAGAAGACAGCATTGAATAATAGCGTTCTGTTTGTACTCTGTCTTCTAACGGTTGTTTTATCCCGGCTTTCTCTCATATGTTGCTCTTGATGATGACCGATCTACTAAAGCGGTCGAAACAGATTCTGTCAGCATTTATAAACATCATTTGTTTTTTCAAAAATGTTAAATTTCATACAGTCAGATTAATTTCCATCTATCATATATATATATATATATATATATATATATATATATATATATATATATATATATATATATATCCATCCTGGTTTTTCTTCTAAACATGACTTTCTTCAAGGTTCGTTTAGTCAAATAAATATGTACCCACAAGCTGAAAAAAACATGTACATTGTTTAGAAGTTGAAAACTTGGATCATCAAAAGCTTCCTTGTTACTGG
Source organism: Doryteuthis pealeii (assembly GCA_023376005.1). NCBI lineage: Eukaryota > Metazoa > Mollusca > Cephalopoda > Myopsida > Loliginidae > Doryteuthis > Doryteuthis pealeii. The sequence continues at coordinate 50,808,913 of CM042156.1, read as the reverse complement.
TTATTGTTTTTCAACAAACTGAGATAATTTTCAAAGAGATTTTTGAAAAATTCTTCATCACTGTTCCAAAACACAACTTCTCAAATCAATTGATATTTCAAAAATGTTAGGATTAGTGTTATAATATTAGAAAGGTGGACTTCTCCAATTAGAAAAAAACAACTTATCGTCAAAACCTTCAACTGAGTCCGACACACACACACACACACACACACACACACACACACACACACACATATATATATATATATATATATATATATATATATATGATTTGTTTGATTTCAATTTTCCACACACACAGTCAAGTCATCATACCTTGATAAAGGGCGAATGTCACCCGAAATATCGGAATAAATCGAACCAGGGACAGAACAACAGCAGCATATTGAAACTGTTTTTTGTTCTGTTTCTTGTTCTTGTTCACTTGTTCATTTCCATGCTCCATAATATCAAAAATCAACGTTCAACGTTCACAAGAACAAAGTTTATAAGCAATCAACATAAGCATATTATGATTTCACACACACACACACACACACACACACACACACACACATATATATATATATATATATATATATATATATGCGTGTGTGAGTGTGTGTGTGTGTGTGATGATAAAAAAGATGACTTACCGGGGAATATAATATCGAGTTAATCGCAATATTGACGATCGATATAAGTATTAACCGAATAACTCAGTGACATAACCAATATAAAGTGCTCAGTATGTTAATGGAGTAGAATTCAATATTAAGGTGTATATAGAAATAACATACTCAAGTTTCACCATTAAATTTAATGAATTAATCAGGCTAATGATTAGTTACAGGCAATTGCTGAAGTGAATTCACTTCAGCATTTGCCTGTAATTAATCAATAGCTTGATTAATTAATTGCAATTAATCCTGAAGATACTTTATGGTGAAACTTGAGTATGTTATTTCTATATACACCTTAATAATATATATATATATATATTATATATATATATATATATATATATATATAAACATTTTTGAAGGCAATAGACAATGCAATATGTGTTGAAAATTATATTCATTTAACTTTTTTTATTTTTTTTAATTCTAAATATTTTCGGAAATAAAATTCCATCATCACAGTTATTAAAAGTACTAGGTGTTTTTTTTATATTACTTATCTTACGGCGATGGTCTAATCATCTGTTGTTTTAAGAAGTTGAGGAACGCCGTATATTTGAAAATTTTCTATTTCGGTTAATTCCGTGATGTAGAGTCGGCTATTTCCGTGATGTTAAGACACTTTTGATAACTCTGATGATGGAATTTTATTTCCGAAAATATTTGGAATTAAAAAAAAAAAAGAAAAAAGTTAAAATATAATTTTCAACACATATTGCATTGTCTATTGCCTTCAAAAATCTTTATATTACAATACGCATAATGCTTCAAACATACTATTAAAAAAACTTGTCGTGCTGTTATGGCATTTTTAGTTAAATTTTTAACCAATATATATATATATAATATATAATATATATATATATATATATATATATATATATAATCAAAAGTCAAGAGAAGAAATCTTCCTTACGACACAAGAATTTTGTTTAAACAAAACCAAGTCGTAATTTGAGAGCTCAATGTGTGCTCTTAATGTTAGAGTCACATAGCAAATATATGAGTAAAGAAATAACAAAAGACTTAGAGATTTAGCTTTATAGTCTATTTCAGGGAGCCTAGACAAATAGTCTAAATCTCATCTGATGAGTCGGGAGATTTAGACTATTTGTCTAAGCTCCCTGAAATAGACTATAAAGCTAAATCTCTAAGTCTTTTGTTATTTCTTTACATATATATATATACTTATCTCTCTCTCTCTCTCTCTCTCTCTCTCTCTTTCTGTCTCCCCCTCTCTCTCTCTCTAATATATATATATATATATATATATATATATATATATAGAGAGAGAGAGAGAGAGAGAGAGAGATTGAGGAAATAAGTCACATATTCTATATTTAAATAGATATTTTTTTGAATAATTGATAGAAAGTGAAAGTTGCCTCACGTATTTTTCTTGTTTTTTTTTTATTAGATGTTGTTCTTTAGTTTCTTTGTAATGATCTCTTTATGTCTTCTCTGGATATTTCTAGAAATTATCTCTTCCACACTGAACATTGATCTTTGCAACTGATCTTTCAATATGAGGAACAGGAAAACACTATTCAATGCTGTACACAACAACTAAAAAGGATTAATTTACATCATCCGATGGATTATAGCGAAAGAGATGCTGGCTTAACTCAGTAATTCTCATTCTCATAAAGACGAAGTCAATATCAGGCATTATGTTATTCCATTCCGGAATTATTCAATGCCACATATCCCGAGAAAAAAGTTTTCCTTTTCATCTTTAGATTTATCTTTAAATTAGAGGAAGAATCAAAGACTACCCAGCATTGTTAAGATCGGCTAGAATAACCAGAAGAGTCTCGGAGACAAGAGGAGACTTGCTGTCACTCAGCAGAGTATAAAACCCCACCCTCCTCTCTTACTTCCCCTCTGTCCTTCCCTAATCCAATTACCTTTTAAACATAAAAACAGAAAGTAAATACATTTATCTCAACAAAATCCTTAAGGATTTCTCTCAAATATTTTCAAACAAAATTGTTCCTGGCCCCTTGCTACACACTAGACATCACACATTGACCTGCACTCGGAAAATCAAATTCTCTTCAAAGTCAACCGACTGATCCCGTAAAAATACCATTCCTCACATACTAAGCCCACCCCTACTTTTTCTCATTCCTCTATACCACAAGCCAAAACCCTCCCTTCTTTCCTCCATTATCCAATTACCTTTTCACTATAAAAGCAGAATGTACAAGCATTTATCTCAACAAGTTTTGAAAAAACTTCAGCCAATAATGAGGCCAAATATCAATTGAATGTAGTTGTGTTGTCATATCCACTTTTTCCGCTATGCTCAACCACATATTGTCAGATTTATTCAGTCCTTCATTCCACACACACACACACACACACACACACACACACACATATATATATATATATATATATATTGGAATTTATGGTCACACTTAAAAGGAATATGTGTAACTGAAAAATCATATGTAAAAAATCTACAAAATTCTGAGTAATACACGCAGGTACTAATGTGCACATTACACTCAAACAAAAAATGAAGGCGCGTGGTGTAATGGTTAGAGTAATAGGAAATGGACTCGTCGACCCGAGTTCAATTCCTGGACGAAGCTGTTTGAATTTCACGTGGCGCTAATACCCTTGAGAAAGGTATGAATCCAATTCTCCCTCCAGCTATGGGTAAGTAGCGGGACAGACTGGGCTCTTTAACCCTCGCTAGGTAACCAGTCTAGGAGAAGAAAACTCTGAATTCAAACTGTTAAACTCCGCTTAAGAAATTGAGCTTGTGTCACATCCCGCTTGTGAGGAAGAGTTAGTAAATATATACACTCACGCACACATGCGCGTGCGTGCGCACATGTACAAACATTCGATACCCACATAATACGCAAAAAACATATACAAGAAAAATGAAGTCGCGTTTTTTGTTTTACGCACAACTTAGATGTGTGATAGTGATTTTGACAATCAAATTAATTGCACTTATGAAAAACACTTAATTATTTTAATAAAACAAACAAAAAAACGGAAGAATACCGTGACTTAAAAAAAAACAACAACAAACAAAAAATAACAAAATAAAACAAAACAGAATTACCAAGAAAGAAAGAAAAAAAAACTGCAATAGTTATTTAATCACGGAATTAAAAAAAAAAAAAAGAACTGATTATTTCTTTTCTAAAACTTTAAACGTTTTATGATTGTTCTATTTAAATATTTCAATTGATCTAACCGTGACATGACGTACAGTAAGAATTTGCGTGTCTGCAATTCAGTCGGTTCAGGTTCAAGAAAAAAAAAAGGTTTGAATCTTGAATGTCATAACAAACAAGGGAGAAATGGATTAGAAATGGATTTTTTAATCTTCTTAACTCCCCCAGCCCCCTTTATTCACTTGCCACAATTACTCAACAGAATGTCACTATGAATATGAAGAGGGGGGGGGAATAAGATTCTATTGAAATATTCGATTAATTATCTTTTAAAACATGGCTAACAAGATCGAATCAGCGAAACAAAAAATCCCTTAGCCTTGGGGAAATATTCAATACGTTCATGCCAATGGTTATGAAACTGGTTGCATATTTCGTATTGTACACACAATGCCCATTGAATTCAGTAATTCTTTTCTGTCTCTAATCTCTATTGTATCTTTTTGAGTGAATTTTGGTATTGGGGTGGCACTACGTTCTTAAAAAAAATGTGTCTGCAATTGGGGAATCAGTGTCTACAGCCAGGGTCTCCATCCACCTTCCTGTGTTTAAAGTTCTAATCTTCAAAACTATTTGGAAAACCTTGTCTTACCGAACCCCATGAACCTTTGTTGCATACTTCTTTCCTTACTTTCTTAATTCTATTCTTCTAGCGTCTCTTCTAGCGTCTGGACTTCGTCTTGGTCTTCTAGGTCAGTCTTGTTACCAAGACATTCATTAACCACAAAACCATATTATTTTCGTAAGCTTTTATTTCTTAACTAAACATTTTTCATCTGACTAACATAGCGCGCGTATGCAGTGAGTTCCAGTTAAGGCAGTACATCTTCTCTGCCCGACGTCCAAACTGAAACTGAGGACCCAACCAGGTCCCACGTGACTTCACGTATTTCGCGGGCTTTCTGTAATATTCCATGGAAAGTCCCGCCCGTGATATGAAAAGGGCCATCCCTTTAGAAATACAGGGGGTTGACAATAATATTATGCAACCGCATAGATTATGTAACACCTTCCAGAATTTATTGCAGCGATGAAAGACACGGATTTACCGTGTTCTTTGTTGATCACAGAAAATGCCTCTAATGACATTCCACATCTATATATATGTATGGTCTGTTTCATCCCGCCCTGTCGTATGGGGCTGAAGAATACAATGACTGTACCTCTGCAGAGGAGTAAAACTCCCCAATAGGGCCACTAGTTGGCTATGGGTGGCGCTTAAGGCTGGAATCCTCGTGACCGAACACTTCATAATATGCAACACTCCACTTAGATCCTTACTTAGGCAAGATGTGCGTTTGGAGAGGCCCCTTCCGATCAATCTTCTGGTCACGTCAATCCTAGCACCTCTATGATTGTCCCAACCCTATTGCCCTTATGGCAAACACACATTCTTTTTATTATACATAGAAGGCAATGGCTGAGGGTGCTAATATCCTGTGTATGACGTTAAAGTCTATCTGATGGTGAAGTTACGTTTCTGGACCTCTGCAGAATGTGTAGTACCCCTTCATCGCCATTACTCCAAGCCCCACCTGAACCGCAGTGGTAATACCTTTAGGGTCTGATCTATAGGTTAAATAGGGGAAAATGAGTTAAAAGAATTGAGTTTAAGATAAATGCTGAATGAATAAAAAAACTCTTCGGATAAAATACCCCGATAAAGTTTGAAATGCTGTAAAATCAAACCGACCAACCATTCGTGACCCTTCCAGAATTTATCATATCAATGAAAAGCACATCAGCAGCTTTACCGTGTTCCTTGCTGATAGCAGAAAATGCTTCAAATTAGACGCCACACCTGTGCATACATGCTCTGTTTCATCAACTGACGCCAGACACGAATCCATGCTCTGGTGCCAGCCAATGCAAGGAATCCAATTGTATAAAATATACAGGTCTTATATAAATGTATATAAGTTTATAAGTTTATAAAAAGAAATACATAAAGGATTTATCAACAGGAGAACTAAACGCTTAAAATGGTGACGAGGATTTTTACACAGAATAACTTGATATTTCAGAAGACGTCTTGTTACGATTTATGGGCCATCCTTTAGGCTTCAAGCAAGAGCGCTTGTCCAGTGGAATCCTTGATAAAAATCCTTTGCTGTTCCTTGGTGTTCCTCATTATTGCAAGTCCTTCGCCAATGATTGTAAATGGACGTCTCTCAGTATCAGTGCTTAAGTAGTCAACCAGCCATGCATTCGGGCTGTTGATTGGCCGAGGTTTAAACAACGTGACCTCGCTTAGTCCATGAATTTAAGTGGTATTTTAGCACACCTTATATACAAAATAATCCAACACGTCTAGTCACTAGATTCTTATTGATAGCCAAAATAGAACCTCCAGTGTGAAGATGCAAATACTAAAAAAAAGATAAGGATAAAAAAATGTGTTTCTAATTACTTCGATTTACAATTGATTTTTAATTTTTTTGTTTTCTTTTCATAGATTTTAGTGACATTATAGTCAAATGCCGTAAATAATTTTGTCCGAAGTTGTTAAGAAAACTTGAACTCTTCAGTAGAAAAGATAGAAAAAAATCGAAATCAGCAGCAGAACACAGTTTTGCCTTTCACCCGAAAAATCAATGGCGGCTGATTTTCGCTCCAACAATTTTTCAAGGAAATTCTTTTTTTTTTTCTTTCTTTGTTTTTCATTCTTCATTGTCTTCGCTTAATCTTCCTCTGGTGTTTCTCTCTCTCTCTCTCCCTCTCCCTCTCTCTCTCTCCTCTCTCCCTCTCTCTCCCCTCTCTCTCTCTTCAGTCTCACAATTTCCCTCTTCCACCGTCGCCGCCGCCGTCGCCGTCGCCTCCGCCTTCCCTTTATTCTTCCCAAAAGTTTCTGTCTATTTCCAAAAATACCCGATTCATTTTCTTTGCAGTCTGTTGCGCACGGCTCCGTGACACAAGATTTTCTTGGAGAGTTATTGCCCGTTTTCTGTTGTGGCGTCACGTGACGCGTGTGTCTGTACGAAGAAAAAAACATCATTTTTAGTCTCCCTCAATGCTCTACTACAACTCATTTCAGATTGGAAAGGGTAACAACCTCAATGTTGGTTCTTTGCACTCTTGGGCAACACTCACAGTGTAGGTTAGAGAAATGGAGTTTTCCTTCTCCTAGACTGGTTGCCTAACTAAGGTTAAAGAGCACAGTGAAATAGATCACTAATTAGGACTGGGCCTATTCTAGTAATGACCACCCCAAGTGGAGATTTAACAGGTTTGAATTCAGAGTTTTCCTTCTCCTAGCCTGGTTAGAGCTCTTCATTCTAGCCCAAGTAGAGATTTAACAGGTTTGAATTCAGAGCTTCTCCTAGACTGGTTGCCTAACCAAGATTAAAGAGCCTAGTCCTCCCTACTATTTACCCATAGCTGGAGGGAGAGAAGTTGGATTAATACCTTTTACAATGGTATTAGTGCTATGTGAACTGTAGCTTCATCCAGGATTTGAACTCGGGTTAACGAGTCCATTTCTTACAACTCTAACCATTACACCACGCACATCCAAGATAATGATATATTTTAAGATACGGAAAACCACCAAGCAATTAGATAATTTTATAATTCATGTCTACATATTCATCATGAGACTAAGATGAAGGAATTGAACTTCAAATATCTAAATTATTACAGTCACACTGACAATAGACAAACTCTGAATAGTTAGGGCGTAATTGAAAATAAAGAGAACGTATCATATCTTAGGAATTCAAATGTTGGATGGAAATCATTGGTGGTCCAGGTTTAGGTTTCTGAATGCTCACTAGAACCATCAAGGATTTTCTAATAATTCTAAAATTATAATTTTTTTTCTCTAATAACTGATTCAATATAGAAATTATATCTTCCTATATACGTACACTGCGTTAAAGCTAGTGAATACACTTTCCCTTTAACCTCACCTCATATACATATATATATATATATATATATATATATATATATATATATGTATGTGTGTGTGTGTGTGTGTGTGTGTGTCTGTGTGTAACCAAATAGATTATATTACAATACTAAAGTGAACAAAAATAATGACTCAAACAAGTCCAATTAGGAGAGAAATATTTCGTCATTCTGACGGGACGAACATACTCAGTCTGGCTTTATTCAAAGCAAAATACGTACAATTGTGTTTATAGAAGATAAAGTGAGTTTGTGGGGGATGGTAGGCATGCTTTGATTGAAATGAGAATAACATCATATAAAGTGGAGGGGAAGTTCAGAGGAATGGTGGTTTGTGTGGGGTGTTAAGAAGAGGAGGTTGCTAGGTGCTTGTTGGGAAAGTGGGCGTGGTTGGGAGAGGTGGGTAACATTCTGGGTTAGGGTAGAGTTTGATTTATTGCATGGGGATGATATGGGGGAATGTGGTGTTGTGTGTCATTAGATTAGGCCATCAGTTTTATGGTGGGTTAGGATTTACTCCAAACCTCCTATCTTCATATATGTATATATATATATGGAAACGGTGGTTTAATGGTTAGGTTTGTTAGACATGGTTATATATATGCGTGGTCTAATGGTTAGAGTCGTTATATATATATATATATATATACTAGGGTGAGTCAAAGGGTAATGCCATTTTGTTTAGGACAGGTATGATTACCAACACAAAAACATGTATCGTACATTAAAATGAAGCTAGTCCTCTGTGGATCACATCCCTACTTCACCACATAGTCATCGTTTCTCTTAATAGCAATGTTCAACCTTCAAATGAGAGGATGTATCCTTGCCCCGTAAAAATTCTCTTGATTGTTCTTTGAGCCACTTCTTCACTACAGATTTCACTTCTTCGTCACTGGAATAATCTTTGCCTCAGACTATCATTTCTACGGTCCCATGAAAAAGGGTTTGAGGGTCAAACATTATTCCATATATATATATATATATATATATATATATATATATATATATATATATATATATGCGCTTCAAGAACGTCTACAAGAAGGACATGAAGACATGCGACATCAACACTAAGACATGGGAGGTTGGTGCAGAAAACCGGAAGGTCTGGCGCCTCCTTATCAAACAAGGGTGAAAAAGGGAGGAAAGAAGCCGCCACAGAAAATACAGCCAGAAGGAAGGAGAGACAACATCAAGTCCAGCAAGCATGACAGTCATTCCAAAATTTGCCTGTTCAGCCACTCACGCAGATGTAATTAAAAACTTTTGGACACTACGCCATGACAGACGGAAGGAGGTCAACACACACACACACACACACACACACACACACACACACACACACACATATATATATATATATATATATATATATATATATATATATATATATAAACAAACATATATGGCTATTTTCAGCCGACAATATTTGGGAGAATATGTGCTTAATTGAAGTCAAACCTAATTTTTGAAAGTTAATTCATTAATAATTAATTAGGCGGGATTTAACTACTTAAATGTAAGGCTAAACAAATCGAGAAAAATCAATCTCTGTATGTACATTTCAGCCTATTAGGCCTCATCAGCAGAGCTATAGATACGAAGATCGCCTCGTGTGTGATTCGAAACCTTGTTTGTCGGATATATATATATATATATATATATATATATATATATATATATATATATATATATATATAGAGAGAGAGAGAGAGAGAGAGAGAGTAGTGATTAGCTGTACTCAACAGAGTTAAATATTCAGACCGATTACAAAGATTTATTATCTCTGGCAATCCTAGAGAATTTATCATTTCTCATTAAGAAACAAAAAACGTTCTAATAAGGTATGAAAGAAATAATCATTAGCGAAATATTTTTCATTATTTATGCATATCAATTTAACGAAAAACTAATGTCTTCGTAACAGATAGGCTCTGATGATGATCTTATACAGATTTAAACATTGCAATATAAGCCAATTAATACAACATTAATTAATAATATCTGTGTTTTTATTCAAATTTCTCCTCTGATATATATATATATATATATATATATATATATATATATATATATATATGTGTGTGTGTGTGTGTGTGTGTGTGTAAGAATGAATAAAGAAAAGAAAGTACAGAATGGATAATAAAAGATGAATTTAATCAATATCACTTACACATGTGTTTCGGTCAGTTCATCTTTGTGTACACGATTCAAACTATCATTATCATTAAATAAACAAATGAAATGAAATAATAATAATAATGTTTAACATTAATAATAACATTTATTCATTTAATGATAATAATTGTTTGAATCGTGTACACAAAGATAAACTGACCAAAACACATGTGTAAGTGATATTGATTAAATTCATCTTTTATTATCCATTCTGTACTTTCTTTTCTTTATTCATTCTTCCTCATATTATCGGATTCAATTCCAATTCCATTTTCACACACACACACACACACACACACACACACATATATATATATATATATATATATATATATAGAGAGAGAGAGAGAGAGACAGACAGACAGACAGAGACAGAGACAGAGACAGAGAGAGAGAGAGAGAGAGAGAGAGAGTAGGGATCAACTGTACTAAGCAATGCTAAATATTCAGATCGATTACAGTGATTTATTCCGCTCTCGCAATCCAATAGAATTTATCGTTACTATTTATCTCCATAACATTGCCTTAAAGGAGTTTAGAGATGGGACATTCACTATTGATGATGGTAGTTTATTCCACGTATTCACCACTCTGTTACTAAAATAATTTTGTCTTCCATTTACTTTGCAAAACATTTTTTTAAAGAGTTTTAATTTATAACCCCTGGTATTGATATTTTGAGCAATGTTTAGATGATCAATGTTAAAATCCATGTGTATATTTGTAGACTTCAATCATATCCCCTCTTGTTCGTCGATAAACCAAATTTGGTAAGTCAAACTTCCTAAGTCTTTCTTCATACGAAAGGTTTTTTTTTTAAAATTCTTCATTACTATAGTATCTCTCCTTTAAACTCTCTCAATGATTTTTATGTCCCTGATTAGTCTTGGACTCCAAATCACATTAGCAAATTCCAAATAAGGTCTTACTAATGCAATGAATACTTTTTTCAGCATTTCTTTATCCATGTATACACATGACTTTCGTATTAATCCTAATATCCTGTTTGCTTTATTTACTTGTTTTTCTATGTGTTTGGAAAATATTAAGAATAATGATATTGAAAAGAACTAATAATGCAATAATAATATGCAGTGAACACAAGGCCATTTGTTGAGTATTTCTGGATATATCTATTTACCAACCCCTCCGCACGAGCAGGATGTGACACAAGGCCAATTTCTTAAGCGGAGTTTAACAGGTTTGAATTCAGAGTTTTCCTTCTCCTAGACTGGTTACCTAGCCATGGTTAAAGAGCCCAGTCTGCCCTGCTATTTATCCATAGCTGGAGAAAGAATTGGATTCATATCTTTCCCAAGGGTATTAGTGCTATATGAAATTAAAACAGTTTCGTCCAGGAATTGAACTAGGGTCGACGAGTCCATTTCCTATGACTCTAACCATTAGACCACGCGCCTCCAACAGTATTTCTGAATATAAGATGTATGATAGATCGTCGCTCCAACTTATATAAGTAAAGTCGTCGGGGCGGCCTAAAGTCGGTATCAGCCAGTCAGCGAGGGAGTCTATTCCCTTTTCAATAGCGCTAGACCAAGGAGATTGTTTTAGCATCTGAGGTGGAGCGCCACACCTACCATGAGCTCCTTACTTTACCGCATAGATCCTGTGCTACTCATACGCTGAGTTGGCGGGGACCGGTATCGAACTAGGAACCTTGTGGTTTCTAGCCGAACGCTCTACCGACTGAGCTAACCCGGCTCCTTGGCCAATCACTGGCAGTACTCTGCTGCTGATACAATACTTAAACCGACTCTACTGGCCATAATTACTGCGACATTCATGGACGACGGACATAGGATTGAAATCACTGGATTTTTACCAATACGCAGGATAGGACTTCTACGCTCACCAAAGAATTCCATAACACAGGATTTTCTTTAAGCCCATTTCAACTGGCCAAGGATGGCATTTAAAAACTTTTCACCATTGAACAGAATAAACTTTCAGTTAAATGCACATTTTTTCTTAATTTTCACCCCCACTTCCTCTACATTGTTTGTTAATAATGAATAGCAACCTACATGTGGATTGAATGCAATTTCTCTTATTTTATTTTTTTGTTCCTGATGTTAAATGCCTGTTAATTGCTGGGAATATATATTTGACACTGGTACTGACGATATGGAAACATAGTGTAGCTGAAATCTTACTTAACCTATGATCCTTGTATCTATTGTAGTTTCCACGGAAATAAATAAGCTTTATCGTTACTATGCAAGGAACAAAGATGGTTCAAATGAGGAACAAAAGAAATAATTATCAGTGGAAGATTCATTAATTTATGAGGAAGTACGTCCCGGTCTTCTGCCTCAAAAATTGCTACCCGGTGACTATTAAAATAACGACCCAGCTCAGTCTATTCAAAACTATCCATCTTCATATCTATCTATCTCAATTTGTTCATATTTATCTATATTACTTTAACTACTAAGATTTGTTTTTTATTCATGCTTGTTTAATGTCTTGTTTTTAGTTTGAAATAAACAAGAATTCGACAAAAAAGATGCGACCACCCCCCCCCAAATACATTTACTTGTCGAAAATATCTATCCATCTATCTCCATTAGTTCGTATCTATCTATATTATTTTGTTTGTTTATCTATCTATCTATCTCAGTCTATTCCAAACTATATATCCATCTTCATATCTAAACAAAATTACAACAAATTACGATAAATAAACAAGAATTCCGACGAGCTGGGGTTGTTATTTTGATAGTCACCGGGTAGCAATTTTTGAGGCAGGAGACCGGGATGCATTTCCTCATAAATTACCAAAGATTCTTTAATCTTTCATGTATATTAATTTAACGAAAAACTATTTTGTTCGTTACATAACAGATTGGCTCTGATTATGAACTTATACAGATAGAAATATTGCAATATAAGCCAATAAATACAACATTAATAGACAACATGTGTTTGTGTGTGTGTTTTTTCAATTTTCATCTCTGATACACACACACACACACACACACACACACACACACACACATATATATATATATATATATATATATATATATATTAAATTTTAACTTGAAGGCACCTACAGCATAAAATTCGATACCTTTTCTTATAGAAAATGAACTTTTTGACAAGTGTAATCCCGGCAAAGGATGGCTCGGTGTGTAGAACACCGTACAGTCGTAACAGTCGTAACAGTCTGTACGGTGTTCTACACACCGAGCCATCCTTTGCCGGGATTACACTTGTCAAAAAGTTCATTTTCTATAAGAAAAGGTATCGAATTTTATGCGATACATGCGTTGTAGGTGCCTTCAAGTTAAAATTTAATATATACTTTGTTCAGCAACGTTTCTAAATAAACAAACATCCAAAAATCATATATATATATATAATATATATATATATATATATATATATATATATATATAAGGAGAGAGAGAGAGAGAGAGAGAGAGAGAGAGAGAGAGAGAGAGAGAGAGTGAGTAGTGATCAGCTGTACTTAGATTTATTTTTACAAATACTTATACATTCTGGCAATCCTAGAGAATTTATCATTACGCAGCAAGGAACAGAAATGGTTTTAATGAGGAATGAAAGAAATAATTATCAGTGAAATATTCTTTCATCTTTTATATATATATTAATAAATCATAAAGACACTGTAGAGTATGATGAAGATAGATAGATAGATAGACAGAGAGAGGAGAGAGAGAGAGAGAGAGAGAGAGAGGGGGGGAAGAGGGGAGAGGGAACAAAAAGGGACAAAAAGAGGACACCACAGTCATAATATCCAAAAGCAATTTCTGATTTTGAGACTGTCCAATCGATTGAGTGTGAAATCCAAAGCTTTCTCTATTTTTGCAATTCCTTTACAGCATTTTCAATTTGTCCAGTCACCTATTGGCATGCTCGACATTTTGAGTGAAGAGCAGCAGTAATTTTTGTCCCACATTTCGGGCGGGGGGAGAGGGGATCGACTTCAGGAAATTACAATCCATTGTCCGGCGGCACCAAACAAGGACGAAGGTCAGTGAAAAAGAAAGAAAAAAAAAGAAACAAACAAAAAGGGAAAGAAACAAAAAATGGTAAAAATCTCATCTCATCTCACCTATATTGCCTCTCTCTCTCTCTCTCTCTCTCTCTCTCTCTCTCTCTCTTATTCTCTCTCTCTTATTCTCTCTTCTCTCTTTTGTCTCTATTCTCTCTCTCTCTCTCCCTTCCTCTATTCTTTGTCTTTCGTCTCTCTTTGTCCCTCTCTCTCTCTTATTCTCTCTCTCATATTTCTCTTGTTTCTCTCTCTCTCACTCGCTTATTCTATATCTCTATTCTCTTCTCTTATATTCTCTCACTCTCTTGTCACATTTTCTCTCATGTCTCTCTTCTCTCTTTCTTACCTCTTTCTCCCTCTCCCTCTCTCTCTCGTCTCTCCTCCCCTCTCTCTCTTATTCTATCTCACTCGTCTCACTTATTCTCTGTGTTTCGTCTGTTACTCTCTCTCTCTCTCTCTTATTCTCTCTCTCTCTCTTTTACACTCTCTCTCATTCTCCTATCTTATTCTTCCCCATCTCTGTCTCTCTCCTCTCTTGTCTCTCATCTTTCTCGTCTCTCTGAGGGGTAACCTCAGAGTATATTTTCTATCTTATTCTCTCTCTCTCTCTCTTGCTCCTTATTCTCTCTCTCTCTTTCTCTCGTATCTCTCTTATTCCCTGTCTTTCGTCTCCATTCTCTCTCTCTCTCGTCTCTTATTTCTTCTTTCCTCTCTCACTATTCTCTTCTCCCCCCTTCGTCTCTCTCGTCTCTGTGAAGAGGGCTAAACCACAGCGCATATTCTCTCTCTCTCTTACTATCTCTCTCGTCACTTATTCTCTCTCTCTCTCTCTCTCTCTCTCTCTCTCTCTCAATGTCTCTCTCTTCTTTCTCGTCTCTCTCATTTCTCTCGTCTCTGTGAAGGCTAACCACAGCGTATATTCCCTCTCTTATTATTATTCTCGTCACTTATTCTCTCTCTCTCTCTCTCAAGTCTCTCTCTCAATGTCTCTCTCTTCTTTCTCGTCTCTCTCATTTCTCTCGTCTCTGTGAAGGGCTAACTACAGCGATATTCTCTCTCTTATTATTCTCTCTCGTCACTTATTCTCTCTCTCGTCACTTATTCTCTCTCTCTCTCTCTCCCAATGGTCTCTCTCTCAATGTCTCTCTCGTTTCCTCTCAATGTCCTCTCTTCTTTCTTTAAATACTAAGATGTAGTTTTTATTCATGCTTGTATCTTAATGTACTTGTTTTGAGTTTGAATTAAACAAGAATCTTCGACAAAAAAATGCGACCACCCCCAAATACATTTACTTGTCAAAATATCTACCATCATCTCCATTAGCTTCGTATCTATCTATATTATTTGTTTGTTTGCTATCTATGATCTCAGTTCTATCCAACTATATATCCCATCTTCATATCTAACAAGAATTACAACAAATTACGATAAATAAACAAGAATTCCGACGAGCCTGGGGTTGTTATTGATTAGTCACCGCGTTAGCAATTTTTGCAGGCAGGAGACCGGGATGCATTTCCTCATAAATTACCCAAAGATCTTTTAATCTTTCATGTATATTAATTTAACGAAAAACTATTTTGTTCGTTACAAGCAGATTGGCTTCTGATTAGAACTTATACAGATAAGAATATTGCAATATAAGCCAATAAATACCCAACATTAATAGACAACAGTGTTTGTGTGTGTGTTTTTCAATTTTCATCTCTGATACACACCACAGACACACCACACACACACACACACACACACACACAACACACACATATATATATATATAATATATTATATATATATATAATATATATATATATATATTATATATTAAATTTTAACTTGAAGGCACCTACAGCCATAAAATTCGATTACCTTTCTATAGAAAATGAACTTTTATGACAGTTAATCCCGGCAAGGATGCTCGGTGTGTAGAACACCTACAGTCGTAACAGTCAACAAGTCTGTACGGTGTTCTACACACCAGCCATCCTTTGCCGGATTACACTTGTCAAAAAGTTCATTTTCTATAAGAAAAAGGTATCGAATTTGATGCGATACATGCGTTGTAGGATGCCTTCAGTTAAAATTTAATATTATACTTTGTTCAGCAACGTTTCTAAATAAACAAACATCCAAAATCATATAATATATATATATCTATATATATATAAATTATAACTATATATATATATAGAAGAGAGAGAGAGAAGAGAGAAGAGAGAGTGAGGGAGAGAGAGAGAGAGTGAGTAGTGATCAGCTGTACTTAGAATTATTTTTACAAATATATACATTTCTGGCAACCAGAGAATTTATCATTACGCAGCAAGGAACAGAAATGGCTTTTAATGAGAATGAAAGAAATAATTTATCAGTGAAAATTCTTTAATCTTCTTATATATATATTAATAAATCATAAAGACACTGTAGAGATTGATGAAGATAGAATAGATAGATAGACAGGATGAGAGAGAGAGAGAGAGAGAGAGAGAAGAGGGGGGAGAGAGGGGGAGAGGGAACAAAAGGGGACAAAAAGAGGACACCACAGTCATAATATCCAAAAGCAATTTCTGACTTTTGAGACTGTCCAATCGACTTTGAGTGTGAAATCCAAGCTCTTCTCTATTTTTGCAATTCCTTATACAGCATTTTCAATTTGTCCAGTCACCTTATTGGCATGCTCGACATTTTGAGTGAAGAGCAGCAGTAATTTCATGTTCCCACATTTCGGGCGGGGAAGGGATCGACTTCAGGAAATTACAATCCATTGTCCGGCGCACCAAACAAGGACGAAGTCAGTTAAAAAGAAAGAAAAAAAAAGAAACAAACAAAAAGGAAAAGAAACAAAAAATGGTAAAAATCTCATCTTCATCTCACCTATATTGCCTCTCTCTCTCTCTCTCTCTCTCTCTCTCTTAATTCTCTCTCTCTTATTCTCTCTATCTCTCTTTTGTCTCTTATTCTCTTCTCTCTCCTCTCCCTTCCTCCTTTATCTTTGTCTTTCGTCTCTCTTTGTCCCTCTCTCTCTCTATTCTCTCTCTCATATTTCTCCTGTTTCTCTCTCTCACTCGCTTATCTCTATATCTCTATTCTCTTCCTCTTATTCTCTCACTCTCTTGTCACATTTTCTCTCATGTCTCCTCTCTCTTTCTTACCTCTTTTCTCCCTCTCCCTCTCGTCTCTCTCTCCTCTCTCTCTTATTCTATCTCACTCGTCTCACTTATTCTCTGTGTTTCGTCTGTTACTCTCTCTCTCCTCTCTTATTTCTCTCTCTCTCTCTTGTACACTCTCTCTCATTCTCTATCTTATTCTTCCCCATCTCTGTCTCTCTCCTCTCTGCTCTCATCTTCTCGTCTCTCTGAGGGGTAAACCTCAGAGTATATTTTCCTATCTTATCTCTCTCTCTCTCTCTTGCTCCTTATCTCTCTCTCTTTTCTCTCGTATCTCTCTTATTCCCTGTCTTTCGTCTCCTATTCTCTCTCTCTCTCGTCTCTTATTCTCTTCTCCCCCCCTCGTCACGTTATTCTCTCTCCCCCCTCTCGTCTCTTCGTCTCTTGATAAGAGGCTAACACAGCGCATATTCTCTCTCTTACTATCTCTCTCGTCACTTATTCTCTCTCTCTCTCTCTCTCTCTCTCTCTCTCTCTCAATTCTGTCTCTCTCTCTTTCGTCTCTCTCATTTCTCTCTCTCTGTGAAGGCTAACCACAGCGTATATTCCCTCTCTTATTATTATTCTCGTCACTTATTCTCTCTCTCTCTCTCTCAATGTCTCTCTCTCAAGTCTCTCTCTTCTTCTCTCTCTCTCATTTCTCTCGTCTCTGTGAGGCTAACTTACAGCGTATATTCTCCTCTTATATCTCTCTCGCACTTATTCTCTCTCTCGTCACTTATTCTCTCTCTCGTCACTTATTCTCTCTCTCTCTCCTCTCCCAATGTCTCTCTCTCAATGTCTTCTCTTTCTCTCAATGTCTCTCTCTTCTTTCTTGTCTCTCATTTCTCTTCGTCTCCGTGAGAGAGAGAGAGAGAGAGAGAGAGAGAGAGAGAGAGAGAGAGAGAGAGAGAGAGAGAGAGAGAGAGAGCTAACCACAGTATATCTCGCTAAGATCATGAGACAGGGTCAAGAGTTGTTTCAAGCAAATAGAATCGCCAAATGTTACACCGAAAATGATTACATCCCCCACTTGGCCAACTGTAATCTGGAAATTCTCCAACACAAAGTGGAAAGAATTTTCCTGTTTCTTGAAAGCAAATATCGTTATATTATTTACGCAGAAATATCCGAAAATAGGAAGTGACATAGTGTTCTGGCACTTCGGATTCATCTTCAGCCAACTGGAGAGAGAGAGAGAGAGAGAGAGAGAGAGAGAGAGAGGAGAGAGAGAGAGAGAGAGAGAGAGAGAGAGATGAAGTTCAAACTTCCTAATATTAATCTTAAATCCCGACAAATCTTTTTACATTCTCTATTTGGCCATGGAGAATTCACAGAAAAATCAGAACATTACTTTTTCACTTTTCATTTCTCTCATCGAAAACGGATTTACTAACCAAACTTCAAGATCTATGTCAAGTGATTTTCTATTTGTTGAATTTATTTCCTCACTAGCAGGACCTGTGAATATACCACAGTATGATAATTTAATTATTACAACGTTTGATATGTTTACTTAAGAGCTACTGCAATTGTTCAATGCGTAAAAAGTATAATAATCTTGATTTAACTCTCTCTACGAGCAGGACCTGTAGATATATCACAGATAGGGGCCGGTTTAGCTCAGTCGGTAGAGCGTTCAGCTAGGAATCCCAAGATTTCTGGTTCGATACTGGCCCTCGCCAACTCAGCGTATAAGTAGCACAGGTATCTGCGCGGTAAAGTGATGAGCTGATGGTAGGTGTGGCGCTTCGTCTCTGATGCTAAAATGATCTCCTTGGTCTAGCACTATTAAAAAGGGGATAGACTCCCTCGCTGATTGGCTGATACCGACATTAGGCCGCCCTGACGACCTTTTTATGATAATTTAATTATTACATCGTTTGATATGCTTACTTAAGAGCTATTGCGAAATGTTCAATGCGTAAAAAGTATAATGATCTTGATTTAACTCTCTCTACGAGCAAGACTTGTGAATATACTACAATATGATTAGCAGGACCTGTGGATTACCACAGCATGATAATTTAATTATTACATCGTTTGATATGCTTACTTAAGAGCTATTGCTAAATTGTTCAATGCGTAAAAAGTATAATGATCTTGATTTAACTCTCTCTACGAGCAGGACCTGTGGATATACCACAGTATGATAATTTAATTATTACAACATTTGATATGCTTACTTAAGAGCTATTGCGAAATTGTTCAATGCGTAAAAAGTATAATGATCTTGATTTAACTCTCTCTACGAGCAGGACCTGTGAATATACCACAGTATGATAATTTAATTATTACAACGTTCGATATGCTTATGTAAGAGCTATTGTGAATTGTTCAATGAGTAAACAGTATAATTATCTTGATTTAACTCTCTTTACGAGCAGGACCTGAATATACTGTTGTATACCCTTCTTTCTTTACTTAGTTCTTTCTTGTACTCTTCTTCTGTTCTTCTAGCGTCTTCGACATCTTAAGTTCTTCTAGGTCTCTTCTAATCTCTTCTAGCGTCTTGGTGATCGGTCGCACTTGGCTCATTTCTTCCTCCAATCAGTCCTGTTACCAAGACACCCATTAATCACAAAACCGTGTTACTTTTCTTAAACTTTTATTTCCTTAACTAAACATTTCATGTAACTAAATATCTGACTAAAATAACGCGCGTATGCAGAGTGAATTCCAGTTAAGGCAGAAACATCTTCTGTGCCAGACGTCCAACTGAAAACTGAGGACCTAACCAGGTCCCACGTGACTTCACGTATTTTCGCGGGCTTTCCGTACTATTCCATGGAAAGTCCCGCCCGTGATATGAAAAGGGCCATCCCTTTAGAATTACAGGGGATTGACAATAATCTTATGCAACCGCATAGATTATGTAACAATACCACAATATGATAATGTAATTATTACAACGTTTGATATATGCTTATATAATCCAATTTTTAATTGTAGAGAAGCTCTTATTTGATGAATTCTTATTTCTAATGAGTGTCGTCACCTCATCTAAATAATAGGAAGGCCTTTAAGCTATGTTAGTAAATTTACTAACACAGCTTAAAGGCCTTCAAAGGGCGGCCATCAATATCTACGTCAAGTCTATTTCTATTTAAAAAAAATATTCCGTAACTAGCAGGACCTAGGAGGCCTATGATTGCGTCATGGTTATAATCGTAGGAAAATGGACACGACGAGACGTGTTCAAATCCTCGACGAGGCACTTTGCATTTCCCATAGAGCTAATACCCTTGGTAAAGGTATGAATCCTACTATTCTCCTTCCAGCTATGGGTAAATAGTAGAGCAGACTGGGCTCTTTAATCTTGGTTAGGCGACCAGTCTAGGAGAAGGAAAACTCTGAATTCAAACATGTTTAACTCCGCTTAAGAAATTGCCCTTATGTCACAACCTGCTCTTGCGGAGGAGTTTGGTAAATATATACTAGCAGGGCCTGTGGATATACCATAGTATGGTAATTCAATTATTACAATGTTTGATATGCTTACTTAAGAGCTATTGTAAAATATTCCAATGTGTAAAAAGTATAATAATCTTGACTAGTATGACCTGTGGATATACCACAATAGATATGTTTATTACTACAACGGTTCATATGTTAAGAGCTATTGCAATATAGTTCAATGGGTAAAACTGCGTAAAAAAAAATCATATTGATTTAACTCTCACTCACTCTTTTTTTTTTCTTTCTTTCCTGTTTTTATCTTTTCATTATGTTCGATTGAAACAATTTAGCGTTATCGCTTCCCCACGTTCTCCCCATCTCACTATCTTTCCTCTACTACTTTCTTTCTTTCTTTCTTTCTTCTTCTTATATTTATTTTTATAACATGCCCTTTTTTCTTTTCTTTATTTATAATAAAAAATGGAAGAGTCCATTATTTAGCTACGGTGATGGCACTCATTAGAAATAAGAATTCGACGGATAAGCAACACCAGATAATCAGGATTTACGTTTTTTCCCTGAACGATTTGGACGGTCTCATTTTTAACTAGAGGTGTTGTAAGACGATAACGGTGGTACAATTAAGGAACACGAGTATCAATTTATTCCCTTATTGGCCAATTCGTCTGACATTTTCTACATCACTGGCCCCAATGAATGTCCGCTTCATTCTCGATCTTACCTTCGTCCCTTTTGTTAACTCGAATCGTTAGACAATTTTGTCTTCCCATCGTCCTTAAGAACTTCCGGGTGATTGTTTCCGGTCACCCAATTACCATTTGGCAACGGCACGGGTCAAACTATTGTCCGTGAACCTTGCAACGTGTTCGGCCAAGTGGAACTCTAGGTTTCGGTACGTCTTGATCACTTCCTTCACTCTGCTCCGTTCCCAAATTACCTCGCCTCTGATACGCTCATGCACATATAATTAATTACAAATAAATAGATAATAAAAAGTTGTATATCATTAACATTAAATCTCACCCCAGTGATTTTAATTCCGGAAAAAACATTTCAAGATTACATATATGGACTTAAAGATGAAAATAAACAAATATCTTATTATAATGGAGATTTTGTGTTTTTCTGTCTGTAACCGAAACTATATTACTACTCAAGTCACAATTCCCTTAATTATTTACGTCAAATTCTCCATGATTTCATTCTTTTAAACCTTCAGTTATTAATAAAAATTGTTTTACATTATTAATACTGTTGACCATATCTACGTACTAATAACACGCAATTGTATTTATATATACAACAAAATAGCGGTTTACAGTTTGAACGAGAAGGCTAATTTGCATATTGATATTTAAAATTTTATTTTAATAAATATGTGCTTGGTATCATTGATTTCTAATTGTTTGGTTTTATCTTAAGAAATATAAACAAAAATCTCGTGGATAAATCTTAAAAGAAATTTATTTACAAGAAGAAATAACTGTAATATTATCCTTTACTTCCTATTTTAACTAAATAGTTAAATTAGGAAAATTTACCAATGAAAGAGGGGAGTAATGGAAAATGATGGAATAGTTAGTTTCAAAGTTGTTCTATTTTTCGATTATACCCCCTCTGTTGCAGATCTTTTTATCTGCATTCTTAGTCAGTTTCATTAGCCTTTCTAATTTAATATGATATTATATTATATCAAAACTTAAATACTTGCACCCGGAGGGTGCATATATTTGCTAGTATACAATAAAAAACATAACTGGAAGTGCAATAAATATAGGAGGCTTCTTGAAATCGAACTTACTTTAAGAGAATGGAAACAAAGCTTCAGAAAAAGGCGAAAAGATGTAATACTATCCATCACATAGGGGCAATTCCATGTCAAATCATTCAGAAAAAAGTAAAATTGTCACCCACTGCCTTCAATTTTCCTGATTTTTTCCAGGAAGGACCATGTTAACGTTAGACAATCCCCAAAATTTGAGCTTCCAATTTTAAAAATTAGCGGAGTTATGTCGATTTTAACTCTCCAAAGTTGGTGGGGTTCGCGAAAAATGACGACGTTTTGTAATCTATTTTTGTCTGTAAAATGGGTTCTAGAGCTTTCCTACTCCTAAAAATTGGTTTATAAAAGCATTTTAGGCTAACAAAAAAGTCTTAAAGTCAACCAATTTTAATTTATTGGTGATTTCTGATTTTTTCATAGCAAGATCAATATCTCAATGTGGCACTGAATCTATGAAAAAAAAATTCTATTATTATTTCACATATATTAAACATTATTTTTTATCAAAAAAGGTAGTTTGGTTTTTGCTCAGAACTGAAGCTCCAGCATCAGTTAAAATTTTGCAAATCAGAATTCATGAATAACTTAAAATTGGTTAAATTTAAGAATTGTTTGATAGCTCTTTTAGGTTCCTTGGGCAAAAATGTTTTTATAAACCAATTTTTAGGAATAGGGAAGCTCTCAACTTCCTTTTACAGGCAAAAATAGATTACAAAAAGCCACCATATTTCACGACCCCATCCAAATTTGGAGAGTTAAAAATCGACATAACTCCGCTAATTTTTGAAATTGTAAGCTCAAATTTTAGGTATTGTCTAACTTTAACATACTCCATATCTGTACAAAATTTCAGAAACATTGAAGTGGGTGTCATGGAATTACTCATAGTTCAAACAAACGTTCTTACGTGATCATAAAGGAACAGCAACCAATGTGTCATCCCTGCCAAAGTGTATACTTGATAAAAATATTCTCTCTGAATGCATTGATCTGGCTTCTACAAGAGAAACTACATTACAAAAATTAAAGAACTATTTAAGAAATACATTAACGCTACTTGTACAAATTTTTTTTTATAAAAAACACCTTCCGGGCGATGTAAAAATAGATTTTTGAAACATATTGCCTGGGGAGCGGTGGGAGTAAAAAATTCAATGTCAGCGAGTTTGTACCCTAAGTAAGTAAAATCATCAAATTCATTAAAGGATTAAAAAATAAAACAATTTGAAATGTAAACTTTAAATATGTATTAAAATAAAACAAACTATATATAGATATATAATACCAGTTATGTATTTATTAAAACTTGTTTTAAAAACAATGAGGACTATCTAATGCTGCATGTTCAAATTTTGAGTGTATTTATTGAATAAATACACCAAAATTTGAACATGCCAAAAATTGTAGAATAAATTTTATTCTATGTTATGACGATTTTGGGTAATGTGACGTAAGCAGTGATCTAATTTTTTTTACAGACAAAAACCGGAAGCGAATCTCCATTATTAATAGATAATATCCTTTCTAAAAGCAGTGATTTTATGTGGCAAAATTTCTGACAAAATCCCTCCACCAAATGTATTAATACAATACTATAATGCAGATAGATCTTTTAATTTAATGCGTACTGGGTCACATTTTATTGATTTGAATGATTCCCCGAGAAATTTGATGGATCCCAACTAAAGTTCCTTAATAAATTACTGAGTTTTCATCTATCAATAACTAAAGCCGTCTAACCCCTATCTTGTACACCATACAGTGTAATTCGTTTCAAGAAAATATTGAAACGTATTTACAGTTAGCTGGCAATGGTGGGGGAAGAAAAACACACTGGAACGCATGTATACCATTTTACTGCGTCCTTTCAGATTTTTATGCGTCAGTGACGCAGGGTGCGTACCTATCAGCATCTCTGCAATATCTGAAAATTACTGAATGAAACGAACTACACAGAAATGTACACTATGAATAATTATTTGAAGATTGTAAGAACTTGAAACAGAAACTTCAAAATGGCTTTAATTCGGCAGTAAAAGACCCAAAAGGAGTTGATGTGGTGTAAATTCAACCAATGAATCAGAAAGCAGTGACTTGGATCGCAAATTGCTATATTATAAAATATACCATTTTCAATCCAATATACAACAAGGCGTCCGTCGTGAAATGTCTACAAAGTAAAGTCGTCGGGGCGGCCTAAAGTCGGTATCAGCCAATTAGCGAGGGAATATATTCCCTTTTCACTTGCGCTAGACCAAGGAGATTATTTTAGCGTCTGAGGTGGAGCGCCACACCTACCATCAGCTCATTACTTTACCGCACAGATCCCTGTGCTACTCATTCGCTGAGTTTGCGAGGACCGGTATCGAACTAGAAACCTTGTGGTTTCTAGCCGAACGCTCTACCGACTGAGCTAACCCGGCCCCTTTATAAATGTGTATAGTCTTCGTAAATGGGCACAGCGACACGAGTTCTAATGTTGGACGAGGCTGTTTACATTTCATATTTCAAAGACTTTTGGAAAAAATATATGAATCCAACTATTCTCTCTCCAACTCGTGGTAGGTAGTGGGACAGAGTGGGATATTTAACCCTAGTATGGCAACCAGTCTAGGAGACGAAAAACTCTGAATTCAAACCTGTTAAACCTGTTTAAAAATTGACCTTGTGTCACACCCTGCTTGCGCGGAGGAGGCATAAATACATATATGTATATCCTAAAATATATTGTTATAGATATTTTTGCTGAACTTGTAAACAAATCCAACATTTCGCGAACGAATACGTTATGTTACTGACTTTCCATATCAAGTTAGAAAAGGAAAGAGAAAACCCACAGAACTCATCCTGAGTCCCCGGGGAATTATCCGCGTAGAACACAGATTATTTTATGGCGTAGTTCCAAATTACAATTCCTAGGCGAGTGATAAAGAATGAAACAAATAAAAATATCTTTCAATGCCAAACATTGGGACCGTGTCGATATTTTTCGCACTTACAGATAAGAATAGTAAATATCATAAACTAAATCAAATCCTGTTTAACTCGCCATATATTATATATATATATATATATATATATATATATATATATATATATATATTGCTTATCTATTGTTTATATATTGTTAGTATAAACAACACCTTCTTACCTTATCAATTCACTGATTTATTGAAAATTATGCTCGGTTTAATGAAATACCAACACGTGTTTCGGTATTTCATTAAACCAATTTTATCCATTCAACATTTTATTTCCTTTATCTATTAATCTATTCAACATATTGTCGGATTCATTTCCATTTTTAAGCCCTAGCACCTATATGATTTTCCCAACCCTGTTGCCCTTATGGCAAGCCCCAACCCTTTTTATCATATGGGTGCTAGAAGGCGGTGGCTGCGGGTCTACATGTCCTGGGAATGACGTTAAACTCTATCTGATGGTGAGGTTCCAGTTTTGGAGGTTTGGGGAATGTGGAGTACCCCTTCACCATTGCTCCCTGGTCACTCTGACCCGGAGTGGTAGTACCTGTTAGGGTCCTATCTATGGGTTAAATAGAAAAATGTATTTATAAAAAAATTGTATTATCCATTAAGAATTGATTTATTTTGAAAACTTTATCGGCATTAAATGACCCACTGAGGTTGATATGCCGTAAAACAAAACCAAACCAAACCAAATCATTTCCATTTTTCAACTTACATATTGTATTTAGTGGATAACGGTATTGCTGGTACCGAGGAATAGCTGAACAGAGGTGACTATTTGAAAACTGCCCAGGGCTCTTAAGACCGAGACACCCGTGAGAAAAGTCAACGAGAACGAGGCAGACATCCACATATCGGTACTCCTTTAATTAGAAACGTTAAAGTTACGAATTCATTGGAGATACGAATAAAGCTATGAAATACTTTGCTGCAAATTCCAATATTAGAAAATTACTTTAAGATGTTCGTTGTGTCATGGTTATATTCGTAGGGAAATGTACACGACTTACACAGGGGAATAATAACGTATAATTCAGGTGGAAAAGTTTTTTACATGAAGTTTTTTTAGATAAATAGGAAAAGGCTGTTAACACACACACACACACACACACACACACACACAGGCGAACAATTAATACATAGTTATTTATTAAAAATACCAGAGAACTCAAATCTGTAAACATCAGGCGAGTACATTTATATATATATATATATATATATATATATATATATATATTGTATTTTAGGGGTCTCCGTATGCTTCTCTCGGTATATATTTTTATGTTTTTTTATTTTTTTAAAAAAGTTGGGCGTTATTACGAAGCATCTAAAAATAAATGAATGAACTCGATGTTATGGAGTATTGGATTCACTTATTTTTTTATTATTTGTTATCATAAATTTTCGGGTTCGTTAGATACCCTTTTTCAAATGACTGTTGTTCCTGTGCAACGGATCTTTTGTTGATTCTAAAATTACAAACTCACGTGAGGGACTGAACGGTGACATCGGAATACTCCGTTATTATAAATATTTTACAGACGCTGCCGCTGTCAATAACAACAAAGACAAAAGATCCCATTTGACAAAAAGAAAATCTGAATACAAAGGTTAACACTAAGTCATTTTTGATAAAATATACCAAAAGGCAATCTGCTGAGTAAATACACTTATATATATATATATATATATATATATATATATATATATATATATATATATATATATATGAGGTGAGGTAAAAGGAAAAGTGAACAAAAATAATGATTCAAACAAGTCCAAGTAGGAGGGACATATTTCGTCCTTCTGACGCGAAGAACATCTTCAGTCTGACTTTATTCAAAGCAAGATACGTACATTTGTGTTTATAGAAGAGAAAGTGAGTTAGTGGTGGAATCTAGGGTAGGGGTGTTAGGGAAGATTTGATTGAAATGAGAATAACATCATATAAGATGTTCTTTGCGTAAGAAGGACGAACTTGGAATTATTTTGACGAATATATGTGTGTGGTGTGTGTGTGTGTGTGTGTATGTGTGTGTAAAATGAAAATGGAAGTGAATCCGACGAAAAGAGAAATAAAGGAAAGAAAGTAATGAATGCATAGAATTAATTAAAATTTCCTATTTTATCCATCCAATACTTTCTTTCGTTTATTTCTCTTTTCAACATATTATATATTATATATATATATATATATATATATATATATATATATATATATATATATAATTTAACATACCAAATTTATTGGTAAATCCTTGCGGTGAGAAAAAAAACAGCAAATAGTTTGCTTGTAAAAATATACTACCAAACATCAACCGGAGAGAAAAATTTTTGGTAAAAAGAAAAGATCAAGATAATCGTACCAACAAACAATAATCTATTGGTACAATATTTTGGACAAAAGAAAAACAATTTATATGCATATATATATATATATAAGATATATATATTCATATAAAACCGCCAGGAAACTAAAGCTAATAAGTAAAAAGTGCTCAATACCTAAGTAGAGCAGTCTCTTAGTCAGATCTCAGCCATGAAGAGCATTAAGCGAAACTTATAGTAGGTTCGTTTGACACATTAGATTTATCTTTATCTTTATATTAATATATATATATAATATATATATATATATATATATATATACCCCCCCCGCACTAACAGGATGCGACACAATGTCAATTACTAAGGCGGAATTTAGCAGGTTTGAATTCAGAGTTTCCTTCTTGTAGACTATTTGCCTAGCCAAGGATTTGAACTCGAATCAACGAGTACATTTCCTACGTCTCTAACCATTACACTACACTCTTAACATATATAAGTAAAATAAAGTCATCAGGGTGGCGTAAAGTCGGTATCAACCTGACAGCGTGGGAGTCTATCCCCTTTTTACTAGCGCTGGACCAAGGAGATTATATTAGCGTCTGAGGTAGAGCGCCACACCTACAATCAGCTCCTTAATTTACTTCCCAGATCTCTGTGCTACTCATACGCCGAGTTGGCGAGGGCCGGTAACGAACCAGGAACATATGAGGTCCCAACCGAACACTCTACCGACTGACCTAAACCGAACGTTCTAAATAACAGACTGAAAGATTTCTTTTCTTGTTATTTTAATGGTTTTATATCCTGTTGACAGGATTCTAAATTGAAATATGGTCCTATTGTGATTGAAACGTCCCTAATGTCTCATTAGTCGTTTGAACTATAGAAGCCGAAACCTCGTGATGTCCAGTTTAATACTCTGCTGCATCCAAACTGCGAACAATGTCAAAAGTCAATAAATTAGAAATCCGATTCTATAGGAACATGAACTTTTGGCAACAATCCAATGTCCAGTTATCAAATTTGGCCATCAGTCCGGGCGGGGGGGGGTGTGGAGGTGTCGAGGGGGGTCCATTGGTAAATAGTGGCCATTTTCTGCCAGTTTTGTAGGGGGATTTAATGCTAAATTAACAGTAAATATTCAAGATAAGAATCTCATGTTTTTATGAACTGTAAGTAAATATTAGTAATTCGGAAATCGGAGATGAAAATCAAAAATTGGGTTAATGAATTTAGACACAGATTTAATGATTCTGTCGCCAAGATGAACCACAACGATTTTCACAATCACAAACCTTTTAAGCTGAAAAGGCGCAACAATCGTGTTTAGTCCTATTCGTAACGCCCTGTCGGCCGGAGCGTTAGAATGCACCGACTGCACCTCTGCAGAGACTCTCCCAAATGAGGCCACCTATTGGCCGTGGGTGGCGACCCGTGATGCTTAAGGACGGAGTCTTGGTGGATGAGCAGTCCATGACCTGCAACACTCCACTTAGACCTTTAGGCTAGACGGGTGGTCGGAGAGGCCAATGGGGCCACCTGTTGGCCGTGGGTGGCGACCCGTGATGCTTAAGGATAGAACCCAGGTGGCTGAGAAGTCCATGACTTACAATATTCCACTTTAGGCTTTTCTTGGGCTAGACGGGCGATCGAAGAGAGCCCTAGGACCCATATGATTGCCCCAACCCTGTTGCCCTTATGGCAAGCCCCAACCCTTTTTATCATACGCGTGTTAGAAGGCAGAGGCTGAGGGTGCTAATGTCCTGGGAATGACGTTAAACTCAATTTGATGTTGAGGTTCCAGTTCTGGAGGTTTGGGGAATGTGGAGCACCCCTTCATCGCCATTGCTCCCTGGTCCACTTTTACCCGGAGTGGTAGTACCTGTTAGGTCCCATCTATGGGTTAAATAGAAAAATGTATTTATTAAAAAAAATGTGTATCCATTAAGAATTAATTTATTTCAAAACGTAATCGGCATTAAATGACCCACTGAGGTTGATATGCCGTAAAACAAACCAAACCAAACCAAACCAAATCTAATCATAAATGAAATTTGAAATTTACATTCAGTACATAAATACTATTATACTAGCTGAAGTGTTTGTCAACGTCAGGGGTCACTAATCTACGGCGGATCCGGCCCGCGAAGGCATTTTATCAGGCCCGCCGAAGATATTTGAATCTGTCATTTGAATTTAAATATCATGTTAACTTTACTAAATTAATGGACGAATGAAATTGACTGATAAACATTTTAAAGCAATTCTCTTGATTGGATGTAGCAATTCTAAACCAAACATAAACGATATCTTTAAAGGCAAACTTCAGTTTCACAAATCTCGCTAAACATTTCTGTTAATATTGAGTTCTTTGATAATGTTTTAAAAAAGATATTTTAGTTAAATTTATTTTGGGGAATCTTTCGCCACTCATCCATGAATATAACATGGAAACGTAAATTTTGTTTTACGTCTTTTTCTCATAGCTTTCGTTCTGGCTAGCAAGTATTGAACACAATAATGATATGGCCTGCGCTCGTTATTTTTTCAATTATCCGGCTCACCGTGAAAAAGTTTGCTGATCCCCGGACTACGTTGAGTAAATCATGTAAATGTTGGAAACATGGCCCAACGGATATAAGGGGTGATCTAAAAGAGTTCTAATGACTATCATCTGTAGGTTGCAGGTTCAATCCTGGCCACTGGCGATAATCATATAGAATATTTAACATATCTTAACACTTGTATCCAGTCATGGTTAGCGGAATGAGAACAGTCTACCCGGTGGATTGAACATAGGGTTAGGTTCAAAGTTCTGTGAAGGCTTCTGATTCGACAAGAAACACCTGAAGAAGGCCGGAGGGCGTATCGGTCGAAGCGTTGTGTATATAACGATAAAAATGAGAACAACAGTCCAAGCATCCAAATAATACAAATTAAAGTCATTGTACAGTATTTTTGTTTAGCATTTAGAGAAGTTGATTTTAAATTTACATTATACTAAATTCGATTAATTCTCATTCTTTTTTGTTCAAGTTTGAGTGAACTAAAGATTTATAACCGGTAATAAACGCGAAAAATATAAGCTTGTTGTTTTCTTTTACGGCAGGTCAAACTTTTTCGGTTCATTTAATGCCGGATCAAGTCATTTTGATAAAAAGAGGACTCAGCTTGCTCACAGTACCTACTGTTGCTTAAGTGGTCACCAAATTAAGTATTGAATAAACTCATCGCTGCTTAACTTAGTGATCTTATTTGGAAAGTGAATTCATGAAAGAAAGAGTACATGTATAACCGAAATAGAGAGAGAGAGAGAGAGAGAGAGAGAGAGAGAGAAGAGAGAGAAGAGAGAGAGAGAGAGAGAGAGGGAAGAGAAAGAGATAATGGATGAGTGAGTGAGAGTTAAAGAAAGGGTGCATGAGTCGGTTGGTTGGTTGTTTTGTTTTACGGCATATCAACCCTTTCGGATCATTTAATACCGAATTAAGTCATTTTTATAAACAAAAGACCGCGTTGTTTACATTACCTGCTGTTGATTGAGTGGTTACGTAATCAATTATTGAACAGGCCCATCCCTGTTTAACTTCGGTGATTTTGCTAAACCAGTCCTTTTGTGTGACTTGTGACCGTAATGTGACTTATATAGAAATGAAATTATTCTATGGGGATAAGGTGTAGAAATAAATTAAATACCAGTCGATTGATTCATTATTGGAACTTTCTAAATACGTTATTAATCCGATTAAGAGATAAGAATTGGGAAATAAAATTTAGGAAGAAACTAGACAAAACGTGACCCGTTGGATCATCCACTGAGCTCTGCGTAAATAATTGAGATTAGGGAAAAGTGATTTTGCAAAGCGAATTAAATTTTTTTTAAAAATATGGCCGGACAAAACATTCAAATCATTTTGTAAGAATTCTAAGAAAGGGAATGTTTGGCCTAATTTAAGATTTAGATAGATTCTTATTTTTTTTATTATTGGATCCTTTCCGTCTCAGTGGACGGAAAGGATCCAGTAAAAATAAAAAGCTACAGCTTGCTACATGTGAAATTTAATATAAAACTGCATTTCAAATTCTCTCTCTCTCTCTTTCTTTCTTCTCTCTCTCTCTCTCTCTCTCTCTCTCTCTCTATCTATCTATCTATCTAATCCCCCAGAGATACAAACCATATATAACGAAGAAGTAATGAAGATATACACAGAGGGGAAGAAGTGATAGGCAGAATGTAAAGTAAGAAATTGGTCAGTTTTTGACTTACTTGCAAATTACGACTAATCAGTACCAATGAAAATGGATTTTTTTAACATAACTCAATCCTAAAAGTAAGGAATAATTTAGTATAATTTTCGTATCATTAAATTAAACAGTAAAAGAGCCTTTATAAGACAAAAGTTGATTTGCTCAGCTTTAGTATAATAATATATAACTAATGAGATCGTTTGATGCAATGACCTAATCACGCCTTCTTATATTTATTTTTAAACTGGGATGAGTATTGATAATTATATGGTTTATCAATTTGACTATTGTAAACGATCGGGACAATTAATAGAATAGATACTAGGGCATGACGTGACTAGCCGATTGATCGGACCGAGCCACTCTGACCACCCGTCTAGCCCAAGTTTGGGGAAAAGTAGAGTGTTTCAGCCACCAGGACCTCGTCCTCGCGCATCCTGGGTCGCTACCCACGGCAAACTAGTTGCTTTATTGGGTGTTTTAATACAGTTGTCGTATTCTACAGCCGCAGCTGATAGGACAGAAGAAATAGAGGAACGAAAGAATCTCACGTAAAGAAAGAAAGAAGAAGAAGGAAAATGTTAAAATTGATAGAAAAAATTAGTACGTTGGGAGTATCATGATAATCACTCTTTATTGCATCCCTTACAGTAATAGGTGAGGCTCAATTACCGATCCACCCTGTCGGCTGGGGCGTTAGAATGCACCGACTACACCTCTGCAGAAGGGTAAGACTCCCCCAACCTGTTGGCCGTGAGTGGTGACCCGTGATGTTTAAGGATAGAACCCAGGTGGCTGAGCAGTCCATGACTTGCAATATTCCACTTTAGGCTTTTTGGGCTAGACGGGCGATCGGAGAGGCCACCGATCAATCGGCTGGCCACGTCAATCTCTAGCACCTATATGGTTTCCCCAACCCTATTGCCTTATGGCAACCCCAATCCTTCTTATCATATGGGTGCTAGAAGGCGGTGGCTGAGGGTCTACATGTCCTGGGAATGACGTTAAACTCTATCTGATAGTGAGGTACCAGTTCTGGAGATTTGGGGAATGTGGAGCACCCCTTCATCACCATTGCTCCTTGGTCCACTCTGACACGCAGTGGTAGTACCTGTTAGGGTCCCATCTATGGGTTGAATAGAAAAACATGAGTTTATAAACAAAATTGTATTATGCATTAAGAATGAATTTATTTCACAACTTTGTCGGCATTAAATGACCCACCAAGGTTGATATGCCGTTAAACAAAACAAATGAAATAAATTACCGGTGTGCATATCAATGAGTGAATATAATATCGAACATATTTCTCTAGAGGATTAGATAGAGTGAGTGTATTGCCGATTCCAGTCTCCACACCGCTAACAGTCTATTAGTACATACGAAATAATAAAAAACAACAAAAAAGGCATTTCACCATTAGGTAAGCGTTATTTGTTATGAGTGCAAACATCCCACACAATTGGATCTATGTCAAGACAAAGACGCCAAATAATATTTGGGCAACCGGCTTAAAAAAAAAAAACAAAAAAACAAAAACAAAACAAAACAAAACAAAACAAACAAAAAAACTAGAATTGGTAAACAGAGGGAAACTGAATTAACGCCTGCGAACATTGCACGTCGAAAAAATTATCATATGAAAAAATATTTAAAAAAGCAAATTTTTATCTATCTTTTCACCACTAGCTCTCTTTCTCTCTTTCTCTCTCTCTCTCTCTCTCTCTCTCTCTCTCTCTCTCTCTCTCTCTCTCTCTCTCTATATATATATATATATATATATATATATATAGAAGTAAATACACATGCGATGTGTTTATGATATGGCTTTTTTTAGTCGACAATTTTTGGGAGAATATGTGCTTAATTGAAGTCGTACCTAATTTTGAAAGTTAATTAATTACTAATTAATTAATTAGGCGGGCATACCTATTTAAATGTAAGGCTAAACAAATCGAGAAAAATCAATTTCTGTATGTAAATTTCGGCCTATTAGGTCTCATCAGCAGAGCTAAAAAAAAGTCTGGTTGGTGTAAGGGTTACGGTGCTCGCTTGTCAGCTTGACAGTCGGGTTTCGAATCACGCACAAGGCCGTCTTCCTATCTATAGCTCTGCTGATGAGGCCTACTAGGCCGAAATGTACATACAGAGATTGATTTTTCTCGATTTGTTTAGCCTTACATTTGAATAGGTATGCCCTTCTAAATAATTAATTAGTACTTAATTAACTTTTAAAATTAGGTACGACTTCAATTAAGCACATATTCTCCCCCCCCCATATATATATATATATATATATATATATATATATATATCAGAAGTTGCTACCACGTTTTCATTGTAGTAGCACATGTAGTTCATCCAAAAGTGCTCAATATATTTTGCAAAATATAGAACATCTTGGTCTGGTCTAGCGTCTGGTGTTAACTTGGTATATCTTCTAAGGTCTGGTTTTCTGTTAGGGATTTCTCTTTATCAGAAGCCCTGTGTCATTGTTAGTTTTTAGGTAATAAACACAAGACTTCGATTTACGTGATGTTACTTTATTTGTAAATCCCCAAACCAGACATCTGCGCAGATGGCAGGATGCGCATAAAAATGCGACTTACACCTTCGATCTCCTACCTGCTAACTGACTGAGTTACTTAGTATCCTTAAACCGGAACAGGGTCTTCTATGCCTTCCGGTTCTCACGATTTATCCCCGGAAGGCAAGGTGAGAGTGAGGTCAAGCGTTGTCACTCATCCCTCAAGGCCGTGGGCTTCACTAATCGCCATTATGATTTCTACAACTATTGCCATAAATATTGGGTGACTAATAATTATGTAACATTAGGCCAAGGGCCAAGGTTGATAATAAACATAGATTACATAGTTTAACTGTTGTACACGGTTATGGTTAAGGGAATGATAATAATTTACTCCTGTGGATTTAATAAAGGTCTCGGTTCGAAGTTCCGTGAAGGCGCCCGAATTCGACAAGAAACACATGAAGAAGACGGGGGGGACACTGACTGAAACCTTGTGTATATGAATATAAAAATGAGTACAATAGTCCGAATAATCTAAATAATACATAAAATAAAATGATTCAAAATCAAATTCTTTTAAGAAAATCAACACGATTCTATTCTAACCAGATAGACACAATTAAATTTCATTAGATAACTAAAGGAACAAGATTTTCAGCGAATAATTTGCATATTTGAAAAGAGAAAATAACAGAATGATATGACTGATTTTTTTTTTGTAGTTGATAATTCAAAGACACGCTTCGATTAAATTAGTTTCGGATACATTTGGACTGTTGCAATAAATACACATTAGGCAAAACCTTTAGAATTCAAAGGGTGAACAAAACATTGTAAGGCAGTCATTGTGGGGTGGGGATAGCCAGTCACATGGAAGTACTTTTTTTTTTCGTTTTTCAATTTTCATTTTTCATACAAGTAATTGCAATCGGAAATGAAAGTGGAGTGAAAACTGGATTAGATCAGTTTTAAAAACTTTTGACGTGGGGTCGAGGGGATGGTGTGTGGATATGCGTGTGGGATGGTGATGGTGTCTGTGTATGTGTATTAGATCAGTCTAAATAATTTTTGATGTGATGGTGTGTGTGATGGTGTGTGTGTGTGTGCATGCGGTATTGATAGTGTATGTAGTGGTAGTTGCATATGTATGATGGTGTGTGTGCTAGTGTTGGTTGTGTGTGTGACGGTATGTGTGTATGGAATGGTGATGGTATATGTGTGATATTATGCGTATGTATGCATATGGTTTGATAGCGTATGTGTATGTGATGGTGAGTGTGTGTATGTAGCATTTATAGTGTATGTAGTGTTGATGATATGAGTATATGATGGTGATAATGTATGTGTATGTGGTGGTGATGGTTTCAGTGATGAGGATGCTGTGTATGCGTGTGTCTCTTAACATATGTATGTTTGAGAGTAGTAACATTTTAACCAAGAATGTTTGAAAAATATAAATCATTTGGAAAAAAGATATTGTTGTGGAGGTGGGAATTGTTGTTGACATCTAATATGGAATCAGTGAGCCGTGTTCAAGTTCTGGATGCGGTTGTTTTGCTATCGAGAAATGAATTAATTTCTTCTCTCCTCAGCTAAAATTAAAACAGGCAGAGTAGAGTGGAATCTTTGTTATTCCTATTAGTTTGGCAATAATGTTGGCACTAATGATTAGGTTAAGAGTTAGATTAGAAATAGCAAAATAATAACAATAATAAAAAAATATATTAACAAGATAGGATTAATAAAAATTAGAATTAGAAGTAATAAAAAAAAATACAATTACTATAAATTTTTCTGAATGAAATGATTGTAAGTTTTAATATTCCTGAATGAAATGATTTAATATTTCTGAATGGAATCACCCACCTTATAATCAAAATAGGGGGGTGGGGTGAGAAATTTGGGTTATAAGGCGTGTGTCAAATGTCCACTTCTACTTATATACTCGCCGATAACCATGTGACCAAGCTCTTGGCCAACCACTGGCAGTACTCTGCTGCTGATATTGTTATTTATATCGGCTGTTCTGATCTTAGCTACTCACAACTACCTTGAACCTTCGTGGACGACAGAAAATAGGATTATATCACTGGACCTTTGATACTACGTAGGATTCCATAACTCAGGACTTATTCCCTTACCAAAGGATTCTATAGCTCAGGACTTACTTACTTTAAGTCATTTTCTACTGGCCAAGGATGGCGGTCAGAAACTTAACAGGGTGACCAGTCTACTAGAAATACATTATGAATTGAAAACTTTGGTTCATCTATGCAAACACAGAATTCAGTTCGGGAATGAAATCTGAACCAAGGCCGCAATTTGTGCAGCTTCAATTTGTGCAGCTGTTATTTATCTCTGACTTTCCATCTCAGTGCAGTTTAATGTCAAGTTGCAAAATTGCGAACTGCAAAATCTTTTTAGTTCTTTAACTGTTACTTATCTACAATTTTCTTGAAAGAAAAATGATTTGATTTACATTTTTGTCAATTTTCTATCATTTTGGACATTCTTTTTTAATCGATTTTATTTTCATGAAATATCGTTGAAAAACTGGAAGTATCTATTTCATTTCTCTGAATGTTTGAGATGAGGCTTGAAGATTAGTATTATCTGCGTTATTCGGACTATTGCCCCATCTTCATTGTTATTTGTACAACGTTTCGGTCGATATGCTCTCCGATCTTATTGAGGTATTTCTTGTCGGACTCGGGAACCTTCTAGGACTCGGGAACCTTCTTTTCGAACTCGGGAACTTTCTTGTCGTAATCGGGAGCCATCACGGAACTTTGAACCTAACCCTTTATTCAGTTCACGGGGGTATCCTGTTCTCATCCCGCTAACCATAGCTGGGGTAGGAGTTGCGTTAATTATTTTTCTAACAGGATACCCCCGTGGACTAAATAAGGGGTTAGGTCAAAGTTACGTGATGGCTCCCGATTACGACAAGAAAGTTCCCGAGTTCGAAAAGAAGGTTCCCGAGTCCGAGAAGGTTCCCGAGTCCGACAAGAAATACCTGAAGAAGGCCGGAGGGCATATCGTCCGAAACGTTCTAGAAATAACAATGAAGATAGGGACAATAGTCCGAATAACGCAGATAATACTATCTATTTCATATTACATATATTATCAGTATTCCTTTTAATGGAACATATATTATCAATACCAATTACATAGACGATATATTATCAATATCTAGAACATATATTATTAGTATCTCTTTTATAGAACAGTACGCTGTGATCCCGAGAAGTGATCAATTATACATAAAAATCCGCTCACTACGATAGCAACCAATTTAGTCTACCCTAAATAAGGTAGAGCCCAAACATTTTTAAACATTTTCTTCTATACCAAAATACCTAAATACTCTAACTTAGAAAATTAAAAAAATAAACTGTAATACAGATTTCAACTTGATAATTATAGAGACGTCATTTTAATTTTTCAGGGGAGATAAAAAGTTGAAACTAATTAAATATTATTTTCTAGTTTATATTATTAGTTTCGAATGGCAAAGGGACAAAAAAACAAAAAAAACAAAAAAAAACAAAAAAAAAAACAACAAAAACAAAAACAAACAAACCAACAAAAAACAGAACCCAAATTCTGTTTTTTGGGGATCACTATGTATATATATTATTGTAGATACAGACTACCAGCAGAAAAAAAAAATCAAACAAAAAAAACAAAAAAACAAAAAAAACAGCCCAAATTCTGTTTTTTGGGCGTGCAGTCTTAAACAAGTCGTGGAAACAGCACCCACAAGGAGGCAGTTGTATGCCCACTTGCTCCACATCTCCCAAACCATACCAGTAAGACGGAGTAGAAATGCGGGACACTACTGGAGAAGCAAGGACAAGCTCATAAGCGATATACTCCTGTGGAAGCCAACATATGGGCATGCTAGTGTGGGCCGCCCAGCCAGCACTTATATTGACCAACTATGTGAGGATGCTGGATGCTATACAGAAGACCTCCCATGGGCAATGAATGATAGGGACGATTGGCGAGAGATTGTCCGTGCTACTTGCGCAACATGATGAGGATGATGATGATGATGATGTATATGTACTATTGTTGATACAAACTACCACCAGTAAAAACAAAAAACAAAAAAAAAAAACAGAACCCAAATTCTGTTTTTTTTTGGGGGGGGCACCCTGTATTTTTTCCATGAATAGAGAATAGAGTATAAATCGAACTTAATGGCCTGGGAAGGCAGCCTTCAAGCAAGAATGTTTAAATATGATAATCAAAGTTGTCAACCTCCCCCCAAAAAAAAAAAACAACTTTAAAATCAGTATTGAAAGGGTGAAAAAATCTATGAGTCTTATGAAAAAGAAGGGACTCGTCTTTGAGATTTGAAGGGATTAGTTGTTGTTGTTTGTTATCGACATTGTTCTGTTATTATAGAATAATACATATTGATCTTTTTCTTTTGAATGTGTCGATAGATGAAATAGTTGAAAAGTTTGACAGAAAAGAAAGCGAAAATATCAAGCAGATCAAAATCTCAATCTTTCTTTTTCTGAAAAGTAAAACAAATAGAAAATATATTTTGTTATTGACGAAAGAGTTAAAAAGTTGTTTCAATAAAAGAAAAAAATCTGAATTGAAAAAAATAAAAGTTCTGAATTTTATTAAAACAAATCCACCCTCGACTTCCACATTTGATAAAATAATCCGTGCTGTTGACACTCCTGATGATGATGATGATGAGGATGAGGATGATGATGATGATGATGATGATGATGAGATTTAGGAAGGTGTGAAGGATTCCGAGCGACGTTTCATAGTTATCTTCATCATATCACGATTTTGCGCTGATTAAGAATGCCATTCATACTTTTACTCTTGGGAAATGTATGAATCCAACTACTCTCCCTCCAGCTATGTGTAAATAGTAGGGCAGACTGAGTTCTTTAATCTTGGTTAGGCAACCAGTCTAGGAGAAGGAAAACTCTGAATTCAAACCTGTTAAACTCCGCTTGGGGTGGTCACTACTAGAATAGGCTCAGTCCTAATTAGTGCTCTATTTCACTGGGCTCTTTAACCTTGGTTAGGCAACCAGTCTAGGAGAAGGAAAACTCTGAATTCAAACCTGTTAAACTCCGCTTGGGGTGGTCACTACTAGAATAGGCTCAGTCCTAATTCGTGATCTATTTCACTGGGCTCTTTAACCTTGGTTAGGCAACCAGTCTAGGAGAAGGAAAACTCTGAATTCAAACCTGTTAAACTCCGCTTGGGGTGGTCACTACTAGAATAGGATCAGTCCTAATTGGCTATCTATTTCATTAATTTCTAATCTTTAATTTTTTCATTAAGCAC
Source organism: Doryteuthis pealeii (assembly GCA_023376005.1). NCBI lineage: Eukaryota > Metazoa > Mollusca > Cephalopoda > Myopsida > Loliginidae > Doryteuthis > Doryteuthis pealeii. The sequence continues at coordinate 50,769,152 of CM042156.1, read as the reverse complement.
TGAGTAGATCACGCAAAATTATTATTTAGTTTAAAATTGGATGGAATATTACTTTATACTAATGATTTAAAAGTTTTATGTGTTTTGCTCTAACAGAAATTGAGCTTTGATGTGCCTTTTTTCTGTTTTACAGTTAAATACATGTAGCCATCCAAACATAATGATACGTTTAGTTATAAATAGATAAAAGATGCCTTAATGCCTTCTATGAGTTCACCATATATTACTTTACGGGGATGGTGTGACCCAACCATCGCAATAAAAGTACAATGTTAAACTGAATCTCTGCCTTGGATTTGTCTTAGGTAAACTAAATCTTTTTTTTAATACAGTTCTAAGTGACAATCATCTTAGGTTACAGGTTCAATCCTGGCCTAGGGTGATAATAACATTGAATAGGTAACATAGCTTAATACTTGTACCCGGTCATGGTTAACGGAATTAGAACAGTCTACCCCCGTGGATTGAATCCATGCACACATGCACTATATCTATTATTATTTTAAATAGATTTTGTATAGATTATTATTATCTGATTTTGTATTTAAAATAATATTAGATACAGTCCATGGACAAACTTCTGGCCGAAACACGTGTCAGTAAAATAAAATCTATTCTATCCATTCAACATTTTCTTTCCTTTGTATATTTTTCCGTTCAATATACCGCCGGATTCCATTATATATATATATATATATATATATATATATATGGTATTTGTGGAAAAATTGACTTGCCGGTGAAAATGGTCACAAGGGTTAGTTGATGCAGTTTCATAATGATAAGACAGCGATATAACAAATATAAAGTGATCAACCGTTTATCGCGAAAAAATACACACGTGAAATCGACTGCAATTAATCTTGATTAATCCAGTTGATTTAACCCTGAAGATCCTTATGGTGAAACTCGAGTAGGTTATTACCGTGTACCTTTATGATAATATATATATATATATATATATATATATATATATATATATATATATATTGTAATACAGGTGTATTACAATAAATTTGCTCTTCTAACTGTCTTACTTTTCTGAATTTTGCATCAATTAACCATTGTGACCATCTTCACCGATAAGTCACCTTTTCCAAAATAATATATAATATATATATATATATATATATATATATATTATATATATATATATAAAAAAGAAGGTTTGTAAAAAGGATTATGTTTAAAAAATTTTTTTATTAATTTAGAAATGAATGCATGGTTGTGTTGGGTGTATTTTGTATGTATTTACATACATTCTCTAGTTTCTGCATTCTAATATGTAGATAAAGTTATTGTTGTGTGTATGGTTAAGTCCGATTTAGTTCAGGTTTGTATTTGTCTATGAAATGTTTTTCTTTAATTAGGAGTAGCGTATAGTCATCAGTTTGGTATATTGGCATCACTTTAAAATGTCCCTGCTTACATTCATGGATATGTTTTGATACATTTAGATTTCTATTGTTAGTTAGTTTAATATTGCTTTTGTGTAGGGAGATACTTTTGTTCAGTGATGAAGTGCATCCAATGTATATTTTCTTGCAATTTGTACATTCTATTATATAAATGACATTTTTCGAGATGCAGTCTAAATTTCTATTTATTTTGAATATTGTATGAGGGTTTTTGAATGTATAGGATGTTCCCTCTATGATTTTTATATATATGATTTATATATCTATATCTATCTATATCTATCTATCTATATATATATATAACCACGTCAATATGATGACAATCATTTTAGTTATATAATGTATGTTGTCATCGAATAAATGAACTTATCCAAGTGCAAGTGAACGTGTTTGATGAAGCCGGTTTGTTTTTCGCTGTGTCGAAATAAACATGGCGAATTAATATTCATTAAGATGTGTGCAGTGGAATTTATGTTATTGCGTGTAAATAAGTGATTTCATGTGCAAATCACCGAACATAAAACGAGATGTTTCTGTTGATTTTGATTTTGTGAATCATGTGTGTGTGTGTGTGTGTGTGTGTGTGTGTGTGTGTGTGTGTGTGTGTAACGTTATAGAAGGTGATTGTATATAATTACATTTCATCGAGTCAATGGAACTGACCAAAGAAATATTTTATGCGATTCTCTCTCTGTGTGAATATTTAAGTGAATATTATTTTTCTTTTAAATTTGTTTATTGTTGTTGCTTTTTTTTATTTATTTAATTATGCGTGTTTTCCATTAAATCTGAGTGTAGGGGAATATATAAATTAGTATTTACAGTTGTGTGTGCGTTTGCGTTGCGTATGTGTGTGTACGTATATGTATGCGTATGTGTGTTTGTGCATATGTTTGCGTATGTATCCGTGTGTGTGTGTCTGTTAGTGCGTGTATGTGTGTGTGTATGAGTACGTGTGTCTATGTGTGTGCGTATGTGTGTGTGTTCATGTGGGCATGACCGTATATATGTGCGTATGTGTGTTTGTGAGTATTTATGCGTGTACGTATGTGTGTATATATGTTCTTATGTGACATGTATATATGTATATATATACGCATGTATATATGTGTATGTGCGTGCGCTAAGTCTTGTACATATGTGTGTGTATGTGTTTGTGTGTGTATGTGTTTGTGTGCATATGTGTGTATATCTGTTTCTGTGTGTGTGGTTGTGCCTATGTGTGTGTATATGTGTTTTTATGCGCGTATGTGCGTGTGCGCGTGTGTGTATGCGCAAGTATGTGCATGTATGTGTATATGTGCATGTGTGCGTATGTATATATGCATACGTGTGTGTATGTGTGTGTCGTGTATATGCGTATATGTGTGTGCATAAGTATGCATGCGCATATGCCTATGTGTGTATGCGTGTGTGTGCGTGTGTGTGTGTGTACGCTTATGTTTGTGTGTGTTTGTGTCTGTTTCACCTCAGCAAATTCTATGTGTGTTTTCGTGAACCGATATTTCCATTTCCCATTTTGTTTTTCAGCAAGGTCATTTTATGTCGCCCCAATTACAACGCAATAAAGTTTTCCCTCTTTTAATCTTTTCTCTTTAATAATTCATTTTCCATTTGCGTTTTGCCGCTTTTAAAAGGGAGCAATAAATATATTCTACCCGATGATTACAAAGTTTCGTGTCTTTCCTCCTTTCATTCCCAATTTAAGTTTGCCTTTCAAAATTACAACTTTTATCTCTCTCTCTCTCTCTCTCTCTCTCTCTCTCTCTCTCTCTCTCTCTCTCCAGAAAGACTTTGATGTTTTAATTGTATTTTCTGTCTTAGATTTTTATTTAACAACAATTAGGTTTTATGATGTTGAACAATGAAACAAACACTGAAATGATTGGCTTTTCATGGAAATGTTCAATCATCAGATCACATCAACATTTGACGCATTTTACTTTCTTCAATAATATTTCAATTGGCTACTTATGCTTTCTATATATTACAATCTTTGACATCAAATTTTTACACGTCCACAGGCCATAAAATAATAATAATAATAATAATAATAATAATAATAATAATAATAATAATATTAACAAACAGAAATGAAAGGAAAAGTTAAAAAAGAATATCTCAGGAGAACTAGAAAAAAGAAAAGTAATAATAATAATAATAATAATAATAATAATAATAATAATAATAATAAATCAGTACTCAAGAAAGTAGCAAATTGGAAAACATCAGGCCATGATGGCATACATGGATTCTGGTTCAAAAAATTTACGTCTATCCACAAAAGAATGGCCCAGCAACTGAACAAATGCCTACAAGAAACGGAAGTACCCGAATGGATGACAAAAGGGATAACTACACTAATCCAGAAAGACCCACAAAAAGGAAATGTCCCCAGCAATTATAGACCAATAACTTGTCTACCCATGATGTGGAAAATTCTAACTGCTGTTATAAGAGAAGAAGTATACTTTTCACTCAATTGGCGGAAACTTCTCCCAGAAGAACAGAAAGGATGCCGCAAGGGAAAAAGAGGAACCCACGACTTACTCTCACGACATTCTTAAAGAAGTCAAAAATAAACGGAAAAATATTGCAATGGCCTGGATTGATTACAGAAAAGCCTATGACATGGTATCACATACCTGGATTTTAGAATGCCTTCAGATGTACAAAATTTCCAACAACATTATAAACTTCATTAAAAAAGCCATGGAAAACTGGCGAGTTCAATTAAAAGCTGGAAAACAATCCCTGGCAGAAGTAAAAATCCAAAGATGTATCTTCCAAGGAGACTCATTATCACCACTACTCTTTATTATTGCAATGATGCCGCTAAACCATATACTGAAAAAATGTACCGGGGGATACAAATTTAGTAATTCACAAGAAAAGATAAACCACCTTATGTACATGGATGACATTAAATATTTTGCAAAAAATGAAAAAGAATTGGAGAGCCTAGTACAAACTATTAGAATATATAGCCAGGATATAGGAATGGAATTCGGAATTGAAAAATGTGCTATGCTAGTAATGAAACAGGGTGAAAGAAAATTAATGAATGGAATACAACTACCAAATTAGGACACTATAAAATCACTTGATGAAAATGAAATTTACAAATACTTAGGAATTTTAGAAGCGGACAATATTAAGCAAACAGAATTGGAAGGGAAAGTTAAAAAAGAATATCTCAGGAGAACTAGAAAACTTCTAGAAACCAAACTTAACAGCAGAAATCTGATCAAAGGAATCAATACCTGGGCAGTCCCCATTATAAGATATTCAGGACCATTCTTAAAATGGACAAAAGAAGAACTCAGATTGACCAAAGAACGAGAAAGTTAATGACCATGCACAAGGCTCTTCACCCTAGAGACGATAGAGATAGATTATATGTGTCAAGAAAGGAAGGGAGAAAAGGTCTTGCCAACATAGAGGACTGCGTAGAAACCACTATCCAACAACTTGAGGATTACACAAGAAAGAACAAAGACAAATTACTTATGGCGGCCAACAATAGTAGAAGTGACAGATGGACAAACAGAAAAGCAACAAAGACTTGAAAACAAAAATGGAAGAAAAACAATTATATGGACACTTCAAACGACAAATTGAAGAGGTTGCACATGGAAAGACTTGGAGATGGTTAAGAAAAGGAAGCCTCAAAAGAGAAACAGAATCATTAATAATTGCTGCACAAAATAATGCCATAAGGACAAACTATATCAAAGCGAAAATTGATAACACCCAACAAAATAGTAAATGTAGACGTTGCGGGAATAGAGATGAGACTGTAAACCATATACTCTGCGAATGTAGCAAACTAGCACAACGAGAATACAAAACTAGACACGACTGGGTTGGGAAGGTGATCCACTGGGAATTATGCGAAAAATTAAATTTTGACCATACAACAAAATGGTATATGCATAAACCAGAATATGTTCTTGAGAACGAAACGCATAAAATTCTCTGGGACTTTGAAATAAAAACGGATCACCTTATCCCAGCAAGAAGACCAGACCTAGTGTTGATGAACAAAAAAGAAAGAACTTGTCAACTGGTGGATGTGCCAGCAGATCACAGGGTGAAGCTAAAGGAAAATGAAAAAATGGACAAATATCTGGACCTTGCAAGAGAACTGAAAAAGTTTATGGAATATGAAAGTGAAAGAGATACCAATTGTAGTTGGTGCACTTGGAACAGTCCCAAAAGGATTAGAAAAGGGTTTGGAAAGTTTGGAAATCAGAGGAAGGATTGAAAGCATTCAGAACACTGTACTGCTGCAATCTGCCAGAATACTCAGAAGAGTCCTGGAGACCTGAGGAGACTTGCTGTCACTCAGACTCCAGTGAAAGACCATCAGCTAATGCTGATGTGAAAACTCAAAAGGAGCAAATAATAATAATAATAATAATTATTATTATTATTATTATTATTTACTCCTTTTGAGATTTCACATCAGCATTAGCTTACACTGGAGTCTGAGTGACAGCAAGTCTCCTCAGGTCTCCACTATAAAAATGATAATTTTTGGAGACGTATTCAACAAGTCAATTGCTAAACCAGGAAGTTTTTTTTAGAGATAATAAATTATTCTCTCTCTCTCCCCCCCTCTCTCTCTCTCTCTTTCTCTCTCTCTCTCTCTCTCTCTCTCTCTCTCTATATATAATATATATATATATATATATATATATATATATATAATTTGTAATGTCTTATCTGTATAATCCACATACCTTTTTTTATTCTGTTATCTTCTATGCACATAGATAATGCCATGTCAGTTTTTATCTTCCTTACCAATTTATAACAAAGATGATAAAAATCAGTTTTGCAGTTATTGTCAGTCGTGGCGTTTACACGAACCACGTGACATCAACATTCATTCCGAGAGTGACATTACTGTCCCAATTTCTTTTCTGTAATAAATACCACAATAAGATCTGGAGAGAAATGAATGCAAAAGCAATTTTTATTCTCTGGATTTAAACTCGAACTTTACATTATAATGAGACACTTCACATAATTTACTACGTAATCTTCGGTAAATGTTTAGCGACATTTACAACTTGAATATTTTCGTGTTAAATTTTATTTGTTCAGCCGCCCAATAACTAAAAAGATACAGTGGAACATCGGTTCGGTTCTCGAACATGATTCATTCCAAAATTATGTTCAAGAACCGATTTGTTCGAAAACTGAAACAATATTTCAGATAACAAATAGTATAAAGTGGATTTATGCATTCTTGACTATTAATGTGCCTATAGTTATATATAAGTAAAAAGTGAACGTCAAGTCGACGGGGCGGCCTAAAGTCAGTATCAGCCAGTCAGCGAGGGAGTCAATCCCCTTTTCAATAGCGCTAGACCAAGGAGATTGTTTTAGCATCTGAGGTGGGGCGCCACACCTACCATCAGCTTCTTACTTTACCGCACAGATCCCTATGTTACTCATACGCTGAGTTGGCGAGGACCGGTATCGAACTAGGAACCTTGTGGTTTCTAGCCGAACACTTTACCGACTGAGCTAACTCGGCCCATAAAACGTGTATGTAAACAACAGATAACGCATAAAATTGAAAATACAAAAGAAAACCTCCAATGTCAGAAACTCGTTCAAGATAGCGACTGATGCTAACTGATACTGCTTGGGTAGATTCGACCAGCTATTTGGCTATATTTGGTTTTCCTCGAAAGTCATTTGCTTGATTTCCGTTTTCATCGGCCTGATACCTTTGTTTAAAGTTCAAAAATGTGTTCTACAACTGAAGCCTATTTTAATCAAATTTTTAATCGGACTCTAAATTGTTCGATTTCAGAGTCGTTTGAGAACCGAGGTTCCACTGTTGCTGTTGTTGTTGGCATCCTTCCGTCTACGAGAGAGGATGGAGTAGTGGCCAAATTTTTTTTTGAACTACGTAGCCTGGGCGGGTTCATATTACTCAGACATTGTCATATATGAATAAAGTGAGACACTACCGTTTGAACAACGATCGTCAGTATGTAGTGTGGCCACAGCGTTATAAGAGGCTGAAGTCATGTAGTAGTAAGAGGGCTAGCTATTGGGACACACACAGACAACAACATTCACATAAACAGTGCGTTAAAAAACATACGGAAGAATAGTGAGTTGCAGATAGCAAAAAGGGATTTTTAATTTCTCGCTCGCTTCGAGGGTTTTTTTTCCCGAGAGATAAAGAGTAAAGTCAAAGTTTTCTTGTTACATAATCTATGCAGAGATTATTGTCAACCCCCTGTATTTCTGAAGGGATGGCCCCTTTTCATATAACGGGCGGGACTTTCCATGGAATATTACAGAAAGTCCGCGAAATACGTGAAGTCACGTGAGACCTGGTTGGCTCTTCAGTTTCAGCTTAGACGTCAGGCAGATAAGGTATTTCTGCCTTAGCTGGAGCTCACTGCACACGCGCGTTATGTTAGTTAGAGAAATATGTTTAGTTAAGTAAATAAAGGTTTAAATAAATAATATGGTTTTATGGTTGATGAATGTCTTGGCAACAAGACTGACCTAGAAGAAGAAATGAATCAAGATCGACCAACCAGCAAGAACAGAGAAATAGAAGCATAGAGAAGTCCAGACGCTAGAAGAACGTAAGATACCAAAGATAAGCAGAAGAATAATAAAAGTAAAGAAAGGGTATGCAACATTCTATCTTAAATTCCATTCATTACCACTATCTCGTGACTCGTGGTTAGCCAAAACACACTCTAAGGGGACCGAAAAAAAATTACGTCTCCTAGACAGACCCTAGCGAAACAGACAAAGCTTTCTTTGCTTCCATTTCTGGTCCCAGAGTGGGGGAAGGGACATATCGGTTTCTTCTCGGAAGAAAATTTTGGACTGCCGTTTTATTTTCTCTAGTTCAGCGGTCATTGACTGATCACTGACTGACATACATTGAGTGCTTAAAATCTAAAACTTTCTTTTCTTTTTTTCCTATTTCTTTTTTCTCTTTCTCTTTATCCAGAAATTTGATTACAGTTTTCTTTTTAATTTACATTTTCTATAGATCGTTTTAATAACGCTACAAGTAAACGAAAATGGCAAATCTCTCAATGGTATGAATAGAGGTACCCTGCTGTTAAAGTGAAGGCTTTAGTTATAGTTTGGCCAGTACACCCTTGGTTCAAAGTGATTCTGTGGTTTTAGGCAAGACTGTGGACTTATGGATGAGTAACAATATTTTTCGTTTGTCTTATTTTCTGTTTAATATATTAATTTCGGGTGGAATGAAATACACATGCTTTTATTAAGTGTGCCGAATAGCTGGTGGTCTCAGGTGTCACATGAGAATATTACAGTGATGCGTATACCATGCCTGTCATCCCAGTCAACACCGATCGTTATTAGAGCAATATTTGTTCTAAGATATGCAATTCGTTGAAAGGGCTGAAAATTCATCAACGAGCTCACGAACTGACATTGAATGAAGGAGTGGCATTCGTCTGAGAAGGCGTTCTGATCAACATTAAGTTGTCTTTTTGTTATTCATTTCATGTACAGGTGAGTGTTACAAAAAACATAAGACATCAATGACAACTACAAATTTAGCAATTTGGGAATATTGATTCGTTGATATCTTTAGCTTTATCTATATAAATCGAAACGTTCGAACGTCGACACTACGACTAATAATAAACTTTCATCCCGTGTAACATGCCGTGTTTGTCTACATTTCCCCCCCCCCACACAGACAGACAGACAGACAGACAGATAGATAGATAGATAGATAGATAGATATTTCAGTAAGTGTATTAAATCATCCAGACCATGGCCTACTAGTATTATACGGCCCCATATGATACAGTAAGAGGCAAAAAATAACAGGCCGATTATATTTTAACTCATTCTGGGTTGTTTATAAACTTGACGCAGAAAGGAAGGTAACTTTAAAAATTTAACAGAAAATAATAAAATAATACCGCTAGAATTTATTAGTCATTATTTTAATTTAATTTTAATTCTTTTCAAAATTAAAATACGTTATTTATACACTAGATTAGTGAATCTACGAATTATAAACGGCTGCGATTTACCTTGTTTTTATGCTTTTCAATCACGTATACGGTCTGTTTTGCCTAAGACGCTAGTTTGGTAAAATTACTAACGCATAACTTTTTGCATTTAAATATTGATTTTTTAAAGTTTTTCGCGATAATTTGTTTACAAAAATGGTTAATCTTTTCATATTACATTTCTGAAGAAAAAAAAAAAAAGAAAACAGTTTGTGTATTTTTGTATACTTTTAACATTTTCCAGCCTAAACCTACAGATTGACTATCAGGCAAATCGGCCTGTTATTTTTTGCCTCTTAATGTATCATGTGGGGCCGTATAATATTAGTAGGCCGTGTCCAGACCAAAATGCATATGAGAATATTCATTCGTGTATTGCAATTCAAACTCAATTCTTAACTTCCTGTTTATATATTTATTTATTTATTTGTTTATTTGTCTAATGTATTTGTTTGTTTGATTGTTTTATTTTTCACTTTTTATTTTTCATTTTTTTTATTTTTTGGTTTTTATTATCATCATATATAGATTGTTTTATGTGGGTGTGTTTTTGAATGAGAAAGAGTCTACATATAAAAAGAAGGAAAAAAGGGTTTTCAGCTTGTTTGTTTTTTCTTCTTTTTAGTAAATTTTATTCATTTTGTAATGGCTATTTGAGGAGAGTGAGCTCATTTATGAACTTACCGAATAATTCATGCAGAAAGAACTGGAAAATGGTTACCTAAAATTATCTAAAAAATATGATAGAAATCTTGGAGTTTAAATACGAAAAATATTCAATCTTTCCTTTTTTTTTTCTTTTATCAACCAATCAAAATTCTTGTTATTATCAACTTTGACCCACTGATAGAATGGCAAAAGTTACGAACAAAAGCTTGAGAGATATGATTCATCAACCCCTCCAGGAAAGGAAGCCTTTCTTAGGCAGGAAACCTTTCTAACAATCTTCTGATGTAGGGTGATGTTGCGTGGACCGAAATACCCGGAGGTTTCGAAAACAACTGGCGCTACCATAAAACACACGCACTTACACACACACACACACATACAACACACACACACACACACATACACACAAGCATACACACACACGCGCACGCACTCACACATGCACGATCACACACAGAATTCCCCGTGCATTTATCTCCCCATCTCTCTCTTCCTCTCTCTCTCCCTCTCTTTCTCTCTCTCCGTCTTTGTCTCTTTCTCTGTCTTTGTGTGTGTGTGTGTGTGTGTGCGTCTCTCTCTCTCTCTCTCTCTCTCTCTCTCTCTCATATATATATATATATATATATATATATATATATATATATATAAGATTTGTGGATGTTTATTTTTTAGAAGCATTGTTGATAATGTATATATCATTATTTATATTTTTGCTTGAAGGCAATTACAATGCATGTATCGCATAAAATTCGATACTTTATAGAAAATAAACTTGACAAGTGTAATCCCAGCAAAGGATTGCTCGGTGTGTAGAGTAAAAAATTAATGCCATTTTGTTTAGGACAGGTATAATTACCCACACAGGAACATGTATCATACATCAAAATGAAGCTGGTCCTCTGTAGATCACATCCCTACTTCTCTACATACCTGAGTCAAAAAGTAATGCCATTTTGTTTAGGACAAGTATAATTACCAACACAGGAACATGTATCATATATCAAAATGAAGCTGTTCCTCTGTGAATCACATCCCTACTTCTCCACATAGCTGAGTCAAAAAGTAATGCCATTTTGTTTAGGACAGGGATAATTACACACACAGGAACATGTATCATACATCAAAATCAAGCTGGTCCTCTGTGAATCACATCCCTACTTCGCCACATAGTCACTGTTTATCTCAATAGCAACGTTCCACCTTCGAATGAGAGCATGTATCCCTGCCCCGTAAAATTCTGTTGACTGTTCTTTGAGACACTTCCTTACTACAGATTTCACCTCCTCCTCATTGGAATAATGTTTGCCTCTCAAACCCTCTTACATAGGGCTGAAGATATAATAGTCTGAAAGCGCTAAATCTGTTGGTGAATATGGAGGATGCGGTAAAGTTATCCACCCGTATGTAACGATTTTCTCCCTTGTTCTGATGCTTGTGTGTGGCCGAGCAATGTCATGCAGAAGGAGGACATGGTCAATTGGCAAGTTGGGTCTTACTCGTCGGGTTCTTGCTCTGAGTCACAATGTTGGCCTTAGTTTTATAAAATACTTCATATGAAATAAAGAAAATGGCATTACTTCTTAACTCACCCTCGTAGTTTCAATAATGTTAAATCTTAATTTAAATTAATATTTCCATTAGTATTATCTGCGTTATTCGGACTATTGTCTCCATCTTCATTGTTATTTGTACAACTTTTCGGCCGATATACCCTCCGGCCTTCTTCAGGTATTTCTTGTCGGACTCGGGAACCTTCTCGGACTCGGGAACCTTCTTTTCGAACTCGGGAAATTTCTTGTCGTATTCGGGAGCCATCATGGAACTTTGAACCTAACCCTTTATTTATTCCACGTGGGTATCCCGTTCTCATTCCACTAACCATAGCTGGGGTAGGAGTTGTGTTAATTAATTATTTTTCTAACTGCCTTCACTCAGGATTGAACTCGGGTTCCAGAGCTAACTGTCACTTAGAACTGTCTTAACCTAACTGCCTTATCCACTCGGCCATGTGTCCAATATTTCTATTATAGTGTCAATTTGAGACATTTACTACCCATAAGATAAAATATATATTTTTTTAATATTGAATCAAAATGTATATTTCTTTGTCGTAATTCATATTCATCGAGTAAACTTGATTGGATATTTGTTTCTTCCAATCGTACCACGTTCAATCTACGAATGCAATCACCTAAATGTCTTTACTAATCACTGGCCATTTTAGACAATGCTAAAAAAACTGTAAAAGTCAATTTCTTGATTGACTTTCTGGTTTTGTTCGATTTCGATCTTTTTAATTGCCTGATTATTCCAATTTTTTTTTTATTGCTGAATATTTTAGCAAATGACCGGCGGTGATGGGCAGAAAAGAATTATCTTAAGTGCCTCAACTGGGATTTGAAGTCATTAAAATGCAATTTTTAATTAAACAATGAAAATCAACAATAACAACAAAAAATAGAAAAGAAAAGAAAAGAAAGAAGGAAAGAAGGAAAGAAAAGAAAACGATAAACGATGTGAGAAATTAAAGAGAGAAAGGAAGAGAAGGGTTAGAGAAGAACAGAGAGAGAGAGAGAGAGAGAGAGAGAGAGAGAGAGAGAGAGAGAGAGAGAGAGAGAGGGGGGTGGAGAAATGTCAAAATAAAGATAGGAAGATTTATAGAGAGAGAGAGAGAGAGAGAGAGAGAGAGACAGAGAGAGAGAGAGAGAGAGAGAGACACAGAGAGAGAGAAGAGAGAGAAGGGAGAGACAGACAGACAGACAGAGAAAGAGACAGGGAGACAGAGACAGAGACAGGGGGATATGAAAGATAGTTAGATACAGAGAGAGAGAGAGAGAGAGAGAGAGAGAGAGAGAGAGAGAGAGAGAGAGAGGGGGGGGGAGTTCAAAATAAAAGATAAATAAGAGAGAGAGACACACACAGAGAGACAGAGGTTAGAGAGTGAGAGAGAGGGAGAGAGAGAGAGGAGGGGTGGAGAAAGGAAAAACCTTCAGAAGAAAACATATAAAGAAAAACCAGAGAGAGACAGAGAGAGAGACAGAGAGTGAGAGACAGAGAGAATGAGAGAGGAGGAGATAGAGAGAGTGGGAGAGAGAGGGAGAAGATAGAATGAAACTCTCTTAAACCACCGGGAAAATGGTGAGTGGTGCTAAAATCTCCAAGAATCTGTTCAGTTTCCTGAAAATACCTCCAAGCTGATGTGTAATAATCTGGCATTTGACGTTCTTAAAGTATTACAAAATCACCGACATACTCATCACAATGGTAACTACTTCATAAAGCATTAAGTCAAACCTGAAGCCATACTGAATTCCATTCAATATTATAAATTACCAAGCCGTACACAGTCACGACAAAAACGAATTTTCTTATTTTCAAACAAGAATCAATGATTTAAACAATTCAAAAATATTTGTTTAAATTCTTGTAATGAGGATTGATTAAACTGGCCTGTGATGTTTTCATGGTCAAATATGAAATAGCTGATTTTAAGGCATTTTTTTTACACTGAATCCAAAAATCATACTAATTTTTCTAATCAGATCAAATTTTAAAGATACAAGCTCTTAATTGAAATGTTTATAACAGTATTATAGCTGTGACTAGTACAGTCCACAGAATTTTGAATGAGTGTTATTATTATGTACAAATTATGCAAGCACATCTTAAAAAACAGACCTGACTAAACACAATGAATGGTATTTTTGAATTCAGCATAAATTGGCAATCATAAATCACTTGACAAATCTTTAACCAGTGAAAGCAGTTAGAAAAATAATTAATTAACACAACTCCTACCCCAGCTATGGTTAGCGGAATGAGAACAGGCTACCCCCGTGGAATAAATAAACGGTTAGGTTCAAAGTTCCGTGATGGCTCCCGAATACGACAAGAAAGTTCCCGAGTTCGAAAAGAAGGTTACCGAGTCCGAGAAGGTTCCCGAGTCCGACAAGAAATACCTGAAGAAAGCCGGAGGGTATATCGGCCGAAACGCTGTACAAATAACAATGAAGATGGGGACAATAGTCCGAATAACGCAGATAATACTAATCTTCAAGCCTCATCTCAAACATTCAGAGAAACATTCAGAGAAATCTTTAACCTTAAGATTTTTTTTCAAATTCAGCCCACTGTAATTTTTATTAGTCAGATTTTCGGACGGTTGTCCTCATCCTTATTATTATTTACAAAATACTTCGGCTAATATACACTTCGGTCTTCTTCTGGTGTTTCTTATCGAACTCGTTCGAATAGGAAGCCTTTATCTAATCCATTGGGGTAGATAGTTCTCATTCGGTTAACCATGATTGGGTACTAGTGTTAAAATATGTTCAGTATTCTGTTATTTTCGCCTGTTGACCCACAGCCTTCAGATGAGTGTCACTTGGATCTGTATTCAATAACCGTTACGCCATATTGTTACGTACTGGAATCAAGGTCTATATGTTATATAGCGGCTTCGAATTCACAGCCCTACTTCGTGTATCTGCATACGTAGCGGGTATCGTCACTAACCCTAGACGATATATGTAGTTGTCGTTTAATGAATCTACAACATATGGGTATTGTAAAAACTTGCGTTTATTTCTTTTCCTCGGCTGCTGGGTGGCAAGCGCTGACAATGACTACTACTACTGCTGGGATGGTAATGACTGGCGATGTTGACGTAAAGGGGTGACTGGTGGGTCTCACCGCCCTTGGCTGCAACGGACCGTAAGCGTCGGTCACTCACTGTTCGCCGTCCGCTGTCTGAATGTGTCCTGTCTAACTGACCTGGGATCCCTGACTTCCTTTTATATATATCAAACACCTACGCGCTTTCGTTTGTTAATTTTAACCGGAAATTCCTATTTCCGTTTGTACAATATACAAAAATATGTCCTAATAAACAATTTAGAGTGAATTTTTGGAACCTATAAATCTCATGCTTTTCTTTTACATTTAATTTACACTTATATTTATTATCCATGATCTTTTTTTAAGTTATTCATATAGAGATGTTTTAAATGATAATCTAATCTCGACTTATTTAATTACTGGTTCCCATATTATATTCATCTCTATATTTAGTCTACTCAAGATGAAAATACAGCCTAATCTACAATGAAACCGTTCCACATTTTAAATGCTTTTATGGAGAGTCTACCCCAGGATTCATTTAAGATGATTAACCCTTTGGCTACTTTAATCCGCTCACAGCAGTTCTGCCACCATTGCAATGCTACACTGAAAAAAGGTACAAAAACTGATCATTTGTTCTTTTTTCTGTTATGGAACCTTACGTTTTTGACTACTTTAATCCGCTCACAGTGGCTCTCCCACATCACAAGCAAAGTACAAAAACTGAAGCTTAGTTAATTATCATTTAGTAGGAGGACACAGATTACAATAATAATATGCTTTATTTGAATAGAATGTGTTATGGGGTGAACCTTGAAATATCCCATCATAGAGGTAAAAAATAACAAGAAAATTTGGTACAGCCGTTGGGAAATTTGGTAGGCCAAGAGTTAAAAATAAACAATAAAACATATTACAGCACATAATTCATTTCATTCAATTTTATTCTGTTTTATACAATACGGCTGTTTTTATAACAGCGGTTCTCCTACACCGAAGCAAAGTACAAAATACTGATGTTTAGTTCATTATAATTGGGCAGAAGGACTCAGATTAAAATAATAATGGGACTTTATTTGAATAGAATAAATTCTGAGGTGAACTTTGAAATTCTATTCTATTTTTTAGCCTATTCTAGTAGAGACCACCCCAAGCGGTGTTTAACAGGTTTGAATTCAGAGTTTTCCTTCTCCTAGACAGGTTGCCTAACCAAGGTTAAAGAGCCCAGTCTGCTCTACTATTTATCCATAGCTGGACGGAGAGTAGTTGGATTCATACTTTTCCCAAGGGTATTAGCGCTATGTGAAATGTAGGTCCAGGATTTGAACTCTGGTCGACGAGTCCATTTCCTACGACTCTAACCATAACACACACCTCCAACTTGATTAAAAGGAAATCCATCCCCCCCCCAGCTGTGGATAAATAGTAGGGCAGATTGGGTCATATAGCCTTGGTTGGGCAACCAGTATCTGAGAAGGAAAACTCTGAATCCAAACCTGTTAAACACCGCTTGGGGTGGTCACTACTAGAATAGGTAGAAAAATACAAAACAAGTTTGGTACAAACGTAGGAAAAATTTAGCAGGTAAAGAGTTAAATTCCCTATGAAAGTTGCTAAACAATTTTTAAATCTATCTTTACAGCCAACACATGGACATGCATGTGTGGGGTGCCCAGCAAGGACCTACATTGACCAGTTATGTGAAGATGCTGGCTGCTTCGCAGAGGAGGCGGAAGATTGTCATGGATACCCGTGCTGCATGCGCGACGTGATGTTTCGCCATCTTATAGGTTATTATAGTCATAACATTCTGATCGTTGTAGCATCTAGCTTTCTTTAGGCGTCCATTGTAGTCGGTATGCTGGGAATTTCGAACCAAGTCTTTTATTCAATCTATGATAGAAGATTTTTCTCATTCCACTGTCTGTAATAAATCTAAGAAACTTGGTCGAGAAGATTTAGACGAAACTAAATCAAGAAGCTTAACAGACAAACGGGACGAATTGTGAACGAGAATGAAGAAAAGGCTAAATACAAGGTGAACAAGTATGAAATCATATTGAATGTTGCGAAATGGAAATCCAGAAGAGATAGAATCAGTGATACAATAGAAATCCAACAAGCGTTAGGCGGGAATTGAAGAAATGTGTATATCATGGAAAAAGTTCATAATAGTGACTGTTCATGATTCAAAATGAAAAAGAATATGAGGTTCATTTAATGCTTTGGGGATATTTGGAAGAAAATTAATGTTTCATTCATTGTTCATTCTAAATAAAGTTTTAATATTGATAATTTTTTTTTATACACTTGAAAAAGAATATTAACAGATGAATTTGTAGTTTAGGAAAAGAAGTTGCACAGGTCTGGTGAATATGGAGCCTTTGCACTTGTACAAGCCAGTGTTTCACCAAAAAAATACTGATCAGAAATACTGAGACTGATGATCAAGAATTGAGAATAACTCATCAAGATGGAGTAGAGATTGCTGCCTAAACATTTAGACTTTATCAAGAATTTGAATTCTGTTATTTTTTCTCTGTTGGAGAAGGGAGTTCTGCCCTTTATGAGAGTGAGTTTTCTCAGCCCTTTTTTTCATTTTTTAAAAATTTACTTTCTTCTGCTTTCTTCATATAAGTCCTACTTGCCATATTATAGCCTTGGTTTTTTGTCCTGCATTTATTGCTATTTCTAGTGTTAATTCCGTTTCTGACAGGAGTTTTTCCTAAAGGAGGGAGTCGTTGGTTCCAATAAGAACCATGTCTTTCAATTCCTTTAATTCGCACTCAGTGTTTTTAGTTTGTTTACAAAGTTGTCGAATGTTTCTACCTTGTCTTGTTGAGAAGTGAGAAATTTCAACTTCAGTATTTCTTGAATTTTGTTATAATTATTGTAAGATTATTCATGTACAAACCATGAAGAATATTATTTAGTTACACAAACCAAAATAACAAGGGGAAAGCACATGTACTTTTAACCAAGTTTATTAACATCCAATGCAATTTGACACAACAATATGAGTACTTGAAAGCAGTACTTAAATTATTTATCTCTCTCACTCTGGGGATGCTCCATCACTGAGGAGTTTTTTTTCAGTCACTATTGACTGAGAGGCGAGAGACTAACTCTATGAGGCTTACTTTATCAGCTGGGCATATAAACTTTTAATTTTGAACTTTAAAAGCTTTATCCTCCATATTTTTTTTTATCAAGCATGGTATGTTATCATAGTTTTGGAGGTGCATGTTGTAATGGCTATTGTTAAAATCCTGGACAAGGCTCTTTGCATTTTATATAGCACTGATACTCTTGGGAAAGGTATGAATCCAACTATTCTAGGAAGTATGGAGTACCCCTTCATAGACATTACTCCCAGGTCCACGCAGACCTGGAGTGGTATTACACGTTATGCTTCTATCTATTGGTCAAATGGAAGAAAATGAGTAGATAAAAATTAGTTTGGCATTACATAATCCAACAAGGATTGACATGCCGTAAAATCCAAAAAATTAATAAAGAAAGAATGAAAGAATCCAAGAAAGAAGACAGTTGCAGTAAGTCAAATATACTAGAGAGAGTCAAAAGATTTGCAATATTTTGGTACATGCTAGTTTGTGGCATGTTGTTCACATACCTAGGTAGTAACATCTCATCTACAGAAAGAGAAAATATAATACTAGGCTGAGTCAAAAGTTTTGCAATATTTGGTACATACTAGTTTGTGGCACGTGTTTCTCATACCTAGGTATTAATATCTCATCTACAGAAAGAGATAATATAATACTAGGATGAATCAAATGTTTTTTAATAGTTTGATGCGTGCTAGTTTGTGGCACGTTGTTCTCATACCTAGTTAGTAATATCTCATCTACAGAAAGAGAAAATGTAATACTAGGATGAGTCAAATGTTTTGAAATATTTTGGTACATTCTAGTTCGTAACACATGGTTCACATACCTAGTTAGTAATATCTCATCCACAGAAAGAGAAAATATATTACTTGGGTGAATCAAAAGTTTAGTAATATTTTGGTATATGGTAGTCCGTGGCACATTGTTCACATACCTAGGTAGTAACATCTCATCTACAGAAAGAGATAATATGATACTAGTGTGAGTAAAATATTTTGCAATATTTTGGTACATGCTAGTTCATGGTACCTGGTCCACATACCTAGGTAGTAATATCTTGTCTACAGAAAGAAATGATATAATACTAGAATGAGTCAAATATTTTACAATATTTCGGTACATGCTAGTTTGTGGTAGTAATATCTTGTCTACAAAAAGAGATGATATAATCATAGAGTGAGGAAACATAAATTCCAGTTCTGTAATTCCGGATGCTTTTCTCAAAAAAGTGAATGTAACGAACTATACTGGACTGTGAGATGCTGAGTTCCCCTGATACTCTCTGCATACTACTCGCCGGATTTGTCTCTACGACTTGAAGCACGGTCCCAGAATACACGGTGTTATGCCTAGCTGACATTGCCTGATCGTTGAGGTTCTTGTAATACAAACGAAATTTCTTGTACCAACTAGTTACTGTATTCTGATAACTGCATCTTCGTCTTTTGCACAAAAAATTTTTTTTTTTCGAGGTCTTATGACTCAATTTGAAATTGAATTGACCCTCCTCTATTAGTGTAAGTTTGTCTTGTAAATTGTTTGTACATATTTGTTCTGTATGTGTATGTATCCGTTCAGCACACCATTCAGTTGTGTATCTTTCCACTTCGCAATACAACACATATATAATAATCTTCATACAATGACTGCTATTTACACAGTAGCATTGCAACCAACAAAGCCTTCATCAGATAATCACTCTGGGTTCAGGCATGGTTTTGGGGCCCAAAGTATCATTACCACTAAGCCAGAGCGCCCCAACAGTATCTCACTATACCACCAGACTTTGTCGGTTTGAACACGTAAGGCATAGGTTATCAAATTAGACTACGTTGCACGCTCATCTGTGTGGTTTTCGAATCAAACACAGAGAGAAGCAATGCACAATATATCAGCATACCAACTACTGTTACGATTTTTGTGGCCATTTTTACTGAGAGCACTTTACAGTGGAGATCCTTTGTGCTAAGCAGAGGCTGATCCTTAGTGAAGAAGCAGTTGGTTGTTTCTCGGTGTCCCTTAGTGCTGGGTATGATCCTTTGGTTGGTCCTAGGTGTCTCTTAGTGTTGGGTAAAATCCTTGCGTTGAGCAAAGTCCTTGGTAGCAGGCCCGTTCTCAATGTTCGGCAAATGAACGGCTTTCCAGATCAGGATTAAATAATTAACTAACCACGTATTCGAGCTGTTAATTGGCTAACTTTAACCACGCGCCCAGGCAGAGTCTATAAGTTTAAGTGGTAGACCTCCGCACACTTTATATTACAAAAACTTGTAGGAAGCGCGTGGTGTAATGGTTAAAGGCATGGGAAATGGACTAGTCGCCCCGAGTTCAAATCCTGGACGTGGTAATTGTATTTCCTTAGCGCTAATATCCTTAGGAAAGGTATGAATCCTGCTTTCCTTCCAGCTATGGGTAAATAGTAGGGAAGACTGGGCTCTTTAACCTTGGTTAGGCAACCGATCTAGGAGAAGGAAAACTCTGGATTCAAACCTGCTGAACTCCGCTTAAGAAATTGACCTTGTGCCGCATCCTGCTCGTGTGGAGGGGTTGGTAAATATATATATTACAAAAACTTCAACAACTATCACATTACTACCAACAACCTGTACCAAGGGTTGAACTTCTTTGGCCACGTGATATACGCCCCCAAACTCTCTGGTTAGAAACCTTGATCGATAATTCATTCAGATTCGGCCTCCTTTTTTCTTCTCTATCATTATAAAATGCATATAGCTCAATATGTAGGGAGCAGGTTTTTTCCCCTTGATTTAAGTGCCAACCACTTAGAATTTATTATGAACAAACACATTAAAAAACAATCAATATAGAAAATTAGTTAATAGATTGTTACCATTTATACTATTTTTTGTTTTGGTTAATAACAAGGATCAAGTTTGGAAAATTAAAGTGTTCAAAATGTTAATTTAAATAGAATAAAATCCTTGTTGATAACTAATGTGGCTTATAATTGCTAAGATGAAATGTATTTTGTGTCATTTTATGTCATTGGTAAGAATAGTCAACTAGTCAGGGGCGAATTGGTATAAAATCGTCACAGATTTTTTGCGTATACTTATCTAAAAAAAAAACACACCAATAAGCTCTGTGTGCAAAATTTTTGACTCACCCTAGTATTTTGCATATCATGTAGATGGACTTCAAAACTGAAATATGTATATATCCCCAGTAGTTCAAAAGTTACGAGAATTTAAAGCCTCGAAATTCGGGGTACAAAAGTGGACATGATTTTGTTAAAAAAAATATGTCAAATCACGGATCAATTCAAAACAAAAAAATCAGTAATTTATTTACAATTTCTTTACTTTTAGAGCAATTTTCATGAAACTTATGTAAAATTGTGTGTTCTTTCTGATTCTGCACTCAAAGTGTATTATCTCTATGCTGTAACCCATTATTTGGGGAATATGATGTACAGATACCAATTTTTTTAAAAGTTTACCCAAGGTTATTCAACATTTTCATTTTGATCCAACATGAATACATATTTGAAGTATTAATGTATATAAATAAAATAATTTGGAACTTAAAAATACCCTTTTGAATATTTGCTATGATGTATTACACATAAGAAATAGAAAAGATATCACATCAAATGAAACGATATTTACTAATTCCGATAATCTTCATCAGTGCACTTAGATTATTAGAAGAACAGTAGTGGTACCATTTAACCCATAGCTAGGGGAAGTGGGGGTCATACCTTTCCCAAGTGTATCAATCCAAAACTGAACGTAATAGCGTGACTAGACGTTGAACTCGCTTACTACGATGTCAAAATCCAGCTGATTAGCTGTTACACCACAGGGACTACCCCTTCCCCCAATAATTTTGTTGGACAATTCTAGCAACATAAGTCACTTTACTCATAATTCGCATTTTTACATATCTAGTGTGTACTCACCATTATCGAAAATAAAGCATACTTACTAATCGCCTAACGTGTTTGGTAATAAATTAGGATGTATCTATATAACCCGTCGGTCGCTACTGAGCTAAAGGGCTCACAGAATTTCCAAAATTGGCCGTCAAGATCGGATTTTCTGCATCAACCATGGATTGCAGGGTCTCTATATTTGCCGAAAGTCTATCCGAATGCCCACGTTGTGTTTAGATCTCAAACGACTAGAAATCTACTATAGAAACTGATTTCCCAGGTTAACGGTGGCCTAGTGGTCACATAAAAAACAACGACTCTTCTTCTTCTTCAAACTCAACAACATTTATATTCAAATAACAAAATACAAAATCAATTCTTACTCAAAGCAGCAGGAGTGATGGACCTCAAATTAATAACTTCTGGTCTTCTGCAAGGTATTGTGCAAAACAGTTCTTAAGTTGACTAAGTTTTTCAATGGTCTTAGCTGAAGTCAGTTTCTGTCGGCTCTCAGTATTTGCGTTAATCTTCTCTACTAGCCCAGTCAACTAATCAAGCCCGCTTTGGCCTCATCTTCATCTGATTTTTTCGTCAAAAACGTCTCAGTTAAATAATATTCAACGGAACATTTTTATGTCCGGTCGGCATGAAGATATTAGTAACTCTCTCTGGACCTCCTACTCTGGAAAAGTACCACCCTCCTTTAGTTCTAACCAGCCAATCGAATCCACTTCCGCTCACTAATCTAAGTGCTATCTCTTCCGGTTACTTGAGTGGTTTTAAATACATTTGCTTTTCTTTAATTCCGGTTTTTCTTTTTCCGATCATCTATAAAAAAAGTTATCTTTTTTCTAAGTGGAAAAGGGAAAAATAATAAAAAGATTTTCTTCAAGGGCCCAAAATAATCATGGTCAACCGACTTACCGGTTATCTTGTTCTGCGCCCTTCGTCTAGTCACATCAAAGGACTGTCTCGATCGCCGCCGATTTAAGTAGCCTCGCTTCTGGGAGGTCTTCTGACCCATTTGAGATTTTACTTTCGATACGGACATTTCCAAATCGCTTTCTGTAGCCCTATCATTGCTACCATCTGTTTTGACCTTACTCTGACTCAAGTTTATCGGAAGATTTTAACTTCCGATTTCTTTCTTTCTTTCTTTTTCTAATTTCAAACCAAGAAATCAGGTCACATCTACATTATCAGATTTATCTACTAAAAAAACACTAAACCTTATTTAGTTAAAATATCACAAGACCACTTATTAATTCTCGCTTGTTGAAAATATTTTTGTCACTTTTTTATTTAAATCTGCATTAACTTTGATAACTGTTTGGGATAAGTACATAACTACCTGTTTGAAATGGAATATTTTGGGTACCATTATAGTATGTGGCCTACCTTTTGAATGTGGCCTACGTAATCTATAGTATGTGGCCTACTTTTGAATATGACCTACGCAATCATGGTATGTGGCCTACCATAAAAAGCATATTATAAGGTTATGATAATTGCTAACCCTAACCCCTAACCCTAACTCTAACCCTATTTCAGAATTTTATTATATTTTAGAATCAAATAGATCTCTGATTCATGTAAATTATAGATGAATTCTTTTTTATTTATTCTTAGTTACTATATATAGCTTATGACTGAATTGCATTTCTTGAAATTGAATATACATGAAAAATAATTAGTTCCAATAAATTGCCTACTACTTATATCTACAAATATACTCTTACTGAGGTAGGACACATTCAAACCGGATAGGCCACATACTATAACAGAATCAAAAAGGTAGGCCACATACTATAACGGCACCTTAACTTTGTATATTTTCTACGCAACAGATTAAAATTAGCTACAAAACCGAGTCTTTCCAAACAGAATGTGGACAAACACCATTTGTTTCGTCATTTTTGACGGGTTGTATGCAAGTCATTTCACGAATCTATTTCGCCTATCAGCTGTTTATACATCGCCCGACATTGATCCTCATGATATTCTCCACTCGCTTACAGCATTCAATAAACAATTGCCTTTCCTAATGAAGGGCCTTCCGCCGGATATTGGAACTCTTCCTGCTGACTTCCTCCTCGGAAACAGAATTGAAATCACGACCTTAACTATTAGATCGTCCAGGAGCAGTCAACCACCCCACCCAACCACCATCACATACCTGCTTCCTGGATAGGCAACCATTTCCTTTGATTCGCACATTACCGACATTGCAAAGTCATTCAATTCATTCATCTTTTCATCAACAATGTATATTTCGGAAGCGGTGTCCTGCAATGTTAGAAAGCAGTATATTATTAGACACACACAGACACACACAGACACACACACACAGACACACACACATACACACACACACATACACACAGCGCGCGTATATATAAAAATAAATATATATGAATATATATGTGCGATTAATATATAACTATATATATCTATATCTATATCTATCTATCTATCTATCTATATATATATATATATATATATATATATATATAATTTAATATACCAAGCGTGTTGGTAAATCCTTGCGGTGAGAAAAAACACCAGCAAATAGTTTGATTGTAAAATATACCACCAAACATCAACCGGGTAGAAAAAAATTTTGGAAAAAAGAAAAGACCAAGATAGTCGTACCAACAAAAAGTAATCTATTGGTACAGTATTTGGCCAAAAGAAAAAACAATGTACATGTATATATATGTATATAAGATATATATATATATATATATATATATTCATATAACTGCTAGGAGAATAGCTAATAAGTAAAAAGTGCTCAATATCTAAGTAGAGCAAATAATAAAGATAAATCTAATGAGTCAGACGAACCTACTATTAGTTTCGCTTAATGCTCTTCAGGACTAAGATCTGACTGCAGAGACAAGGAGCAAGACGAATTAAATAGTACTAACCACTGTGGTTAGTACTATTTAATTCGTGGAGAAAGGTAGACAAACCCGGGATGTTATGGAAAAGGGATGGTTATTGTAGGTAGTGATGTCGACGATGCAACGTTTCGGTCTGTTAGACCTTCTTCATGACTTAGATAGATAGAAGAAAATCCACTACCCACCCCCTACTACTCCTCCCCCTACTGACAACCTCCTGTTTCACCATTTTGAAAATGTCCATCATTGAAGCAAAAACTATATCCAAGTCCTGAAGAAGATATAACAGGCCGAAACGTTGCATCGTCGTCATCACTATCTACAATAAACATCCCTTTTCCATAACATCCCGTGTTTGTCTACCTCTCTCCATATATATATATATATATATATATATATATATATATATATATATAGTTGTAGAAAAGTTATTCTCTCTACCACGGTTTCGGTGTTCACAGTAGACCTTCCTCGGGCTTTGTCTACCATATGTTGACAGGCAAAATTACTTTAGCCTGTCAACATATGGTAGACTAAGCACTAACTTCAAAGTAAATAATTTTAGGGAGTTTATTTTACT
This sequence comes from Doryteuthis pealeii, assembly GCA_023376005.1. Lineage (NCBI taxonomy): Eukaryota > Metazoa > Mollusca > Cephalopoda > Myopsida > Loliginidae > Doryteuthis > Doryteuthis pealeii. The sequence goes on along the minus strand of CM042156.1, from coordinate 50,743,885 downwards.
TTTAGGACACATAGAATAAACATAATCTTAAACCAGGCGAGTATATATAAAATTAGCTACGTGAATTCCCTCAGTTCTCCTGAGGAGCGTGTAATTTGAGCACCGAAACCGTGGTAGAAAGAATGACCTTTCTACAATTATTAATGCTCTATATTTTACAAGATATATTGAGCCCTTTTCGGTCAACTACATATGCTACTGCTATGAAAACGTGGTGGTAAGCTTTTGATATATATATATATATATATATATATATATATATAGGGAGATTATGTGCTTAATTAAAGTCATACCTAATTTGTTAATTAATTAATTATAATTAAATGAATTAGGCGTGCATATCGTTTAAATGTAAAGCGTAAACAAATCGAGAAAAACTCGATCTCTGTATGTACATTTCAGCCTATTAGGCCTCATCAGCAGAGCTATAGACAGGGCAGTGCTTTGTGCGTGATTCGAACCCTACCTGTCAGGCTGACAGGCGGACATTCTAACCACTACACTAGCTGGCTTCTCCAGGATTTCTCGTTTATTTTAAACTGATGTGTATATCGCACTTTTTGGGGGACTTATGGCACGACATATGAAGTGGTCAAACAATATGTTTGAAATGGTGAAGGCCGACAATTTTTGACCCCTTGAAATTGTCGGCCTTCGCCATTTCAAACACATTGTTTGACCACTTCATATATATATATATATATATATATATATATATATATATATATATATATATATATATATATATATATATATATATATATATATATATATACATCCACGGTATACTGTGAAGGCGCGTAGTGCAATGGTTAGAGTCGCAGGAAATGGACTCCTCGACATAAGTTCAAATTCCCGGACGAGACTGTTTGCATTTCACAGAGTGCTAATACTTTTGGGAAAGGTGTGCATCCAATTACTTTCTCTCCATCTATGGGTAAATACTTGGCTAGGTAACCAGTCTAACCTGTTAAACTACACTTAAGAAATTGACCTTGTGTCGCATCCTGCTCGTGCGGATAGGTTGGTAAATAAATATATATACGGGTATATTATCTCCAATACAAGAGAAATATAAAGTATGGCTTGCAACTACAGGAAATTCATAAAGGATATATATCTATCAACGCTATGATGATTAGAGAGTCTATCTCTGAGAATAAACATAAGGATAAAAGTTTATATTATCTGCATTATTCGGTCTATTGTCCTCATCTTCATTGTTATCTGTACAACGTTTCGGCCGATGTGCCCTCTCGGCCTTCTTGTCGGACTCGGGAACCTTCTTGTCGTAATTGGGAGCCATCACGGAACCTTGAACCTAACCCTTTATTCAATCCACGGGGGTATCCTGTTCTCATTCCACTAACCATAGCTGGGGTACAGGCGTTAAGCTGTGTTAATTATTATTCCCGAATCCGAGAAGGTTCCCGAGTCCGAAAAGAAATACCTGAAGAAGGCCGGAGGACACATCGGCCGAAATGTTGTACAGATAACAATGAAGATGAGGACAATAGTCCGAATAACGCAGATAATATTAATCATTAAGCGCCATCTCAAACATTCAGAGAAATAAAATACAAGTTGTTTTCTTTTCTTTTTGTGTCTTTTCGGCTTCGATTCATTTATGGTGAAGGAGCCGAGTCAGCCTTGATAAAACCGGCGGAGTTGGCCATTTTTATTCACTGCGTTCATCAATCGTTAAAATTGCTCACAAAAATGCCAACCTGTCAAAGTCCAGTCACAAATTGAGGCCAACAAAAAACAATCCACACAATAAAAGAAATAAAAGTGGATGATAAAAACAAGTTTACCGACTGACCCCAAAAGTGGGTTTGCTTTCAAATGTTTGTGCAGAATTTCTTGCCTCCAGTCGGTCGATTGGGAAAAATGAAGTTAAATGTAAAAAGAGAAGGGGAGTGATTGGGGGTGGGGGGTGAAGGGACATGACATCGTTTTCTCCAGTGAGTGTCCATCTAACGCCGAGGAATCAATCAACCATGGAACGTTTGATGCTTTTTATTTTCTTTTAGCCAGCTGCTGCTGCTGCTGCTGCGTGTTGTTGGCAAAAGAACCTTTGTCAGAGGTTTTACGCTAACAAATAGCAAAACAACTTTATGAAATATTTCATAGACAAATATTTACTTTGTCTATCTCTGCATGTACCTCTCTTGAAAAACGTGACAGGTTTAAATGTTTGTCATACACCCCCACCCACACACAGACAGACAGACAGACAGACACACATATATATATATATATACATACATATACGTATACGTATGTATGTGTATGTGTATGCTAAATATTAACGTGTTCCTATCATTAGTTTTTGCTTTTGCATGCACTAATCACTTCATCAACATTCAACTATAAACGCCACTCAACTAATGGTAACTAACTTTTTTACCCACATATTTTTCTAATTCAACGCATACAAAACATCCATCTTTTATCCACATAAATCCTTGTTTTCCTGAAGAAGGTTGCAATGATAATTGGAGAAACATATATATACTTTGGTATGGATAACATTTATTATTGCCTTTGTTGACAGTTGTTTCTACCAAATTTCGCTTACCCACAGTATTCTAATTAAAATTATTCTAAATATTTCAATATTGGGAAAGAAGATTGTATTTATATAATTTTTACTATAAAATGCATTGGAAATGACTTTTACTATAGAATGCATTGGAAATGATTTTTACAATAAAATACATTGGAAATGATTTTACTATAAAATGCATTGGGGATGATTTTTTTACTATAAAAATGCATTGGAAATGATTTTATTAATAAAATGCATTGGAAATGATTTTTATTATAAAAATGATTAGAAATGATTTTTACTATAAAAATGCATTGGAAATGATTTTATTATAAAAAATGCATGGAAATGATTTTATTATAAAAATGAATTAGAAATGATTTTACTATATTGGAAATTATTTTTATCATAAAAATGCATTGAAAACGATTTTATTATAAAAATGAATTAGAACTGATTTTTACAATAAAAATAATAGAAGAATAGAAGAAAATAATCGTAATAGACAACAAAATTAAGCGTGCAAACTCTGATTTGATAATGAATTTCTATTTAAATACTTCCTTTTATTTTCTATTACGATTATTTCATGTTTATATTTAAAATAATTTTGAATAGAATTCTGTCTACGTAAGGTAATTTTGTCCGAAACCCATGTCAACAATAATAAATTTCATCCATACCAACATATGCATATTTTTTCCTATCACCTTTTTCACACATCTGTCGTATTTATTTCAATTTGTCTCACACCACACACACACACACACACACACACACACACACACACATATATATTATATATATATATATATATATATATAGTTTGGGGCAAAATAGTCTGATACATTTCTAGGTTTAGTAAAAAGAAAATAGAATAAAAAGTGTTTTCATTTTCAAATGTACATATGAAAACTTTTTTCGTTATTTATTTTACTTTGATTTTTATAAACCTGCAAATGTATCAATTTGTCCCACGATATATATATATATATATATATATATATATATACATATATATATATATATATATCCGAGGCCACTTGTGGTCATCAAAGTTACCCAGGGTCACATTTAAACAAAACTTACTATATAGTTAATGTATAGTTTAGAATATAAGAATAACTTTAGCATCGAACAACTTTTTCTAAATAGAATTTTTTTTCAAATAGAATTCATCAAATTTCTGTAACTAGGCAAGTTTATAAAACTTATATTTGACAACCGATTTTTTAATAAAAAAACAAAACCTTATTTTCTCTTTATCATTTTTCTAAACAAATCTCAGTCGCCGTTAGAATCTTTGATATTAACCGAATAATGTCTGGGTCAGCGGAACAGATCACACACACACACACACACAACACACACACACACACACACACACACACACACATATATATATATATATATATATATATATATTTGTGAATAAAAAGGCATTAAATACCGTGGGAATCGTGGTTATGGACCATTTCCACACGAGTGGAAATGGTCATAATCACGATACCCTAGGTATTTAAGGTCTTTTATTCACAAATAACTTTGTTCTTTTTATAATAATTAAACATTGAGCCCTCCAGCGGAACCTTAACTCTACAACAAACTACTGGTAGAGAATAGGACCAGCCTGGAATCACTTTGTATCAAGAAACTTGGTACCCCCACAAAGTATATATATATATATATATATATATATTATATATTATATATATATATATATATATATATATATATATATATAATATATAATATATTATATATATATATATAATATAATAAAATAAATATATAAAGGTTTTACATATCTATTTATTAGGTGACAAAGCAACATTCACGACCATATTGGTTTCATGCGAGGCAATCGTCAGGTGAAGATGTTTCAAATGCAAGGAAAATCGAATAAAAATCAGAAAAATTCAGAAAATTCAATAGACATAGGATATGTATGATTGGATAAAGTGATGTGCGTATGTATGTGGTGGTAATTTGAATGTATGTGAGAGTTTATGGACAGCATAAATGTTGTGTATGCGGGGTAACTGGTCACGTACATAATACAGTGTTCTATGAATGTGTAACATTTGATCAATGTGGATGTGTGCGCGTTTGTG
>CM042156.1:50706720-50736720 GCA_023376005.1 Doryteuthis pealeii | reverse complement strand
CGGAGTGGTCGGTAAATATATATGTTTACGATCATGGGCTAGGGTTGAGTTTTTATCTAATTTTGAATGTTGGAAAAAAATCAAACCTAATTTAGTTTCGATTACATTGCTTCTAAATGTCTTAAAATAAAGACAGTCTTGACATTGGCTTTGTTTACAGGGGGACAGATTTTAGTTTACGGTGGGACGAGACAGATCTCGAGGATGAAGGCCAAAAATTTTACAAGAATTTGTCGCCATTCTGTTATTGAGTGAGAGGAGTGAAAAATAAGTCAATTATACCATTCGTATGTCAAGAAGATTTATGTTCGATTTGGACCAATGTCAAACGTACAATCAGCTTATTTTGACTTTTCCGAGGAGGTGCAATCTGGTTGAAAGAGGAAGCAGACAAGCACCAAATAAACTATTTGCTGTTTCTCTTTTCACTTCCCATCTGGCAAGCAAATCATTACGAGGACGTCGAATCAGTTTCAGCACTCGATGTTGTGCCAATACAAAGACAGTCTTGTTGCTTTGATTAGAATCAGATTTATATTGGTTTGGTGGTTGGTTTTAGACATACTGAACAAGACATACTGAGCACTTATAGTGAAGTAAGGACGAACTTATAAGTGACGTTCTCATGTAGTCTTCTACATATGAACACACCGATGTTGGCTGACCAAAACTTATATATAATAGCTCTGTATGGACCTTGAATGCCGTGTTGAGGACTTGCAATAGTGATAATCGATATTGAGATAAAGAACGAGTGTGTGTGGGGGGGAGAGAGGGGGAGAGAGAGAGGGGGAGATTGAGAGAGAGATGGGGGTGAGATATAGTCAATTGAATCTATGCGATAGCATGATGATGATGATGATGATGCTGTTCTTTTGGACATTGCAGGATCTATATAAAACGAGTTGGTGGTTGGTTTTTGAAGGCTATCACAATGCAAGTGTAAAGACAAATGAGGTAACTATGATGTTGTCTGTTTACCTCATTCTTAATATTTCGATATAAAGATCTCTTCGTCAGCAATTGTCCATTCTGATTTGTGTCTTATATATTCTAAATTCTCTGCGTGTGTGTATGTGTAAGGTGTGTGTGTGTGTATGTTTGTGTGTGTGTGTGTGTGTGTATGTTTATGAGTGTGTGTGTGTGTGTGTTATGACCTGATTAAGGGTCAATAAATAATCACTCAACTCGGGGATAAAATGTAGGGGACAGATGTATTCAGCAATATGTTAATGTACAATTGAGGAAGGTTTCCTTGTTACAGCGTACACGAAGAACAGGTATCTGCTACTTCACGTTTGAGTAGCTTTGCTCTGTTAATATAACAGTAAGTCTATGTTCGTATCATAGGTTGATTGATAAGTTGAGTAGTGGGGTTTTGTAACAAACTCTTGCTTGTCCTAGATGGATTTCCATACCAGGAGACGGAGTTGCATGGGGTCACGGAAATATAAGAGAGTATGGATTGATGAATTCGATTTGGCAAACTGAGTTTTACTAGAAAATTGCCAGAATGATAGAAGTTCATTTGAAGACTGAAAATAGCCAGACTAACAACATTATGGTGATGAGAGATTGTGTAGTGCAACGGAGGAAGGAAAAGAAATGAAACTCATCTCTGACTTGCATTTATCAAATGAGCTTTGATCCAATTCTCTTCAATCAAATCTTGGCCTTAAATACATTGATTGATGGGTAGATAGATAGATATCACCAGACTAACTATATATATATATATATATATATATATATATATATATATATATATATATATATATATATATATATATATTTCTGTGTGTGTATATATAGTCTGTTCATATATATATATATATATATATATATATCAGTCTGTTCATATATATGTATATATATATATATATATATATATAATAAGGATATCTACTGAGTCAGACGAACCTACTGTTAGTTTCGCATAAAGCTCTTCAGGGCTAAAATCTGACTCTTGGTATATTATATATATATATATATATATCGGACTGTTCATAGCTCTGAACACACACACACACACACACACACACATATATATATATATATATATATATAAGTGGAAGCTTGCTGGGCCCATAACCTGTTAAGTTTTTAAATGCCATCCTTGCTCAGTTAAAAAGGGCTTAAAGTTAGTAAGTCCTGAGTTATGGAATCCTTTGGTAAGCGAATAAGTCCTATCCTGCGTATTGTTAAAAATCCAGTGATTTAATTCTATGTCCGTCGTCCAAGAACGTCGCAGTAGTTATGAGTAGTTATGGCCAGTACTGCCAAGAGTATGAACACATGGTTATCACCGAGTCAATAAATAGGAACGGGCATCTAGCACACACCTTATATAGCAAAATAAGTCAACAATAAATATATATATACATATTATATATATATATATATAATATATATAGAGAGAGAGAGAGAGAGAGAGAGAGAGAGAGAGAAAGAGAGAGAGAGAGTGTGTGTGTGAGATATATATATATATAGAGAGAGAGAGAGAGGGGGAGAGAGAAACAGACTGGGATTGCTAGACCCTATATATAATATATTATTATGAGAGAGAGAGAGAGAGAGAGAGAGAGAGAGAGAGAGGAGAGAGAGAAGAGAGAGAGTCTTATGAACATTTTTCACGGTATATCAACTCTTTTCGGGTCATTTAATGCCGAATTAAGGAATTTTTGATAAACAAAGGACTTAAATAGCTTACTGTACCTGCAGTTGCTTAAGTGGTCACCCAATAAATTTTTGGGCAGGCCCATCGGTGCCTTTTGGTGTTCTAGCGCGAGCCGGTGCTTTCAGCGTCACCTGACCGTAATTGATAGATAGACAAGCATATATGAACAGACTAGATAGATTTATATATATATATATATATATATATATATATATATATATATATATATATGTGTGTGTGTGTGTGTGTGTGTGTGTGTGTATGTGTGTGTGTGTGTACTTCAAACACTGATACCGTGGCTGGAGATTTAAAAAAAATATTTTTCTACAACTATAAATGTTCTATATTTTATAAAATATATTGAGCCCTTTTGAATTAACTACAATAGTAATACGATGAAAAATTGGTAACAAGTTTTGATGAATATATATATATATATATATATATATATATATATATATATATAGTCATCCATAGACACGTGTTTCGACTAACAAGTCTCTTCAATGTGGCTAGACATTTGTAAGCTACCTACGACGGGATTGAAATCCGGTCGGTTCAGCATCCTGTCAGATACCTTAACCGCTAGGCTATAGTCACCCACAGAATGCGTAGGGGATTTTAACTGTTTTTATACACACATCCCTATGTATTTAAAGGCCGCCATATAGTGCTCCATTCCTTATATAGGAGAGCGATGCATTTACGCTTTAGTTGGCGGTCGTCAACAAAATCCTCGTCCCAATGTTAAGGTATAACCACACTGATGAGAGGTGAAACCTTGAAACACGTGTCTGGGGATTACTTATTTATTATATATACTCCCACTTTGGTTGAGTTCTCTAAATAGGGATTTAATTGTAAAATTCACCATTCTGGCGTGTAGCTAACCCTCGCTTTATTTACAATATTAGAGGACTCTAGTGAATTCATTTCCGCTTAGAAATGTATCAATTAAATATTCTCCTATATTTGACAGCCGCTACTGGCCGCATGGGTAAGAGACTTAGCGGGCGAAAATTCATTCAGGTCTCAAACCCGGCCAGGGTAGCTGTTAAAGTGTAACCACACTGATGAGGGGTGAAACCTCGAAACACGTGTCTGTGAATTACTTATTATATATATGTATATATATATATATATATATATGAACAGACTGATATAGATAGATAGATAGATTGATAGATATAATAAGTGATGAATTGGCTCGGGTAAGAAATAACAAAACAAGAATCTTTTATTTATCTATCAGAAAGTTATCTATCCGTATTTTTAAAGGGGATAAAATTGATTGAAGATGAAAAGTAGAGACTTTCATCTTTCAAATCATAGATTTCCTCCTTTTATTTCTAAAAGTCTTGACAAAATCTGAGAGCCAGTCGGCTGGAATAATTTTTTGGCTTGAAGGAATTTTGTAAATCTTTTAAGAAATTATTTTTCCCCTCCCCCTAAAATCGATCTTCTTTAAAGGATGTCATGTTCTTTTCTGTGACATCTTGATAATCAATTCCAAGTTCATCTCGACGATGTTGTTCTTTAAAGTGTTTGGCGCCCAATGTTCTTATTTTGATGCCAAGGTGAAAAGGACAGTGTTACTCGATTTCGATTCTCTTCTGTTTCATCCTATAAGTGTTGTTATTTGCATCTGACAGAAGTTTTTATTTGGAGAAATTATTTTCTTTCTTTACGACATCAGAAATTTTCGCAAGAGCTGAGAGTAAAATGAAAAAGGTAGAGTATAAGAGTTTCAGAAATCATTACGACAAGCAGGGATAAAAAGGTAAAGTTTAATATTAGAGAGAGAGAGAGAAAGAGAGAGAGAGAGAGAGAGAGAGAGAGAGAGAGGAAGAAGAAGAAGAGAGAGAAAAGAAGAGAGAGAAGGTGGAAATAGGGAGAAGAATAGACAGGAGAAAGAGGGTAGATAAGGAAGGTAGGAAGATAACATTACGAAATTATAGAGATAAAAGGAAAAAATCTAGATTAATAAAGAGAGAGAGAGAGAGAGAGAGAGAGAGAGGAGAGAGAGAGGGAGAGGGAGAGAGAGAGGGAAGAGAGAGAGAAAAGAAGATAGAGATGGTGGAAATAGAGAGAAGAGGAATAGACAGGAGAAAGAAGAGGTAGATAAGAAGAAGAAGAAAGTAAGATATAGGCAGTCAAAAGAGAGAGAGAGAGAGAGAGAGAGAGAGAGAGAGAGAGAGAGAGAGAGAGAGAGGTGGGGGGTAATAAAGAAAATAAGAAAAAATACAGTAGATAGTGAAAGTTAGCAATAGAACATTATGAAATAGAAAGATAAAATTGGAAATTTAGATTAAGAGGGACACAGAGAGAGAGAGAGAGAGAGAGAGAGAGAGAGAGAGAGAGAGAGAGAGAGAGAGAGAGAAGAGAAGAGAAGAGAGAGAAAGAGAGAGAGGATGGGGGATAGAGACAAGAAGAGACAGTAGAAAGAAAGAGGTTGATAATGAAAGGTAAGAAAAGAACCTTACGATATTAGAGACAAAATTGGAAAATTACATTAGGAAGAGAGGAAAGAGAGAAAGAAAAGAAGATGAAAAATCAAAGAAATCGAGCAAGAAAGAGACAAAATCGAAGAAAAGGGGTGGAAGGAGGTAGTGATGAAGAGAAAATTACAAAAAAGAAGAGAAGCGAAAAAAAAAAAGAATAAGACTGAAAAGAGGAAAAAGAAAAAAAAGAATGAGATGAATTGAGAAAGAAGGAGATTTAAGAGAGACAGGTATATTTAGATAGAGAAAATGAAGAAAAGAGAACTTCATATTTTTATGTAAACACATTTAAGTCTCGCTTGTATGTACGTGTGTGCGTTGTTTTTCAGGTTAGTGAGCTTCGTTAAGTTGAGAGAGTTCAATTCTGATGTGGTTCGTTGGTGTGAAATTCTAACGGAGGCCAACTATCCAAAGACATATTGACTCGTTGGCATTATATGAAGAAATGAAAGAAAAAAAAAAAAATAAAAAAAAGTAACAACGCATCAAACGGACACATTGAAGTCGAAATCAGATAAAATCTATGAAATCATTTGACATTCCTCCTGAAATAAAGATTCCCAGCTATCATGTTGCAATTACTGTTTTCTTATCAGATCAAAAACTATTTAATCAAAACTATTAAATATCGAGAGAATTGATTTCAACTTAACCAATATCAGATTTGGTTAGTATGACATAAATTTACAAAACATCGTGTGTAATAAAAAAAAAGGCAAAACATGTTAATCTATTTGGTTTAAAGCGAATAATCTTCTTTCTCTGAATGTTTGAGATGAGGCTTGAAGATTAGTATTATCTGTGTTATTCGGACTATTGTCCCCATCTTCATTATTATTTGTACAACGTTTCGGCCGATATGCTCTCCGGCCTTCTTCAGGTATTTCTTGTCGGACTCGGGAACCTTCTCGGACTCGGGAACCTTCTTTTCGAACTCGGGAACTTCTTGTCGTAATCGGGAGCCATCAAAGTTAGGTTCAAAGTTCCGTGATGGCTCCCGATTACGACAAGAAAGTTCCCGAGTTCGAAAAGAAGGTTCCCGAGTCTGAGAAGGTTCCCGAGTCCGACAAGAAATACCTGAAGAAGGCCGGAGGGCATGTCGGCCGAAACGTTGTACAAATAACAATGAAGATGGGGACAATAGTCCGAATAACACAGATAATACGAATAATCTTATTCTAATTTTTCTTCATATGACTAACAAAAATATTCACCCTCCGGGTGTAAGTATTTAAATTTTGATATAAGTAAAGTCGTCGGGGTGGTCTAATGTCGGTATCAGCCAGGCACCGTGGGAGTCTATCCCCTTTTCTCTTGCGCTAAACCAAGGAGATTGTTTTTTAGCGTCTGGGATGGAGCGCCACACCTACCATCAGCTCTCCACTTTACCGCACATATCCCTGTGCTACTCATACACTGAATGGGCAAGGGCTGGTATCGAACCAGAACCTTACGATTACTAGTCAAATGCTCTACCAACTGAGCTAAACCGGCCCTCTAAGTTTTGATATAATGAAATGTATTAAATTAGCAAGACTAACGAAATTAGATAAGAACGCATATAAAATTCATAGGATTGATTTTAATACATTGGAGAATAAAACAATAATATTAGAGATCAATAACAACAAGTAATTATTTATTAAACCCGGTGTAGTTAAAATCAGTTTGCAAATTAACCACACTCTATTTTTGTCTTTTTCAATTAAAGACTCTCTTGTATTATAGACTATTGATGAGCTTATTAGAGCCTAACACATGAGTGGCATGGCGGAGACTAGAAGATGGTTGATGGAGACAAAGAGACTAGGAAAAGGAAAGAAAATCAGACAGGTGGTCACAGAAAATACCACCCGCTTTATTTTCGGTGTTGCAACACCCTCTGAACAGTCTTAATCAGGAAGACGTGAAGTGCTATTCTCGAGTAATGTAGGAAAATCCATTGTTTAACAAACTGTAGCCCGCTGACTGGGTGGGGATTATTTCGCTAGCTTCGAAATCTAATTATTTTCTTGTCGCTATGTCCGTTACTGATTGATTGATCCTTTTAAAAAACTCTCTTGTGTGACCGTTTCTCGCACCCAACACGAGAATTCCTCTGATTTATCCCTTGTTCAAAGAACTGATCGCCAAGTTAATCGCTGGTAAGAGTTGACTATTGCGTTACAGATTCACTAATTCTTGGAGCAAACCAACTTAAGCTAAAAATGACATCCCAGTGGATGGACCGAGAATTGAACCCGTTTTCCATTGCAAAGATATTATGTCTACCATTTTTCAAGTGTTTTGAATAATGGATCAGTTTTTATTTTGTTTAAATCTATTCATCTTTTTTTGTCGTTTGTAAAAAAAAAGCAAATTTTACAATGAAACTAATTACGATTGGGTGTGAATTGTAGAAGGTTTGAATTATGTGGAAAAAGTTTTTTCTCATCTTTTCGTTAAGTCTCATTTAGAAACTATTGTGGTACATTTTTTTCACCCCAAAAGCCCAGTTCGAAATCTAAGGTCGGATTTATAAAAATTCGATTATTTGGTTTTATGTTTTTTTGGTGTTTATGTGTGGATCAGAGATGATCTCATTTCAAGTAAAGAAACTAAACGTCGGATAGAAAAAACAAGAAACAAAAAAAAAAAAAAACGATCAGAAAAAGAAATAATTTACAAAAGAGAAAAGAAAATAGAAAATTTGATAGAATAACCGATAAGGAAAAAGTCAGTGAAATATAATTGGGTCTTATTATTGATGATAGATTCAAGATTTTCCGGGTGGGGGGTCCATCTATACATCTTATTATAATGGAGATTGTGTGTTTGTCTGTCTGAAGCCGAAACTAAATCACTACTCAAGTCACAATTCCCTTAGTTATTGACGACACATTCACCATGAATTTATTTTTATTTAAACCTCAGTTATTGATAAAATTGTTATACCTTATTAATACTTTTGACTTTATCTACATTCGAATAACATGCAATTGTATTTATATATGCAACAAAATAGCGGGTTACAGTGTGAACAGGAAAGCTAATTTGCATATTGATATTAAAAGTTTAATTTTATTAAATATGCGCTTGGTATTATTGATTTCTAATTGTTTTTTTTTTCTTAATGAATATGAGCAAAAAACTCGTGGTTAAATCTTAAAAGAAATCCTTTAATATAAAGAAATAACAGTAATTTTATTCTTTACTTCCTAATTTAACTAAATAGTTAAATTAGGAAAATTCAGCAATAAAAGGAGGGAGTGATGAAAAATGATGGAAGACTTAGTTTCAAAGTTGTTCTATTCTTCGATTATACCCCCTCTGTTTCAAATCATTTTATTTGGATTTTTATTTAGTTTCAAAAGTATTTCAAATTTAACATATTTCATTACATTAAAATTCAAATACTTGCACCCGGAGGGTGCATATATTTGCTAGTATATAAAAAGAACTTGTGTGGGTATTTGTCTCATACCCCACTTGTATGGACTGGGCACAAGGCCTCGTTTTAACGTGGGCCCACCCACAAGCCGAAGCTCATGGGTGAGAAAGAACAAAAATTGCGTCGATCCCTTGGGCATTCCCCCACAAGGGGGGCGCCTCAGTAATCGACGCTATTATTAAACTCTCGATGATTCCAGCTGCTCAAGCTCGCTGGACCCCCGGAGTTAACCGGAAAACCGAGTGCAATGAGTTTATATAAAAAAGAGATAAAGGGAACTTGTGTGTGTATGTATGTGTGTATGTCCGGAGGAAACTACAAAAATAAAACAATTAATAACAAAGTAAATATATATACACATTCACTATTACCAGAGCTTGCTTTTTTGCGAAAAATAATGAAGATTTCATTTATAATTGGTAAAATTATTAAAAATTAGGATTTGAATAGTAAGAGAAGAGAAAGTCATTGATGGTCTTTGTGATTAAACAAAATCAATTATGTAAACAAAAACAATCAATGGATCTGCGAGACCAACTTTATTACCCCCCCCTTTTATCCAGGCAATGCCGGGGAACTGATTCCAGCATATAAGAAAGCACAATTGGAGTAGCCTTTTGTCAGTATCAGCCAGACGTGAGGGAGTCTATTCACTTTTCTCTAGCGCTAGACCAGGGAGATTTTTTTTTCTAAGGTAGAGCACCACATTTACCACACAGATCAAATTACCGAATCTGTGCTACTCATGCGCTGAGTTGGCGGGGACCGGTATCGAACCAGGAACCCTACAATTTCAAGGCGGATGCTCTCCAGCCAACCTTATATACTCGGTATGTACGAACATTTTCACTCAAAAATCAACTGCCTTTTTAAAAAAGATGGATTACAAATAAAAAAAGGATTAAACTTTTATAAATGCTTTCTTGTTTTACTAGAAAAAAATCACCACATATTTGTCTTGTAATGCGATACTAAGGGGTCGTTTAGCTCAGTCGGTAGTGTTTTCACATTGGAATCTCAAGGTTCCGGGTTCGATACTGATCCTTGCCAACGCGTGAGTAGCACAACTTTGGTAATCTGATCTATGGGTGAAAGTAGGGAGCTAACGGTAGGTGTGGCACGACCTTTATAAATGTATATATTAAACTACTTTTAAAAGCGAATGACCGACCTTCTTCAGAATCAGCCGAATTCCTCAGAGTTAATTTGAAACTTTGACTTGTTTAAATGTTTCCCATCATTGAATAAAATCAACAGTGAAAGAAATGAAAGTCATAACATTCAGCCTCGTTTTCGCACACGATTAAACTTCATCAATTTGCTCTGGTCGTTTTCACCCAGTTCCCTCTTGTTCATCTTTTGTCCACCACAGACTAAAAAACAAAAACAAAAAACAAAAACAACAAAACAACAAGGAACCCTCTCGGCATTTGGCAATTATTTCTTGAAAAAAAAATCATTGCAATTAAAGATGATTATGAAGTGGTAATTTTTGTCTCTGCTTTCAGCGCCATCTCTCGGGCAATTGGAAAATTAAAGTAATAATATCTTAGCAGATTGCAAAACACGTTTTCCTTGAAATGAATTTACGATTTAGAGGAATCTTCAGATTTCGATTTTCTCTTCTCTGACATTTCTTTGCTAATTAAATTGCAGCAAGTGTGTAAATGGGTGTAAATGGGCTAAAATGAAGCTACTACCTGATGTCCACATTGACCAAGTAGGTGATTACTCAAACCGTTTGCCACGGGTAGGATGTGACACGAGGTCGCAAGTATGGGGTATCAACGAGTTCTGTCGGAAAAAGATACATTTAATAAATATTAAGGAATACGTAGCCAAACTAGGGAATTGTCGCCTTAAAAATATTTCTCGTTTAAACCATAAAAATTTATACCCAACGTCTCTTCATTTTTTAAAAATAAACACCGAGGTCCTATTTCGGGATCGCTATCAGCTGCATCATCGCGTTCTTTTTAATCTCATCCGCGGCTTGAAATTATTTCTCTTTTTTTTTTAGGAAGATTGAATTTCAACTAAAAAAGTAAAGTTATATGGGGTTTGCCATAAGGCAATAGAGTCGGGAAAATCATATAGGTGTTAGGGCTTGACAAGAGCTGCTGATTGATCTGAGGGGGCCTCTTCAACCGCCCGTGTAACCTAAGTACGGGCCAAAGTGGAATGTCGTATGTATGTCGTATCATGGAATTCTCAGTCACCAGGGTTCCATCCTTAAGCATCACAGATCGCCACCCACGGCCATCAGGTGAATTGACCGGAGAAGGGTACTACCCCTCTGCTAAGATGCAGTCGATGTATTCTAAAGTCCCAGCTGACAAGGCTAATGTACGCTGGTTGTTGGGTTTTGCATGTACGCTGGGTGCAGCGTTGAGCATTTACACTTCAATATAGAAACTGATTATAATTGCATATAAACATCTTATAATTAGATAAAAACGAATTATGAAAGCTAAAATAAAAATAAAAACAAAACAAAACAAAAAAATAACGAATAGAAAATCGATCAGAAAGAAGTAAATGCGCGCCCCCCCCCTCCAAACGCAGGCAAAACTTAATTTAAATATTTGCAGTTTCAGTTTTGTTTCTTTTTGTAAATAATTTAAAATATAAATTATTCATTATTTGACAGTTTTTCACCTAGGCGATAACATAGGCGAGAAACTGTGAGAAACCAGGTGTTGACTCCATTTCCACGCTACCTTAACGTATATATATATATATGATGGGCTATCCCGTCGATCGACGTATGAGTGTTCATACAATGAACATCCACACGGTGATTTGTTTATAGTGGTGAAGGCTTGTGTTGGACCATCCACACTTTTTGGCACAGTCGATAGAAAAGAATTGGTGCATCAAGGGTTGCCACAAACCCAATCAACGACCGACCTCAGGAATTTTGAATTCAGAGTTATCCCTCTCCTAGACTGGTTACCTACGCAAGGCTATATATATGGATAGATAGATAGATAGATAGATAGATAAATAAATATGTTAGTTTATATTTATTTACATGGGAACAAGTCTGCTACTATTGGTTTCTTGTTGTGTATGCTTATTTTTTTAAGCGGAGCAATCATCGCAGAGCCGAAAACATTTTTCGCTGTCCGATGATTGCTCCACTTAAAAAATTGAGCATACACAACAAGAAACCAATGGTAGCAGACTTTCTCCTAAGTAAATAGATATAAACTAGAATATTTATTTATTTATAAATTAACGCTCTATCACAGATATTGAGCACTCTTCTAATAACTGT
Source organism: Doryteuthis pealeii (assembly GCA_023376005.1). Taxonomy (NCBI): domain Eukaryota; kingdom Metazoa; phylum Mollusca; class Cephalopoda; order Myopsida; family Loliginidae; genus Doryteuthis; species Doryteuthis pealeii. Next base: position 50,724,832 of record CM042156.1, on the reverse strand, counting down.
ACGTTGGCTCATTACCGCTTCTTCAAGTATAACAGTGCGAACCATACACATTGATATATATATATATATATATATATATATATATATATATATATATAGTGTGTGTGTGTGTGAGATGGTCTCTGTTTCAGCTTTTGCTGGAATGGCGTACCAATGGCAGTATTATTGGTAGAGTACTCAATATAAAGTAGAGCTGTTAAAATGCCGCACATTCACAGAACAACGTATTATGTGTGTGACCAGTTACCCCGCGTACGCAACCTTTATGCTGCCCATAAACACTCCCATACATTCAATGTACCATCACATACAAACGCACATCATTTTATCCAATCATACGCATCCCATGTCTATTGAATTTTTTGAAATTTTTTCGATTTCCCTTACATTTGAAACATCTTCACCTGATGATTGCATCGCATAAAACCAATATGGTCGTGAATGTTCCTTTGTCACCTAATAAATAGATATGTAAAAGCTTTATATATCTATCTTATTATATATTATATATATATATATATATATATATATATATATATATATATATATATATTATATATTTAGTTGTATATAGAGCGAGAGAGAATAAGTTTATTTCTATTATTGAAGACGGGGTCAAATTTTGTTTTTGATTTGTTTGTGCCTGGACAGTTAATTAAGTAAAACTAAAATTACCAACTTTTATTTCTGAGCCTATTTAAGTATTCCTTGGCGATAAGAAACTGATTGTATCGTGTTTGTAAGTTTCTGCTCCCAGGCAGTTTAAACCCACACGTGCATGAGCCGAATTCATTTATCTAGTAATTAATAATTAAATAGATAATTTTCAAGGGAGATTATTTATTGCCAGAAGAAATTCAATTTCATTTCAACCATTGGGAATGGCGGAAAATTTCCCGCTCATTTTCCTTTATCAATCGGCCATTTTTGTTGATCATCGGATTTTGAATAGAATTATCAGAAATCAGAAAAGAGATATTAGTGACGTAATGTGCTGCATGAATTGAACATAATTTATGGAAAAATATGAAGAGCTACGTGAACAATGCGTCAGAAATGGATGGATAACAAATGTATTTCCCATCGAAGTCGGATACCGGGGATTTATTACCAACTCAACCTTGTCTAAACTTTTGTCTAAACTTGGACTTTCTCCACCAGACAAGAGGAAATACATAAAAAAGATCCAGGAGAAATCTCTAACCACATCAGCGTGGATATGGCAGTCCTATATTGTGACATCAAACCGACAAAGTTTGGTGGTATCGTGAGATACTACTGGGGAGCTTTGGGTTAGTGGTAATGATGCTTCGGCCCCGAAACCATGCCTGAACACAGAGTCATCATCTGATGAAGGCTGTGTTGATTGGAAGTACGGCATCTTTGTTGATTGCAAGTACGGCATCTCACAGTCACCTTTGCAACCCTTGGCTTAAGCATCTGAAAGATGCCGAATTGTTCATCACGTTTCCAAAATATTGCAAAACTTTTGACTCACTCGAATATTAAAAACATGTTGGTAATATTTGAATGATCATATGCGGTCATCTTGTCAGTGTTCTGTTTGATGCAAATGACAGATATTTGAGGAAGAGGAGGAGGAGATTAATTGTTCATGTATTTTTTTCATTTTCCTTTTGTTTTATAGATCAAACCGATTCTCTTTAGATTCCAAACCCTTTTTTGATTATTGATCCGAAGATCCTATTTCTTATTTAACAAGAGAATTAATATCAGGATTAAGACAAATAAATTTATTCCATATGAATGGATTCAAATTTTCACACTGAAGAACCAATAAAAGATAAAAGAAAAAAAAGGAATTAACTGAGAAAGAAAGAGAGAGAGAGAGAGAGAGAGAGAGAAGAGAGAGAGAGAGAGAGAGAGAGAGAGAGAGAGGGGGGGGAGGGAGGAGAGGGAGAGGGAAGGGAGAGAGAGACTCAGACACAGACACACACACACATATATATGTATATATATATACATATGTATATATATATATGTATAAAACTAATGAAAAATAAAAGAAATAAATAAACATATATATATATATATATATATATATATATATATATATATATAGATAGATATATAGATATAGATATAAATATAGATAGATAGATCGAGACATAAACAGACAGACAGACAAACAGGCAGGTATACACACACAAACACACACACACATATATACATATATACATATGTATATATATATGTATAAAACTAATGAAAAATAAAAGAAATAAACATATATATATATATATATATATATATATATATAGATAGATAGATAGATAGATAGATAGATAGATAGATAGATCAAGAGATAGATAGACAGACAGACAGACAGACAAACAGGCAGGTAGACACACACACACACACACACACACACACACACACATACACTTATATATATATATATATATATATATATATATATATATATATATATATACTTTTAAAGAAAAAAACTATCATTAACTAATGGAAGATAAGAGACAGAAATGAATTAACAGAGAGACAGACAGACAGACAGACAGATAGATAGATAGATAGAGAGAGAGAGAGTGAGAGAGAGAGAGAGAGAGAGAGAGAGATGGAGTGAGGGGTGGAGAGAGAGGGTGGTTGCAACTGTAATCAATTGTGGTGGAGAAAAAAAAGGAGAAATAATAAGGGGAATATCAACTAAATGTAAAGGAATAAGAATAAAAGAAAAAGAAAGAAAGAAATGAGAGGATCAAAAAAAGAGAAAGACAGAGATTGAAGGAGAATCGAAAAAAAGAAAAAAAGATAAAAGGATAAAAAAAAATCGAAAATAAAAAGAGAAGAGAAAACAAAAAAAACTGATGGAAAGATGCGAAAAGGGCGGACAGAAATCAAGAAAAGAAAATCAATAATTCAATAAATCAATAAAACACGAAAGGAATTTGCAAAGAAAACTGAAAATTAATTAGAAGATAAAAGCAACACTTGAATCGAAGAGAGTGAAAATCATATTTGATCTTAAAAACAAGAGAAGAAGAAATGAAATCAGGAAGAAAAAGAGTTAACAAATAAATAGATAAATAAATATATCAAAATGAGAAATAATAAATAAATATGAAAGTCATGTCACAAAATGAAATCAGATTTGATTTTTAGTCGGCAATGGTTGACGAAATAGATCATAAAGTTTTCTGTCATTCTTAATGTTGAACATTTTTCCATTACACTCCCATTTATGGATGCCTTGATTTGCTAAAATCTATTTCTTTCCTCTGTGCCGTTATTTCTGACAAAATCCTGTTTATGAATTAAGCGCTGATTTTTCCATTACACTCCCATTTATGGATGCCTTGAATTGCGAAAATTTATTTATTTACTCCGTTCTTTCTGATAAGTTAAAAATTCTGTTTATGAATTAAGCGCTGATAAAGTTTTCTGCCGTTGTTAAAGTTGAACATATTTCCATTACACTCCCATTTATGGATGCCTTGAATTGCGAAAATTTATTTATTTCCCCCGTTCTTTCTGATAAGTTAAAAATCCTGTTTATGAATTAAGCGCTGATAAAGTTTTCTGCCTTTGCTAAAGTTGAACATTTTCCATTACATTCGCACTTATGGATGCCTTGAATTGCGAAAATTTATTTATTTCCCCCTTCTTTCTGATAAGTTAAAAATCCTGTTTATGAATTAAGCGCTGATAAAGTTTTCTGCCGTTGCTAAAGTTGAACATATTTCCATTACACTCCCATTTATGGATGCCTTGAATTGCTAAAATGCATTACTTTCCTCTATGCCCTACTTTATGACAAATTTAAAATCCTGTTTATGAAATACGCGCTTTCTTCTTTTTCCTTGTAATATTAACTTCACTCCTTTGGAATTATAAGTGTTTCTCTCTTAATTCATCTCGATTTCGTTATTTTCATGATTGTTCGTCGTTTCCAATTTCTTTCTCCCACCACAACAATCCTTATTCTTTGTTTCACTCTTCTTTCTCTTCTGTATCTTCTCGGAAACTTTTAATCGGGGAGCAAGAAAATGTCAAAACGTGAAATAAACTAAATTTGTGAGTGCTAAAAGTATAGTACGTACTTTCTTCTACCGGGACGTAAAATAGATAGATAGACAGATAGATAGATAGATAGATAGGATTAGTGTGAAATAGCTGTCTATATATGTGAATACGGATGTAAAAACTAATTGAGATAGCTAGATGTATTAGATTGAAATAGATATCTAGACAGCTAGAGTAATGAACAGATTGAGATAGGTAGGTAGATAGATAGATAGATATGAATAATTTGAATAAATAGGGAGATATGTACAGATTAAGAACGATAGATGTGCACAGATTAAAATAGATATCTTGAAAGAGATATAAGGAGTTATTTCGACAGATAGATTGATAGATAAACAGCTATACATAATTTTACTATTAGAGTGGATGAATAGCTAGATAAGAACAGATTAAAATAGATAGATAGACAGATAGGTAAATATGAATGGAGATAGATAGATAAAAAGATAGATATAAACAGAGAGAGAGAGAGAGTGTGTGTGTGTGTGTGTAGTATAGTGAGAAATTTGAAAAAAACAGGTTTAAATAAAAAGAGTGGTAAGTTTATTAGGCGACGCTGCAGTGTTTCGATCTGTTCAGTAGATCTTCTTCAGGGTTTTTGTTGATATAAGGAAGAGTAAAAAAATGTTTATCACAGAATAATTTTATTACATTATTCTGTGATAAATTTTTAAACTCTTCCTTATATCAACAAAAAGCCCTGAAGAAGATCTACGCACACAGAGAAGATTCGACCTTCATAAGAGTGAAATTTTATTTTGAATGAACAAATTCGTTGGGGAAAAACGGAGAATTTTTAGAAATGTTCGAAGAGAATTTAAAAAAAAAATCACTTTTGGAACGCTGAAATAGACCGTTAGAATTTGGATATTTGATTTTTCTAGGGTTTATGGTAGAAAAACAATTTTGTATTGCAAAAATAAAGTGGGATTATTTATCCCTAACATGTTGAAATTTCTCGGAGCCTAGTGTTATTGTTATTGTTTTGCGAAAGACGGTATATATATATATATATATATATATATATTATATATATATATAGAGAGAGAGAGAGAGAGATAGAGAGAGAGATAGATAGATAGATAGATAAGCAGGCTCTAACGAATACCTCTGATCATGAAAATCTTACTATAATAAAGGAACTGAAGATGTAAACAGTTGCTCTAAATTGCATGGTTTCACTTCCTGGTGGTTATTGTTTGTTTAACGAAGGCGGCCATTTTACATTAAGGGGAGATAAGTCAAAAGTAATGATTAAAATACGAAAAACAGTACAAGAAAACAACAGATGGGATTCAAAAAAAGGTTTGCAGCATTTGTTTTTGGCTTAGCACACGAAATGTATACACGTTAAACACACATTACACACGCTTGTTGGGGGGAAGGAAAACAAACAACAGAACAAATCGCTGCCTTTTAGTTTCCTCAGCCCTTTTTGCTATGACTCTTTCTCCTTGTACTCCCTATATTTTTCTTTCTTTCTCTCTCTCTCTCTTTCTCTTCTTTCTTTCTCTTCTTCTCTCTCTCTCTTTCTATCTCTCTTTCTCTCTTTTTCTCTTTCACCTTTTCCTTCACTCTTTCTCCCTTTTTCATTCTATCTATTTCTTTCTTTCTTTCTTTCTTTCTTTCTTTCTTTCTCACTCACTCACTCTCTCCCTCTCTCTCTCTCTCTTTCTCTATTTTTCTCTTTCACCTTTTCCCTCACTCCTTCTCCCTTTTTCATTTCCTCTATTTCTTTCTTTCTTTCTTTCTTTCTTTCTTTCTTTATTTCTTTCTCTCACTCTCTCTCTCTCACACATACACACTCTCTCTCGCCCTCTTTCTCTTTTTTCTTTCTTTCTTTCTCTTCTTCTTTCTCTCTCTCTTTCTTTCTCGGTTTCTCTATTTTTCATTCAATCTATTTCTTTCTTTCTTTCTTTCTTTCTTTCTTTCTTATTCACTCTCTCGCTTCTCTCTTTCTCTCTTTTCTCTTTCACCTTTTTCCCTCACTCTTTCTCCTTTTTCATTTCCTCTATTCTTTTTCTTTCTCTCTCTCTCTCTCTCTCTCTCACACACACACACACACACACTCTCTCTCTCTTTCTCCCTCTCTCACCCAACTCCAAATTATAGGCTTCCATTTTCATCATTATCTCGGACAATCGCCCCCTTTTTACTCTTTGTCCCCCTTTCTTTTTCTCTATTTCTGTCTCTTTTTGTCTTTCTATTTCTCTAAAAGGAAAACTAAAGAATATCGTTTATAAATGTTCTTTTATTCTAATCTGCGGATGTAAAATAATGAGAGGAAAACACCGAAATGTTTAGTTATACGTTAATAGTGGAAAGTTTCTCAGAATTTTGGGATGACGTGTGAAAGGCTACTGTTAGTTTCTGATTAGTCAGCACAAGGCCAGGAATGAGAGTGAAAGAGTCTAGTCTGAGCATTTGAAGACAACAGACGTAGGATGAAGGTCTGTTCTCCAAGGCATTTTTACTTGGGATAAAATAAATAAGCTATAATAAGACATCCCAAAATATTCCCAAGTAATTTCAAGACTCGAAGAACATCAAAAATGCCATCCAGCCCAACAGACACAGACCGACCCAGTTACTCCGATCCAGAATAGCAGATCAAACCGTATCCAGCCAAGAGAATTGTTGAACAGTAAGATTTTTCTTTTTGTTTTTGTTTTTTAGATCAAAACGATTCTCTTTAGATGTCTAACCCCTTTTTTTGATTATTGACCGAAGATAAAATTTCTTATTTAACAAGAGAATTAATATCAGGATTAAGACAAATAAACTGTATTCCATATGAATGGATTCAAATTTTCATAAACTCATACGCAATAACAAATAAAAGATAAAACGGAAAGAAAGGAATTAACTGAGAGAGAGAGAGAGTGAGAGAGAGTCTCAGACAGAGTGACATACATATACGCATATGTTTGTATATGTATATTAATGAAAGATAGAAATACATATATATATATATATATATCTTATTATTATAATATTGTTAATATATATTATATACATCACATTGTCCAGGATTTATTTTTTATTTAACTTCAATATTAATAAAATTGTTTTATATCATTAAGAACATCTACATACTATAACATGCAGTTGTATTTATATATACAACAAAAAGCGGTTTACAGTGTGAATCGGAAAATTTGCATATTGATCTTAAAAATTTGATTTTAAAAATATGCTTATTATTATTGATTTCTAATTGTTTGGTATTATCTTATGAATATGAGCAAAAATTTGGGGAAAAATCTTAAAGAATCCATTAACAAGAACAAATAACTGTAATAATATTCTTTACTTCCTATTTTAACTAAATAGTTAAATTAGGAAAATTTACCAATGAAAGACGGGTAAGTGCAAATGATGGAAGAGTTAGTTTCAAAGTTGTTCTATTTTTCAATCATAAAATATTTTATTGAATTCTTATTCAGTTTCATTAGCCTTTCTAATTTAACATATGTATTATATTAAAACTTAAATACTTGCACCGGAGGGTACATATATTTGCTTATATATATATATATATATATATATATATATATATATATATATATAAATAAATGAACAAATAAAAGGTTGAGCTTTTATTTATTAAGATATGAACAATCTTTACGACCGAGCGGTTTCATGCTAGTGCATTTAGTCAGGTAAACGAAATAGTTTTTGAAAATGAAAGAAATGGTACAAATGGTTAAATGTGTGCGTTTTTTAACTGTATTCTCGTGTTGCATGTTTACGTGATGTCAGATGCGCCTTTTTGTTTATATATATATATATATATATATATATATATATATATATATATATATATATAACATAACAGAAAAATTACAGAAACACGCACAACCTATGTATATATATATATGTGTATATGTGTATATATATTATATGTATTCAATATGTGTATTGATCAAAGCCTGAAGAAGATACCAGAATATCTGAAACACGTGTTGCGTATGTGAAATAAAAGAATAAAACATTTTTTCTGAGAACGATACATTTTGCGGACCTTCTTCTTTTTTTTATAAAATATTACATTTTCTCCCGTTGGAACCAGAACAACATATATATATATATATATATATATATATATATATATATATATATATATATATATATATATATATAATATAAAGATTTTGAAGGCAATTTACAATGCAATATGTGTTGAATTTATTTAACTTTTTTTTTTCAAAACTAAATATTTTCGGAAGTAAAATTCCATCTTCAGAGTTATTGAAAGTACTAGGTGATTTTTTATAGTACTTATCCCACGGCGATATTGTAATTACAATATCGCCGTGGGATAAGTACTATAAAAAAATCACCTAGTACTTTCAATAACTCTGAAGATGGAATTTTACTTCCGAAAATATTTAGTTTAAAAAACAAAAACAAAAGTTAAATAAATTCAACACATATTGCATTGTAAATTGCCTTCAAAAAGCTTTATATTACACATACACACAATGCTTCAATGATACTATAAAGAAACAAACTTTATATATATATATATATATATATATATATATATATATATAGATAGAGAGAGAGAGAGAGAGAGAGAGAGAGAGAGAGAGAGAGAGAGAAAGAGAGAGTGGTTGAGAGATAGAGAGACAGACAGACAGAGACATAAGAGATATATATATATATATATATAATATATATATATATTTATATATATATTTATATATATAGTTTCAAAGAAGGAAAGACATTCAAAGAAAGACAGACAGACAGACAGACAGAGAGACAGAGAGAGAGAGACAGAGACAGAGATAGACAGAGAGACAGTGAGATAGAGAGACAGAGACAGAGAGGGGACTCAGACACATAGAAATATATATAATTATATGTTTATATAAGTATAAAACTAATGAAAGAAAAGAGAAATAAATATATTTACAAATATATATATTTTTAACAACTTTCAATCGCGCCCGGTCATATTGTACAATTTACAAGGATATAAAACACCGACTCCTACGGACACATTGTTTCCGTTTCTTGCGATTTTAGTGCTTTAAGTACGCTGTTGTGCATCAGTAAATGCAACGATGGTGTTGAGTTCGGTGTGTTAATCTGCAAATTGGATTGCACATCTCTTTTGGGAAAAGCTGAAATAATAATTCTGACAGTTTTCAGAATCAATCCATCCAAATACACACAAAGGTTGATATGCTTCAACCGGTTTGCGTGTTACGGATTTATTGAAAAATCAACGCCGTTAATCCCTGCCCGTGCCACAGGGGGCGGGGGGGGGGACAAGAGGAAATTATATTGTTCTGAAAACGCGGCATCAAATAAAGTGTTTAATGACGACCTTCTTGTTTATTATTGTTTATTTTACTTATCAATAAATCGAAATTTGTATAAACTGATCAGGGTTATTTTCTACTTAAGTAACATGATATTACATTGACCCAGAAAAAACAGAACCCAAATTATTTATTTATTTTCCCATTAAACAAAACCTAAATCCCAACCCTAAACCTAAACTTAAACCCTAAACCCTAAGCCTAACCCTTGTTGGACTTAATCTAAAAAAAAAAAAAAAATAAAATTAACAGTTTTATAACAAAATTTGTGGATTCTGTTTTTTTCTGGGCCACTTTGTGATATTATGTTACTCAACTGGTGGGGGGTTAGGGTTAGGGTTAGGCTTTAGAGTTAGGGTTTTGGTTTAGGGTTTAGGGTTAGTTTAATGGGGAAATAAATAAATGATTTGGGTTCTTTTTTCTAGGTCACTCTGTAATATTATGTTACTCAACTGGGGGGAAGGAGTAGGTTTCGGGTTTAGGGTTAGGGTTTAGAGTTGGGGTTAGGGTTGGGGTTTAGGGTTAGTTTAATGTGAAAATAAATAAATAAGTCACCCTGGGTTGCAAGTTGATCCGAATCGAATAACGTATTTCGTCACGGTACTAAATTCAATAGTTTTATCTTCGTTGGAAAATAACACCAAATTTATCAAGCTTCTTAACTTCTCAGCTTAATTAATATATTCAGTCTTTAGATCAAAGGCTAGCTCCAACACCAACTGCACGAATCTAACTCAGCTGCTGAACTCTCCGGTTGACTGACGCCTGGGCTGACTGACGATGACTGACGACTGACCTGTCGGCTAGCCCTTTTATATTGATAGGTATTCCTACGCATTTTATCTCTTGATCTGATCATTTGTTATATTTCTTTGAATAAAACTGGAAATCATATTTCCATTTGTAACACTTGGTAAGTGGTTTAAATACCAGCTTGGGATATTCTACTTTGTGGAATGGGCAAGTCTATTTAACTTACTTTCTTTCTTTTGTCTGGTGACAAGACGCTTGTCCCATCATTCCTGTATAGGTGAGTATAATGTTCCTTCAACAACCAGGAAAAAATAACAGGTTCTCTCTATATTTTGTAAATATCTCGTTGACGGAGGGCCTATTGTCGGTATCAGTCGAGATAGTTTTTGATAGTGTGGGGCACCACACCTAGCATCAGCTCACCCGCTTTACCGCACAGATCAGATTAACTAATCTATGCTACTAATGTGCTGCGTTGGCGGGGACCGGTATCGAAACGTGAACCACGATATTCCTTGGCGGTTGCTCGACCGACTGAGCTAAACCGACATGTACTGCAGATCCTCAGTCATGTCGGCTGAGGCTTTAGAAAGTGGTTCAAATCCTGGACGAGGCTGTTTACAGTGACAAGGAATGTCATACAGCTGGTTTTCTGTAAAGTTCGAAGCGAGTGGTATAAGAGTTAGAGTTATATGAAATGGACTCGTTGACCAGAGTTCAAATCCTGGACGAGGCTTAAGGAATTTCACATAGCGCTTATATTTTCGGAAAGGTATGCATCTAACTATTTCCCCTCAGCTATGGGTAAATACTGGGCAGACTGGGCTCTTTAACCTTGGCTAGGTAATCAATTTAAGATAAGGAAAACTCTGAATTCAAACCTGTTAAACTTCGCTTAAGAAATTGACCTTGTGTCGCATCCTGATCGTGCGAAGGGGTTGTTATATATATATATATACTTGAGACCTTATATTCCTCCTAGCCATGGCGAACTGTTTAGGTAAATACTTACAAGTATCAATAAGTAAGTAAAGTCGACGGGGCGGCCTAAAGTCGGTATCAGCCATACAGCGAGGGAGTCTATCCCCTTTTCAATAGCGCTAGACCAAGGAGATTGTTTTTAGCATCTGAGGTGGAGCGCCACACCTACCATCAGCTCCTTACTTTACCGCACAGATCCCTGTGCTACTCATAACGCTGAGTTGGCGAGGACCGGTATCGAACTAGGAACCTTGTGGTTTTTAGCCGAACGCTCTACCGAATGAGCTAACCCGGCCCCTTAATAAAACCTGGAAGAAAATTGAGATAGCAGGAATTCTTTAGAAAATTGAATCCCCCCTTCAACAAGAATTCTCTTTGGAGAAATGAGGAAATTAAAGGAATTGTCTTACATCAATTTGTTTATCCTGTGTACCTAGGGAAGCCAATAAAAATTCCGACACCACGGAGTTGATTTAGCTTATAAAACCGGATGTCGGTAAACCGCATCTTCCTGGAATTATAATTTGTAATCATTTAGGTACTTGGTGTACTTAGCTCTGCTGAAAGGATGCTGCTGCTGCTGCTGCTGCCACTGCTGCTGCTGCTACATCTGGTTGGTAGATTAGTGGTTATTTGTGGCCACTACTATTTTTGGAGAAACAATAAGTTCCTTTAATTTCTATTTCAGATTTTATACACCTAATTCAAATCCTGGACGTGGTAATTGCATTTCACTTAGCGCTAATACCCTTGGGAAAGGTATGAATTCTACTCTCCCTCCAGCTATGGGTAAATAGTAGGGTAGATTGGGCTCTTTAACATTGGTTAGGTAACCGTTCTAGGAGAAGGAAAACTCTGAATTCAAACCACTTAAGAAATTTACCTTGTGTCACATCCTGCTCGTGTGGAGGGGTTGGTAAATATATATACACCTAATTAAGACTGAAAAATTGATTGGCCGAAACGTTGTACCAGTGAAATAAAAAAAAATAGAAGAATTAACCTAACAATTTTCAGCCGAGTCAACTGGGGCTTTAGAATACACCAACTTCACTTCTGCAGAGGGGTAACACACTCCCCCTCTTGAGGGCACCTGTTAGTGGCGACCCGTTATGTTTAAGGATGGAACCCTTGTGACTGAGCAGTTCATGACATGCAACACTCCTCTTTAGCTTTTAGGCTAGATGAGTGGCCGGAGCGCTACCCTCCGGTCAATTTGCTGGACACGTCATTTAGATGGTTGTCACAACCTTATTGTCTTTGTGACAAACTCCCACTATCAGATAGAGCTTAGTATCATATCACAGGACATGAAGGCCATCAGATACCGATTTCTAGCACATATATGATAAAAAAGGGTTGGCGATTACCATGAGCAATAGCGTTGGGACTATCATATATGTGATAGTGACCAGCTGATTAATTGGAAAGAGGCCTCTCCGACCGGCCGAGTTGCCCAAGTAAGGGCCAAAGTGGAGAGTTGACCTGCTCAGCAGCAAGGAGACTCTTAAGTAACAATTACACAAACATCTAAATATAAACGTACAATGAACATGATTATCTAAACGTTATGCATAAAATAAGCCTAAATTGTTGTTTCGTTAAAATCAATTATTCACTTAATCTTTTCCCCAATGGGGCCACCTGTTCGCCGTGGGTGGTAACCCGTGATGTTTAAGGACGGTGGATGAGCAGTCCATAACATGTAACACTCACTTAGGCTAGGCAGGCGGTTGGAGAGGCCTCCTCCAAACCATCGGCTGGTCATGTCAAGCCCTAGCACCAATATTATTGCCCCAAACATATTGCCCTTATGGCAAGCCACAACCCTTTTTATCATATGGTGCTAGAAGGCGGTGGATAACGGTCTTCATGTCCTGGGAATAACGTGAAACTCTTGGTGAAATTCCAGTTCTGGAGGTCTGGTGAATGTGGAGCACCCCTTCCTCACCATTTCTCTCAGGTCCACTTTGACCCAGAGTGGTATTACCTGTTAGGGTTCTATCTATGTGTTAAAGAAAAATGATAGTTTATAAGAATTGTTTAAAAAGAAGTTTCTACCGAACTATCGCTTGTAACAAACCTGAACTTTACCCTATAAATTTATCCCTTAAACGGATTTCCAATCCACTTAGCAACAAACAACTACAAACAACCAATCGTCAAAATCAATTAAAAATCATTGAAATAACAATAAATATGGCCATGCCTCACAACCGACCGCTTGGCATAAAATAACCCTGGATGGGTTGACATTCCGTTAAAGTCAATCAATCAATCACTCAGTGTCTGTGCATCGGAGTAGAGAAAAGAATATTTAGTCAATAAAATCAACAATATTTCCATCTTGATATTAAATATTTTTTTCGTAATATCGAGCAGTCAATATGACTATTAGCTTTGTTAATAAAGTGAATAAATGGCAATATTTTTTTCTAATTTAAGAAATACCATTCCGTCCCCTCAATTCCAGTTTTAAAGAATGACATTTACGAACACGTGTGTCTTACAGTCGAGTCATTGCTGCTGCCTCATCTTAGAAAATGCTTCGTGCGACACGTGTCTGCGTCAGCAATATTGGGACATTTTATTAGCTTTTTATTATCAAATATAAAAAAAAGAAAAGTGATTTTCATTTACTTCATAATTTGATAGCAAGTTGCTTCCGAGAATTGCTATTAAATGGCGTCTGATTTATTAATCTTAAGATATTTGCTTTTGTAATATAATATGAAAAGCTAAAAGGGAATTTATTCAGATATGACCAACGCTAACAGAAATGAACGCGTTCGCACTCTGCAATATCTCAGCACTTTCACTTTCATAAAAATTGTCAGACGTCTGTATAATTCCATCACCTTCTTTGTAAACTCGCAAATATGGCATACATACATACATACATACATACATACACACGCACACACACACACACACTTTTGTGTGTGTGATCTAAAAAACATCGACAAACGAAAACGTTGGTAAATACGTTTTATTAATTTATTAATCAAAACAGGTTTTTATCCATAGGCTATCACCAGGGATTGTGTGTTTCATGACTGTTTACATTTCAAGAGAGATATGCTCACGAGAGAGCATTTGCATTTATGAAAAACAAATGTTTTTAACAAAATTTTATTCGATAATGAGAAATTTGGTTATAATTTGAAAATATATTCAAATCTTAAAAAAATCTTTTTTTTGTTTAATAGAAGTTTTGTTTAATAGATAAAAGAGTCGATAAAGGTTAATGAGATTATTATTATTATTATTATTATTATTATTATTATTATTATTATAGAGTTTGTCACAACTGCTGTAGCCAGTGGTTCACTGGAGGCTGAGTGACAGCAAGGCTCCTCAGGTGTCCAGGACTCTTCTGAGTATTCCAGCCGATCTTAACAATGCTGTGGTTGGAATGGTCTTGATTCTTCCTCTGATTTCCAATTCACCAACATTTTTTAAAGACATTTGGGAACTGTTCCAAGGGCACCAAATACAATTGGTACGACCTTCAAATTCATGTTCCCATATTATTATTATTATTATTATTAGTAGTAGTAGTAGTAGTAGTAGTAGTAGTAGTAGTAGTAGTAGTATGTGAGTTTTTCACGACAGTTTTAACTGTTGGATTTTCACTGAAGTCTGAATGACAGGAATTCTCCTCGGGTCTCCATGACTCTTCTAAGTATTTTAACTTATCTTAAAATTGCTGAGGTCTGGATGGACTTGATTCTATCTCTAATATCCAGATCCCCTAGTCTCTTTTCCAGGTCTTTGGGGAACATTCCAAGCGTACCAACTACAATTGGTATCACCGTCACTTTCATGGTCGACGGCTTTTTCAGCTTTCAGGTAAGATTCAATTATATATATATCTTTTCACTCTCTTTTATTTTTCACTCGGAATGGTAGAATCTAATAGATAACAAGGTCTTTTGTCTTGTTAATTAATTTTTGGTCTGGCCTTCTGTTTAGGATTAGATGATTCATTTGCAATGTTATTTGATATTAGTGACAGTATACGAGAATTAAAATGCTGTTTTCTGTGTGTTTTAATTTGTTAAGTCATTTGGAGTTGAGTTTTTTAGGCGTAATATCAATTTCTCTTCAGAGATTTATTTTATTGATGCTTTATTAGCTATTTTCCCAATACTCATTATGATAGGGAATATATGTATTATAGGGAATTTTTATATATTATAGGGAATATTCTGTTAAAGTCGAAGTCTCTTAAGCAAAAACGATGTTCCCTCGACAGTAATTTATTAGGGTTTAATGATACTATTCTGTTTGTAGTGGTTTATTCGATAATTGAAAATTACATAATTGAATATTGTTTGAAGCAACGTATTCCCTCTAAAAGGTACATAATTTTTTGCATTGCTTGATGTGGAAGTTTTAAAAATGTAATGTTGGTTATAGAAATAAATTAGTGTATCTAATGTGTTAACAGCAGAGTCTGTTTCTGCCTAAGCATAGATGGAAAAGATTCATCATTTAAATCGTAAATTTTACTTAGTTATCAATAATAAAGTTGTTTAAGATTCCAATGTTCATTCTCAGACTTCTAAGATTCATCATTTAAATCGTAAATTCTACTTAGTTATCAATAATAAAGTTGTTTAAGATTCCAATGTTTATTCTCAGACTTCTAAGATTCTTCATTTAAATCATAAATTCTACTTAGTTAGCAATAATAAAATTGTTTCAGATTCTAATGATTATTCTACGATTTCTAAGTCAAAGATATGCCAGCACATTCGTTTCTAGAAATATATCTCTATATTTAGGTTTTAGTATGAGTATTTCTTAGTGATTTCTTTTTTCATTTTTATGTTAATAGAGGAAGAGTGTTGTCAAATGGTGTCATAAGATGGATACGATTTAATTTTTCATTTTTTTTTTTTTATTAATCTAAGATATTTATTTCTCAAGACGGGGATAGCTCTGTAAATCTATATTCGAATGAATTATGGTAGCAGCCACGTGTTATAAACCATTGTTTAAGTTTGTTGATGTGATTGGAACTGATTCTTATTACTCTTAAAGTTGGTTGCGAAGGTAGGCTCTCTTTGAGATATTATGGCGAAATGATTTTGGGTGGATATATATATATATATATATATATATATATATATATATATATATATATAAAGTCGTCGTCGGTGGCGTGGCCTAAAGTCTGTATCAGCCAATCAGCGAGGGGGTCTATCTCCTTTTCACTAGCGCTAGATCAAGGAGATTATTTTAGCGTCTGAGATGGAGCGCCACACCTACCACCAGCTCCTTACTTTACCGCACAGATCCCTGTGCTACTCATACGCTGAGTTGGCAAGGGCTGGTATCCAGCTAGGAACCTCGTGGCTTCTAGCCGAACGCTCCACCGACTGAGCTAACCCGGCCCATATAGGTTTAATATATATATGTATATATATATATATATATATGTGTGTGTGTGTGTGTATATAGGTTTAATATATGTTCATTGTGACTAATATGCATTCACCTACATTTTTCGTGGTTTAGTTGTAAAGAATCTTATTCCAGTTTGATTTATCTATCTATCTATCTATTTATCTATCTACCTAAACACATACAAGCATAAACACACATATACACACGGATACACCCTTATATATGTGTGTGTGTAATGGAGATGCGTAATGTAATCGTTACTGTCGTAGGAAATGGACACGTAGAGACGAGTTCAAATC
This sequence comes from Doryteuthis pealeii, assembly GCA_023376005.1. Classification (NCBI taxonomy): domain Eukaryota; kingdom Metazoa; phylum Mollusca; class Cephalopoda; order Myopsida; family Loliginidae; genus Doryteuthis; species Doryteuthis pealeii. The sequence goes on along the minus strand of CM042156.1, from coordinate 50,707,986 downwards.
CAGTACGAGGATGTTTGCCTTTCACATAGAGCTAATACACTTGGGAAAGGTATGCATCAAACTAGTCTCTTTCCATCTATCGAGAAGAAGCAGCGCAGACTAGGTTATTTAAAACTTGGAAACTAGTCTAGGAGAAGGAAAAATGAATTTAAACCTGCTGAACTCCGTTTAAGAAATTCACCTTGTGTCACATCCTAATCGTTGGGAGTGGTTGGTATATATATATATATATATATATATATATATATATATATATATATAAAGATAAATCTAATGAGTCAGACGAACCTACTAAAAGTTTAATGCTCTTCAGCGCTGAAAGCATTAAGCGAAACTTTTAGTAGGTTCGTCTGACTCATTAGATTTATCTTTATTATTTGCTCTACTTAGGTATTGAGCACTTTTTACTTATTAGCTTTAGTCTCCTGGCGGTTTTATATGAATATATATATCTTATATATATATATGCATATAAATTGTTTTTTCTTTTGGCCAAAATATTGTACCAATAGATTATTTTTTGTTGGTACGATTATATTGGTCATTTCTTTTTTCCAAAAATTGTTTTCTCCCCGGTTGATGTTTGGTAGTATATTTTTACAATCAAACTATTTGCTGTTTTTTTTTCTCACCGCGATGATTTACCAATAAGTTTGGTATATTATATATATATATATATATTAATATATTTTTGAAGGCGTAATAATGCACATTTATGTTTAAAAACATATTTATTTCTTTTTTTTTTTTTTTTTTTTTTTTTTTTCCTTTTATGAGTCCTAAATATTTTTCAAGCTAATGCTCATCATCAGAGGATTGAAAGATTTTTTCATAATTTTCATCTGTATTTGATAAATTCAACTGTGTTGTTGGTCCGTTGGATGTTTAATCGTAACTGCGAAATTTTTTTTTTTTTTTTTCCGGCGAAGATGTAGTTACGCTCGGTAAACTCCGTAAAAAATCGGTGCGGCGATCGTGTTTCGCGGGATGTTTTGAAAATTATTTCATATATATTTTTTTAATTTTTTTTATAATACTATAAAATAATGAGGCCTTTCTCAGGGACACTGAAATAAAGATTTTTTATATCATCATTTTTATAGTGAGTTCGAAGCAGTAATTAAAATGTAATAATATATTTTTGAAGGCGTAATAATGCACATTTATTAAACATAAATGTGCATTATTACGCCTTCAAAAATATATTATTACATTTTAATTAATGCTTCGAACTCACTATAAAAATGATGATATAAAAAATCTTTA
>CM042156.1:50699220-50704220 GCA_023376005.1 Doryteuthis pealeii | reverse complement strand
TCGGATTAATTTCCATCTATTTTTCACACACACACACACACACACACACACACACACACACACACACACATATATATATATATATATATATATATATATATATATATATATATCAACCTCTAAACACGCGGAGGACGTGACACATGGTCAATTTCTTAACTGAATCTAACAGGTTTAAATCCGGAGTTTTCTTCTCCTAGACTGACTGTTAACCAAGGTTAAATACCCCAATGTACCCTATTCTTTATCCATAAATGGACAGAGAATAGTTGGGTTCATACCTTTCCGAAGAGTATTACTGCTTTGTGAACTGCACACGACCTCGTTCAAGTTTTAAACACGGGTCGTCGAATCTATTTTTTGCGACGATAACCATTTTCATTACAAGCGCCTCCATTAAAATATGTAATATAAATATACTTGTTGAAGAACCCGTCGACAATGGATAAGAAAAAATAAAAACTTGGGTCGTAGAAACGGCGAGACTAAGATACAAATATTTAAAATTTGCATTTTAACCCAGTGGTCTAAAACAATGCTGATTCGCACTATTTAATTGGTTGGTTGGATTTTATGGCATGTCAACCCTTGTTGGGTTATTTATGTCGAACACGTTTTGTTTTATTCATTCTTGATGGAGATACAAAATTATTTCTTTAAACTCATTTTTTTGTTTTAAACACTTTTTTTAATACACCTTTTTTTATTTAACCCATAGATGAGATCCAAACAAAGTCAGGGTGGACATGGGAGTAAGGACAATGAAGGGGTACTCCACACTCTTCATAATTCCAACACTGGAATCCCAATGTTAGATGCAGTTTAACGTCATAGCCAGGAGACCCAGTTGTTTAGTGTATTTCATTGTGTCAAGACACGCATCGTTAGCGTCCTTTGCATTCTCCATTTCAGTCTCCATTCAATTCCACTTGAGCGCCGACACACATAACCAATTTAAAGCATATTAAAATTCTTAGACAGAACAATTGAGATTGATTGCTGGGTTTCTCTGCTCAATAGTTCACATCTAAAATTTGTCCACTTTTAATTCAATGGTAAACTTTAGTAAAAGTTTTCTTCAAAGCTCAATTGAAACAGTTTAGAATTCGCCCTGATAAATATGCCATTTTATATCAATATTCCGCTTTGCTGAAGATACAGATTAGAATTCACTGGAAATTACCAAATCGTTTCAGAATTTGCTGGATCATGGCGGCCATTTTGCTTATCAGCAAACTGTGAATTATCATTGGTTGTTCTTCAGATAAGAGATAGTGAAATATGTACCGTAGTCCTTTTTTTTCTTGGTACTAAAACTATAACCGTAAGGCGGCGGCGGCGGTGTATACTATGTAGCGGGTCTCGTCCACGTGCCTCCAAATTCACCGTGCTAAAATGGTGTTGATAGAAATTATAACACGAGAAACAGGTCGTCACAACTGCCAGCCTTTATTATCGTGCTCGTATAGTGGGCTCGTACCAAAGAGGAGGAAAGGCAGAGAGAAAAAGAGAGAACACTACTAGATTACTGTGATCCATGAGGGACCCAAGGTCAGGTCCGTACCCTACGACCGAGGCAGGCAAAAAGAGGCCGATCCCTTTCTTTTTTTTTTCCACGTCACCACGTGACTTTCGGTCAACACCCGACTTCCGCTTGCGGTCAACACCCGACATCCGCTTGCCACTCAATTCTTCGTTCGGGGTCACGCTACGGTCAAATCATCGTTCATCCTGTTTTGGGTTATCACTATTTTTTTGGAACCTTTATTATTTCTTCCTCCTCCTTCCATTAGTAGTCCTAGCTCACAAAAGTCAATAATATACCCATCTTGCAACAAATGCTTCTCGTTGCATTCTCTACCGAGTTTATTTGTAGATTACACTATATATACATGGGAGTAAATATGAAAATAAATCCGACAATATGAAGAAATTTGAAAAAAAAAGATTTTTAAAAAAAAATTGAGTTTGGAAAAAAATTGAAAACCATCAAATATGAATAAAACATAACGTTTTCGGCATCAAATAACCCAGCAAGGGTTGGCATACCATGAAATTCAACCAAACAACCCCGTTCCAACTATGGCTAAAAAGAGCCATATTTTTGGAGCTATGTAGTGGATAGTGTATAGTAGATAGTGAAGAAATTTGAAAAACGAAGTGTTTCAAAAATAAGATGAATTTACTCAGCAACATTTTAAAGTTTCAGTTTATTTAAACCTTCCTCGGGATAGATTATGGGGTGTAGAAATTGATGGTGGTTTATAAATGACAGGAGTTAGAAAAATATTTATAAAAATTTTTTAATTGTATTTGTTCAGCGTTATATTTTTTTGAAAGAACAAATACAGTTACAAACTTTTTATGAATATTTTTCTAACTCCTGTTATTTATAAAACATCCATCAATTTCTTCACCCCATAATCTATCCTGAGGAAGGTTTAAATAAACCGAAACGTTTAAACGTTGCTAAATAAATTCATCTTATTTTTGGAACACTTCGTTTTTCAAATTTCTTCACTATCTACTATACACTATCTACTACATAGCTCCAAAAATATAGCTCTTTTTAGCCATAGTTGGAACGGGGTTGTTTGGTTGGATTTTATGGTATGCCAACCCTTGCTGGGTTATTTGATACCGAAGACGTTATGTTTTATTCATATTTGATGGTTTTCAATTTTTTTTCAAACTCAATTCTTTTTTTAAAAATCATTTTTTCTATTCATCGCACAGATGGGACCCTGGCAGTTACTACCACTCCGGGTCAGAGTGGACTTGGAATTAATGGCGAGGAAGGGGTACTTTACACTCCCTAGAGCTACAGAAATGTAACGTCACCATTAGATGCAGTTTACTGTCATACCCAGGACAATAAGATCTTCAGCCGCCGTCTTCTAGCACATATATGATAAAAAGAGTTGGGGTTTTCCATAATGGCAATAAGGTTGAGACAATCATATAGGTGCTCTGGTTTGACGTAATCAGCTATTTGATCGGAGGGGGCCACTCAGACCACTCGTCTAGCCTAAGTAAGTGCCAAAGTGGAATGTTGCATATCATGCTTAATCATTAGGGGTCGCCACCCACGGCCAACAGGTCATTGGAGAAATTTCACCCCTCTGCAGAAGGGCAGTTAGCATATTCTACCGCCCCAGTCGACAGGGCGGTTTGGTCAGGGGTTGATTCATTCCTTTGAAAGAACAAAATAAACACAAAACTATTCAATTACAATTTCAACTCGGCTCACTGATTACATTTTCCATGCCAGTATCGCTCACCTCACCCCCAACTTCTAGAGTATCTGTTTATATACACACAGTATCGATCACTCTATTGATTTGGGAAAACTAACATTGATATAAGTTGATGAATTCTATGAATTAATAATTGCAATAATACATATTTTCTCATTTTTCTATTAGCGAAGATAATTCGATAGATGATAATTAACACTGATTGAAAATACACACTTGAATGGACGTGTTTTGAGGCATGCTTTCTCGGCTATTTTTGCAACTGTTTTCTTTTCGATCTATGCCAGCTAATAAGTCAATATATTTATACAGTATGGGTATACAAACAGAAATGTATTTATTTGTCTGCGTGCTGATGCTTTAATATGGCAATGCGTCACAAGGATTTTTCTACTAAGGTAAAGATGTGTCTTTTAGACAAACATTAGTATGTTATTGTTAAGGGAAAAATAAACTAGTTAATAGTTAAATAAGTTTTTAAAAAGTCTTTGTTGAGGTGGGGTAACAAAATACGAGTCTAACGCTTACTGGGAGACTAATCTTTCATTTCATTTTTCTTCTCCACTTTCTGTCTAGTCGCAGTCGACTTCTACTTGTTGTTGTTGTTGTTGTTGTTGTCCTTAAATACATGTTTAAAAATTATTCGCATTTGATAGAACTATGTGCAAAAAAAAAAACCTCTTAAGAACCAACTACATAAAAATATAAATATAAACGTTCATGAACGCGGTTCCCTAACCTCTAGACATAAAATAACCCAAGATGAATTGACATACCGTTAAAATGAGCGAATGAATCAATCAGTTCTCTAAATTTTCATATTTCCAACTATTTCTTGTTGTTGTTGTTGTTGTTGATCTTCTTCTTCTTCTTTACTGGCTTCTTCTTCTTCTTCTTCTTCTTCTTCTTCTTCTTCTTCTTCTTCTTCTTCTTCTTCTTCTTCTTCCAAGCCTCTCGCAGCTATTGTCTTTCTGATCTCGTAACCTGCGCTTTTTCCGCTCTCCCACCTGGGTTTCTGCTGGTCTATTTATACACCCAGGGCTCACGTGCTTGTAGCTGTCATACAGGTATCTGCTTTGAACATACGGGAATATGGGTCAGCTCAATCGACAGCTCTAGTATCGCTTTTTGGTAATTAGAAGGACGCGAGTTCGATCTTAGATCAAAGCCCTACACGCCAGACAAAGCCCAACCCCCTTCCTTCGAAAATACGGTGTCTTCATTTCTGCCACTCGACTCGTGTTTCTCTGTCACTGCCATATGGCTGAAGTGAAGCAGAGACGATAGCGTCTACGGTCTAATTGCTAAAGTAACTAGACTTCAGTTCTCACAATCTTTCAGTGGCGGAAACCAATTCAACTATCCAACGCCGATTTTTAATTTCAACGACTTGAATTCAAAATCTACACTAACATTCAAAAATAACAGTTTATCAAAATGCAACAAGTATTCTGATTCTGAATTCGTGTTCATAATTCCTGTATAATATATAATTATACACTATCACTACATAAACGAATTCTCAAGGAAATTCACACTGGACATCTTGGTATATCCAGAATGAAAATCTTAATGAGAAGCTATATGTGTTGTATATTGTACGAGCGGAAGTAGGATTTTCCGGTTGGATCGAAACAAAGAAAAGACGACAAAAATGACAAAGGATTTTTTCCCGGTAAAAGCGAACAAAGAAGTTAAAAAACGCATGCGAGGCTTTCCGGTCAAAGAAGCAGGGAGAAGATA
>CM042156.1:50674220-50691720 GCA_023376005.1 Doryteuthis pealeii | reverse complement strand
GATATGCATACAGGTGAATATTCAGTTCGTTTGATGTCGCGCAAGGATGGTTTTGTTCTCGGCCAAGTCAGTTGTCATATTTAGAACTGTCATAATAATAAATAATATTTCACATGACTGGTTTTCCTAAAGCTTGCCGGTAGATTTTAGACGTCGGAGAGTACAATGAAAGAAACTCCCTTGATTTGAGCCCTGGTTGAGAGAAAGTTGTTCCTTTCCTTAAAGTTAAGTAAAAAGCTTGTTAAGAAAGAAAATAACTTGAGGATTTTTCAGTGTAAGTAACTAAAGTATCACAAAGGGAAAAGACAACAAAATATCTACTTAATATTTAACTAAAAACGGCTTTTCTACACCCTCGAGAAATTTACGAGTTTGCATTCGCGTTCACCTACGTAAGAATATTCTAAACACATACATAAAAAGATTTGTAGATTCACTGACAAAAATAAAACAAAACAAACTGGAATCAGCTTAGATATGATTATACACACACAAGTAAACATCTATTTACAGTTCACATGATTACAAAATGAATGCATAAATATAGACTGAAAACTATATCAAACAGAACTTAGGTAGAAAGACATTTATCAGGCTTACATACAGCGTTTATATATATATATACACTAGTTTAAGTACCCGTCTACACTGGGTAAAACTAGGTGTGCTTTGGGTTATTTCACGATCTTTATTATTATTCGGCTAGAAACCACAAGGTTCCTAGTTCGATACCGGTCCTCGCCAACTCAGCGTATGAGTAGCACAGGGATCTGTGCGGTAAGTAAGGAGTTGATGGCATATGTGGCGCTCCAACTCAGATGCTAAAACAATCTCCTTGGTCTAGCGCTATTGAAAAGGAGATAGACTCCCTCGCTGACTGGCTGATACCGACTTTAGGCCGCCCCGACGACTTTACTTACTTTTATTATTAATTTACGTCAATCACTTACAAATGGTAATTTTTGCAATAAAATATTATTCTACACACATGATAAATTTACAAATTGTATTTTATTTTTATCAAGAAGTTAATATTGTTTTGTAAGGCTTTCATGGATATTGGTAGAGATCTTTTTTAAATCAAGATAGGGACACTTAAGAGATTTACTAGCTTAAACATTCTTCTTAATTGTTTGTCATAACCATAAAATAAAGTCTATAAACCTAATAGATAATTAAATGTTAATAATTATAAAAATATAAGTTATTTTTTCTTTCCCTATAAAGAAGAGAATACATCAAAAGTGATATTCCCTCAGATGGAAAGTTGATTTCTAAAGACAATTAGTAAAAGCATAAAACGTGACTCCTTCGTCCCCTGAACCATAAAACGTGACTCCTCTTATCCTTGAACCGTAAATCGTAACTCCACTGTCCCCAGAACCATAAAACGTGACTCCTCTGTCCCCTGAACCATAAAACGAAACTCACTTCGCTACAAAGCACCATACTACAGTATAGAAGGGAGAGAGAAAACAAACACTGTCCCTTAGTTTGAAAATCGCACAGGCGAGAAACTGTCAGTAACTAAGTGCAGTTGACTTCAAATACACGCTACCCTAACTTACACACCACACACACACACACACACACACACACACATATATATATATATATATATATATATAATATATATATTGTAATAAACGATGTATGATCGCCTAACAGTTCAGTTAAAGATGTGAACCACCAAATTGCTTACACAAATTATTTTGTTAATAAACCCTACTTTTGGGATGAGCTGATAGCAGAAGAATTGAATTCTGTTATACATTCGAGATTCGTTGCCTTGCAAATTCTCTTATTCTCTCTCCCTTCCCATCTCTCTCTCTCTCTCTCTCTCTTTTCTCTCTCTTGCTCTCCCTGTCAGTCTGTCTGTCTCCCTCTCTCTCTCTTACACAACACTTATCTGTTCTCTGTATCTCTGTCTAGCTATCTGTCTGTCTCCCTCTCTCTTTCTTTCTTTTTCTTCTCTGTCTGTATCTCTGTCTATCTGTCTCCCTCTCTCCCCTCTTTCTTCTTTTTCTCTCCCTCACTATAATATAATATATATATATATATAGAAAGTTTGTAGAAAAAACAACAAGATGTTAAAGCTTTGCTGACAGAAGATCTTTGTCGACCAAATGAATAGTCCATAGACGTAGCAACATTCTATCTCTCTCTTTTNGAGATTAGCGACTTACTTTTTGATGATAAATCTTCATCTCTCCTTTTACTAGCATGTCAACTGGGAATATTGTTTTTAGACTCTGAAGGTAAGGCAGCGTCCACCTACATCAGTGTGCCCACTAACACAACACAGATCCAAGCTGTGTTAATCATGTGTTGTTGGGCGAGGGCTGTATCGAACCAGAACTAGTGGGTTCCAATGTGGATGCTCTCTAGGTCGATGGAGAAGCAGGTTATGAGTTCCTTGAAATAAAAAAACGAAGTAAAGATTTTGATTTCGGTGGAATCTGGGAGATTGTCCGTTTTTCAAGATCAGACATTATAAGATACAAGGGAGTTGGTTGGTTTGTCAACCTGTTGGGTTATTTTCCGAAGACGTTTGAGCAGTTCCTATGGTAATATCTTTCTGGTCGTAGTATTTTTGATTGCACGAACGCGACTGTGTTGAAATCTTAGAATATTTTATTACTTCACACCGTGAAATAACTGAAATAAAATAGGGATAAAACGCTAATTCACACAAAGGGTCTTTAACTAAATGCCAGTAACTTCACGGGGAAAATGGGACATCTCCGGCGCGTACCAGTACCGATAATAAAACTAAAAGACTAACCTATTTAATTTAGGACGATTATTTTCCACACAACATTTTTTGCTGCATCAGCCAGCGGAGTCCCTATTGCCCTAAGGAACCTGTTGATATTCCCACAATGCAATGTGGTCACTTGATTTATCGACCTAACCGAGTTGTTTCCCTTACACTTGTCAATTTAAGGTATAGTTTGGTCGCTAAAAATAAATATATCTAATATTAGGCGCACTCCAAGGCGGAAGCTACAGACGTTTTGTTTTATTTCATTCTTCATTGGATTATTCAAATTTTTTTCATACTCAATTTTTTTTAACACTATTTTTCTTATAAATCATTTTTTTTCATGTTAACCGATGTTGGAACCCTACATGTACTACTCACACCGGGTACAGTGAATCTGGGGGAAAATGGTTGATGAAAGGAGGATCCACCACTCCCAAGAGCCTCCAGAACTGGAAATCACCATTAGATACAGTTTAAACGCCTTCTTCAGAACAAGGTGAATTGAGACAATCGCAATGAACAGAATGAGTTTTTATTTTAAAAAAGAAATCAACGGTTTTACTTTTAGGGGATCAGGAAGTGCAGTTAAATAATTCGACATTCAGATGATGACGACGAGGGTTTATGAAAAGTTAAATGTAATAAATATGAAAAGAAATAAAAAGCGGGGAAATTAAAGAATAAAACTAAAATGAAATTGAAAGAGGAATTAATTTTGTTATTTAAGAATAAAATAGAGCAATTGAATAGGAACCAGTAAAATCATCGATGGAGAAATAGAAAGAATTTAATACAAAGCATGTTAGAGAGAGAGAGAGAGAGGAGAAGAGGGGAGGAGAAGAGACGCGGATGAAGAGAGAAAGAGAGATGAGAGGAGAGAAGGAGAGGAAAATTTGCTTAGAACAAAACAAGAGATTTACATAAAGAAGTCTCTATATGGTCACGCTTCTTATTCAATATAACAGTTGCTATCTGCCACTCACGAGTAATACACCTTTTAAGTTTTCGAGTTTCGAGCGACTATTTAGGTCGGATTTTTGTCTATGTTAAGAGGCTAAAATTTAAGTACTTACTATATATTATATTATATATATATATATTATTATATAATATATATATTATATGAGGTTAAGTTAAACAATAGAATGTGTTATTTTTATATGGCTTTAAGCCGACAATTATTGGAGGATTATGTGCTTAATTGAAGTACCTACCTAATTTTGAAAAATTAATTAGTTAATTATGTCGCCTAAATTCATTAATTATTACTAATTAATTGTTAATTATCCCGCCTAATTACATTAATTATTACTAATTAAATTTTCCAATATAGCTGGTTGACTATCATTAAGCAATATCCTCCCAAAAAAAAAATATATATGTGTGTGTGTGATGTGGTGGTGGTGCTTGTGTGTGCTGTGTGACAGAAAAAATGGAAGTAATCCGATTAGATTATTTAAATTATAAAATAAAAACACAAGTTTCATTAACGCAATGTATTTATTAGCCTACGCTGCGTTGTTTGGGTCTGTTTCGATAACATGTTTAAATTCGGAAGTTTTTTCCTAGACTGGTTGCCTAACCAAGGTTAAAGCCCAGTCTAAAACTACTATATATATATTATATATATCTATGTGGTGTCGTGGTCCCATATCTTTATATATATATATTATATTAATAACATATATATATATATATATTGGTGAGTCGCTAGAATTGGGATTTTAACCTTGGTTAGGCAACCAGTCTCAGAAAAGGAAAAATTGATATTTATATATATATATATGGAAAGGATGACTTACCGCGGTGAAATTGGACTCGTATGGTTAGTTGATGGAAATTCAGAAAGGTAAGTCAGTGATATAACAAATACAAAGTGCTTCAATACGTTCGTAGAGCAATTTTATTACAATATAGTACAAGAGATAAACTATGAGTTCACCATAAGGATATTCCAGGGTATTAATCCCTGAATTATAAAAATATGATGTAATTGCAGTCGATTACACGTGTCGTGTCTTTCGCGAATAAACGGTTCGTTATATATCATATATACATCTTTATTATTATATGAAGATTGTTAGGTTTGTCTCGTCTGTAACTGAAACGTATATTCTATACAAAGTCATAATCCCTGTTGTATTACAATACATGTTACTATGATTTTATTTTTTATTATACCTCATTATATAAAATTGTTTTTACATTACTTATAATGTTGGACCATTAACTAACACCTACTATTAACATTGCAATTGCTTATTATATCACAACAAAAGCGGTTTACAGTATGAATGGAAGGCCAATTGCTATTGTCTTAAACATTTGAATTTGTAATAAATGCTGCGCTTTTTAGTATTATTGATTGTCTAATTGTTTGGTTATCTTATCTGAATAATGAGCAAAATCTCTTCAATAATGCTTAAAACAATCCCTTAACAAGAAGAAAGATAACTAATATTTATCTTTACTTCCTATTTAACTAAACAGTTAAATTAGGAAAATTTACCAATGAAAGACAGGAGTAATGGAAAATGATGGAAGAGTTAGTTCTTCCAAAGTTTGATCTATTTTTCAATCATACCACCTCTGTCCAAATCTTTTCATCTACATTCGTATTCGAGTTTCATTAGCCTTTCTAATTTATGTTTATCTATATCTATTTTTAAACACTTTAATAACTCGCACCCGGAGGTGCATATATTTCTAGTATATTATAATACGTAATATGATTACCATTGATGTTGGGTTGATAATAATCTGCTTAATCGTCATTAGAATTAGAAAAGTACTGAAAATATGTAGTTTGACATTTTATTATCGAGATAACTTTATTGTGCCAACAGCCTTATTTAAGTATGTCTCTTAAATCCTAATGATTATTCAATTTTCTTCTAAGTATAAAAATCCATTGAAATTTTCTGGGCTTAATACTCTATTCTCTTATTTGTACGACCGTTTCATCCTCAACACCCTCTGGTTAAAAATTCAGACCGTCTGCAATCACCAAAAACCCGTGATTGCTTAGAGATAGAGCCCTGATGTGGATGAGCAGTTCATGACTTGCAATACCCCCAACTTTGGCAATATTGGGCTAGACGGGCGGTCGGAGAGGCCCCCTCCTGATCAATCGGTGGTCTCTCAAGCTACTAGCATCTATATGATTTTCCCAACCCTATTGCCCTTATGCAAAGCCCCAACCCCTTTTTATCTATGGGTGCTAGAAGGCGCGTTGCGGTGGGGTACGGGGCTTAACATGTCCTGGGAATGACGTTAAAATCTATCTGATGGTGAGATTCCAGTTTTGGAGGTTTGGGGAATGTGGAGCACCCCTTCATCACCATTGCTCCCTGGTCCACTCTGACCCGGAGTGGTAGTACCTGTTTCGGTTCCATCTATGGGTTAAATAGAAAAATGTATTTATAAAAAATTGTATTATCCATTAAGAATTGATTTATTTCAAAACTTTATCGGCATTAAATGACCCACTGAGGTTGATATGCCATAAAACAAAACAAACAAACAAACAAACAAACAAATCACCAAAGATGAAATGCAAACATGTAAATTCTGATTATTTGGTGTTGCTTATCTGCCGAATTCCTATTTCTTGATAGTGTCCTCACCCCCACTTAATAATGGACCATTCCGTTTTTATTTTAAAGAAATCATCATCATGTCGCGCCAGCAGTGCGGATATCCATGACAATCTCTCGCCAACCATCCCTGTCATCCATTGGCCCCGGAAGGTCCTCCGCACAGCATGCAGTATCCATACGAATAAAGGAAAAAAAAGAATATGCACACATAAAAATATAAGAAAGAAAGAAAGAGAGTAGGGAAAAAGACAGAGGTGAGCGCGTGCAAGCGATAACGCTTATCTATTTCAATCGAACATAATGAAAAGATACAAAAATAAGGAAAGAAAGAAAAGAGAGTGTGAAAGAGTTAAATCAAGACTATTATATTTTTTTACGTATTTAAAGGGCCGGGTTAGCTCAGTCAGTAGAGCGTTCGGCTAGAAACCACAAGGTTCCTAGTTCGATACCGGTCCTCGCCAACTCAGCGTTATGAGTATCACAGGGATCTGTGCGGTAAAGTAAGGAGCTGATGGTAGGTGTGGCGCTCCACCTCAGATGCTAAAACAATCTCCTTGGTCTAGCGCTATTGAAAAGGGGATAGACTCCCTCGTTGATTGGCTGATACCGACTTTAGGCCGCCCCGACGACTTTACTTTTACTTACGTATTGAACAATTCAATAGCTCTTAAGTAAACATATCAAACGTAATAATTAGATTATCATACAGCTGTATATCCACAGGTCCTGCAAGTATTAAATATTACACTTAAGATAGTTACCTTATCATGAAAAATAATCCCACCCTCCAAGTGTTAATGATTTAATGTGAACTCTGACCTTTCCCTATATACTATGGACTATCTATTAGTCTATCTCATGTGCGTTTTTAGTAGCACAGATTAATAATTAGAGTGTTCCCTGTTAGGTTGTAGGTTTGTTTCAAATGATGGGCTCAGTGACGACTGTTCCGTGCTAAACCCTTAAGTAGACTTTTATACGTGTCTATGTAAAACAGTGCTCGTGTGTCTGCGGATTGTGTGTGTGTTGTGTGTGTGTGTGTGTGTGTGTGTTATGTGTGGATGCGGAAAAGGCAAGCTGCATCAGATGATGTGGATGAGATAAATGAAAATGACACCCAGTAAATTAATTGGAGGAAATAGAACTCAGACGCTGAGGTCAATGTTTACATAAACTGGCGTCATGGGGATGGGGGGGGTTAGGAAAATGATGAAAGAAAAAGAAAAGAAAAAAGATGTAAAGTGAGGAGCCGGGGGTAGGTGGAGGTAGGTATAGATAAATTGAAAGAGATTCTCAGAAAGAGGGGGGGAGTGAAGGAAGAAAGGGATGAAGAATGAATGATAGTGGTTCAAACATGAAGTTCATGACTAAATCAGAATCAGAGAATAAGGAGAAGGAAAGGGGATAGTGAAATATGAGAGAGAGAGAGAGACAGACAGAGAGACAGAGAGACAGAGACAGAGACAGAGAGAGACAGACACACACACAGAGAGAGAGAGAGAGAGAGAGAGAGAGAGGGAGAGAGAGAGAAGAGAGAGAGTGAGGAGAGAAATACAGACATAGAGTGGGAGAGAGAGAGAGAGAGAGAGAGAGAGAACAGACACAGATAGACAAACAGATAGATAGAGAGAGAGTAAGAGAGAGAGGGTGAGAGAGAATAACAGACAGACATACACATACACACACACACAGAGGGGGGAGAAGAGAGAGAGGGGGGAAGATGGGGAAGAAGCGAGGAGATAAATACAGACATAGAGTGAGGAGTGAGAGAGAGAGAGAGAGAGAGAGAGAGAGAGAGAGAGAGAGAGACAGACAGACAGACAGACAGACAGACAGACACAGACAGACAGACAGACAGATAGATAGATAGATAGATAGAGTGAGAGAGAGAGAGGAAGAGAGAGAGGTGAGAGAGAGAGAATAACAGACAGACAGAGACACACACACACATACAAGGAGAGAGAGAGAGAGAGAGAGAGAGAGAGAGAGAGAGAGATAGATAAAGATAGAGGGAAAGAGAGAGAAAGGTGTGTAGAGAGAAATAAAAGACAGAGACAAAACACACACACAACAGGAGAGAGAGAGAGAGAGAGAGAGAGAGAGAAGAGAGAAGAGAGAGAGAGAGCAAGGGAAATCGTGCTTTTGTGACCATCATTTAATGGCGGCGGTGGTATTGGTGATGATAGTGATTAGATCAACAAATAATCCCCTTGTTGTCGACGAATGTTAGTTTCACTAAGAATTGTATTGTCAACGGTGATGATATGAAAATGTCCAATTAAAGTAGATTAACAACAAAAGATAAAACAAACAGAACAACATTTGAATCTGCAAACAAATTGACGACAACCGGGAAAACACACACAAAGATAATTATAACAATAACAAAGAAAAAATATTTTACCAACACTATATATATATATATATATATATATATATATATATATATATATACTAGCAAATCCAAAGTCACTTAATAACGATTGCTCGTAGATTGTCATCAGATATGAAGAGTGAACAAAGCCAATTGTCCTCACATTTCTCACGTTGAACAAGAAAATGAAAAAAAAAAAAAGAAATCTTAAATGCTAGAAGAGAAATAACACGTGTTGTACAAACTTAAATGTAAACTTAAATGGAAGCGTGTAGTGTAATGGTTAAAGTCATGGGAAATGGACTCGTCGCTCAGGGTTCGAATCCTGGACGTAGCAATTGCATTTTAACTTAGCGCTAATACCCTTGGGAAAGTTATGAATCCTATTCTCCCTCCAGCTATGGGTAAATAGTAAAGCAGCGTGGGCCTCTTAACTTGGTTAGGCAACCAGTCAGGGAGAAGGAAAATCTCTGAATTCAATCCTGTTAAATTTAAGAATGAGTAAAACAGAACATCCTCAGCATAAAATAACCCAACAAGTGTTCCCATCCAACTAAAAAAAGTAAGTAAAGTCGTCGGGGCGGTCTAATGTCAATACCAGCTAGACAGCGAGGGAGACTATCCCCTTTTCACTAGCGCTAGACAAAGGAGATTATTTTAGCATGAGATGCAGCGCCATACCGAATATCAGCTTTTAACTTTACCGCACAGATCCTGTGCTACTCATACGCTGAATTGGTGAGGGCCAGTATCGAACCAAGAGCCTTGTGATTCCTAGCCGAACACTCTACCGACTGAGCTAAACTGGCCCTAGAACCAACCAACTATTATATATCAAATTTTCTTAGCTAGTGACTCGTTCATTGGATTCTACAATTTCCATTGTGTTTATCAGTCTGTCATTGATAAATGTTAGAATCAAACAGAACGTGTTCAGGTTTCAGTTATAATTTGAGCGCACACACAAATCGGCAAAATATTTTGGTTGAATTGTTTAGGATAATGAAGGAAGGCAATTTTTCTTTTTTGGTCAAATCATTGATAATCTTGATCAGTTTGTTCAGTTTTGAAAAATCAAAAGGATTAACATAAAAGTGAATTACTAAAGCTAGATCAGATTCAGGGAACCTAATCAACTACATCAAATATTTGTGGAGACACTCTTCTCATAACGGTTATCATTGTATGAAATCAACTTCAAATTTGACACGAGACTGTTTGTATTTCAGATAACGCTAATACCCTTGAGAATGTTTGGATTCATGTATCCCCCCCCCTCCAGCAATGGGTAAATAGTAGGTACCACCAATTTTACCCTGTGAAATTTACCCCCCCCTACATTTAACACAATGAAACTTGCAGAAAAACTAATATTTTCTTGAAATTTTTTTTCCATTCGAAAAAAAAAAACATTAAACAGAATATACGGAAGAGCAAAACTGACATATTTGTTTTACAAAGAGACGAGATGCTTCTGAGTAACCGAAGTTTGTTTTTCTTTGGTCAAAAAAGTTAAATAAAATAATGTTTTACGCTATTAGAATAAAAAGTAAGTATATATGATTATTTTATCAGTTTTTCTCTTAGAAAAAATATTCAAATTTTCATTTTCATTTCATTTTCGATTTTAAATATTAATACTAAAACCGAAGACATTTTTTTAATGTCAATTTCACTGCGAAATTTTAAGATTACATTTTTTTAAGTTTTTATTCATTTTAATAGTAAATTGTAATATTAAAGTTTTTAAAGATTTTATTCATTTTAATAGAAAAATTTTGGCTAAAAAGTTTGTCCTTTACACCCATCCGTACTTAGAGGTATAACCGTAAGAGGGTAATAATATGTATTTTTTCTCTCTAAATTACGACCAGAAAATTACTCTTTCGCATGTAATACGGATAGGATTGTTTATTTTTTAAGATAACGATGTAATTTTTCCCAATCGGATAATTTCATCTTCGAATTAACTGTTTTTCTTTGTAACAACCCTGTAGGATCTTTAATTGTTTTTTACGAGATTTTTGATAAACAAAGTTCGGAAATATTTATTTCCGTTTTATTCGAGATGGCCTAAACTGATCAATTGGTGGCCACTAGTAAATAGTAAGCATTACCCATTGCATGTTTGGCTACCTTATTAGATGGAAAAATTTGAATTTCAAACTTCTTTGTTGAATAAAAAAAAAATCCGTGTTGAGGGGGGTCCACAATCAAGTCCGCCGCAAACTGGTTAAGTTCATCACTGTTCTTTTGTCTTTTCTCCACTAATTTCAACTAAGTCTTACCTCCTTTATCTCTGTCGGTGTGCGCGCCGCTCTGATTCTGTCGTTCTCCTTAGATTCCAGCTACTTATGGAAGTAGCCTCCCAACATCCGGGCACCTGAACCGAACCTCGCGTTTATGCAACGCCCAAGTCTCACTTTGTTGCATTCGAGCGGACGCGGGTAGGCTCCCAATATCTCGACACCCGAGTCGAAACTCGCGTCCATGCAACGACTACGACTTTCTTGCATTTGGGGAAGGCGGTTCGACTCCGGCAGGCAAGACCATGTCGGCAGTTCTCGTTCTCCATCACAACTGAATACTCTGCTTAAAAATTGACTTTCAGTTGCATCCTACTCGTGACGGAGGGGTTAGGTAAAATATACCAAATATTCAGCTAGTCGACCATTATATTCAGGTCTTAACTCGTATACAATAAATAGCATTACAAATAGAATGACTGATGAAATTAAAAGATCTATAATGAACTATTGTTACTTCTGAAATCAATTAATTTTTTGTTATCCGGTGTCGCCCGGGAAGAAATTGTTGGAGTTTTTTGTATATAATTATTTACTAAGCTCAGCTTAGATGTGGCACAAGGCCAGAAGTATGGGCGCCCAATGAGAATCGAACTCACTAACAATGGTCTGCGAATCTAGCTTGCTAACCATTACACCACATGAGGTGCCCAAAAATATGGAACGCTTCCCGAATTTGCGTGTCATCCTTGCGCAGGGGCCATGCTAATCTTCTCTGTATCGTTCCAATTTTAGTATATGTACCGCCGAAGCGAGTTTTTTTATATATATATATAAGGCGTGTGGTAGATACTACTCCTACTTATAGGCTCGCCGAAAAGCACGTGACCTGGGTAGGATTCCTATTGTCCAATCACTGGCAATGCTCTGCTCCTGATATTATTATTTATACTGACCTTTTCTGGCCATATTAATCATTACTACTTGGATTTTCTTGGACGACGGGACTTATTCACTTATCAAAGGAATATATCACAGGACTTATTCACTTACCAAAGGAATATATCACAGGACTTATTCACTTACCAAAGGAATATATTACAGGACTTACTTACTTATTTACTTTAAGTTCTTTTACAACTGACCAAGGATGGCGGCCAGATACTTAACAGGTTATGGGCCCAGCATTGCTTTGTAATAAAGAAAAGATATGCTTGCCCTGTCGTCGGGGCTTTGAAAAGGCCCACTGTAACCCCAGCAAGACCCACCACTAAAAAGGGTGTCCTAGGTATAAAACAAAACAGTATCTTATGGTGAGGCTCCAGTTCCGGTGTTCTGCGGAATATGGAGTACCTTTGTTGCCATTATTACAAGGTCCACTCTGGTTTAACTTGGTAGGGTCGTCTGTTGGTCAAATAGAATAGAATAATTTTGAAGTTTCGTACTGTTGTCTTCATCTTTATTGTAGTATTCATAAATTAAAACGTTTCGGCCGTTGTATCCTCCGGCATTCCTCAGATACTTTCTGTGAAGCCGAATATAGTAAGGATCCAACCTCAGATAAACGGGGAATACATGAGGAAGGCCGGAGGATACAGCGACCGAAACATTGTGTTTACATATACCACAGTAAAGGTGGGGACAACAGCCCGAAAAATCAAAATTATTCACATCAAGTCTCATATAAAATACAGACTAATAATATCAAATTCGATTGAAACCTTGCAGAAAAAAAACAAAAAAAAAAAAACAAAACAAACAAAAACAACAACAACTAAGAATCAACTAAAAAGTTCCATTATATTTCTGTTGCAATGCGGATAGGATAAGGTATGGTCTCCTGGAAAATTCTACATTTCTAGAACATTCCATTATACTTCCATACAACATCAGAATTAATATCCCCCTGCACCCACACATCATAGTAAACCCGACGTCACTTTCAATTTTATCGTAACTAGCTCTACACTGACCGGTAACGATATCACACGACCTAAAATGTCAGGTCTGTCATTTTTTTTATCTGCATTTATTCGTATTGGATATTTTTAGTCCACATAGGTCAAAAAGGTTTTAGCACCCATTAGACGCACTCAATCATGCAAATTATAGTCGTCTTTATTAGTATGGGGGCAATTTGAAATCTCGGTAGCTGGTTATATGTGGTTGGTTGGTTCGTTCGCTAGATTTTACGGCATGTCAACCCTTATTGGGTTATTTTATGCCGAAGATATTTTGTTTTATTCATTCTTACATGAGTACTCAATTTTTACCTTTTAAACTAAATTTTTAAAGCCATTTTTTAAAAACTCATTTATTTTCTATTTACCCTTATTGATGAGACCCTAACAAGTAATTTCACTCCGTCGGTAGCTGTAGTTAAGGCGATCTAGGTTGGTTAATTTCACTCGGCCGGTAGCTGTAGTTAAGGCAATCTAGGTGGGTTTATATTATTTGTACTATTCTGATTATTGTCCCCATCTTTATTGTTATCTGCTCAACGTTTCAGCCGATAAGTTGTCCGACTTTCTTCAAATATTTCTTGTCAGACTCTGGAAACTTTTCGAACTCGGGAACTTCTCTTTGAACTCATAAACCTTCTTGTCGAACTTGGGAGCCTTCCTGTTCTAATCGGAAGCCTTCACGGAACAGAGATAACAATAAAGATGAGGACAATTGTCAGAATAATCAAAACAATACAAATCATAAAGCCTTCCCTAAAAAATTCAGAGATATAATATTTAGATGGTTGTTTGAAGATAATGATTAGGTTATTTGCTGGTTTAATTGCCAGGGACAAAATATTGATAGACTTATGATAAAAATACGCATCAGAGGAGAATAGTTTATGTGTTAGGTGACATGATCGTTGCTTTGGCAAAATCATCAGTGAAATGACGTAATGTGACGAATAGTGACGTTAAGTAACAAAATAGCTCCCAATTGACCGATAGATAGATAGATAGAGAATGAGAGTGAGAGAGAGAGAGATAGATAGATAGATAGAGAGAGCGAGTGAGTGAGAGAGAGAGAGAGGTGGGGGAGAAGGGAGGGAGAAACGGTAGCTATTGATAAATGAAGTATCTTCCAAGAATGTCAAGATTATGTCAAAAATCTGTTCGTAAAGGCGATTTGTCTGACTCAGTTCCATTTGATCGATTTTTTTCTTGCTTATTGGCAACAGAATCGGCCTTTGTGTTTAGATCTTCGACCAAGCAGAAGGTGTTGAAGAATATTACACCAAACAAATAATAGTTGTGAATTACAAGGACAATTTGATAGCCATCATCATCATCATCATCATATATATATATATATATATATATATATATATATATATATATATATAAATAGATGGAAATTAATCCGACAGTATGAAATTTAACATTTTTGAAAAAACAAATGATGTTATATAATTGCTGACAGAAATCTGTTTCGACCGGCTCGATAAATTGGTCATCATCAAGAGCAATCATATGAGAGAAAGACGGTTCTTCTAACGGTTTTTCCCGTCTATCTCTCATATGTTTCTCTTGATGATGACCGATTTATCGAGCCGGTCGAAACAGATTTCTGTCAGCAATCATATAACATCATTTGTTTTTTTCAAAAATGTTAAATTTCATATATATATATATATATATATATATATATATATATATATATATTTACTAAGCCCTCCGCATGAGCAGGATACGACACAAGGTCGACTTCTTAAGCGGAGTTTAACAGGTTTGAATTCAAGTTTTCATTCCCCTAGACTGGTTAACTATCCAAGGTTAAAGGATCCAGACTGCCTGCTATTCACCCATAGATGGAGGGAGAATTGGATTCATACCTTTGCCAAGGGTATTGGCGACATATGAAATGTAAACAGTTTCGTCCAGGAATTGAACTCGTGTAGTCCATTTCCTACGACTCCAACCATTAACACAATACACCATAATCATCATCATATAGACATACCAACAACACGGTTTTTCCTTGACTCGCCCTCGCCATCCATCCCTATGGGTCATCTCTCATCATCTAGGCGTGCCAACAACACGGCTTTCTTTGACTTTCTCCTGCCACTCGTCCATATTGGTCATCGCTCTTGGCAAGTCTTCTCGACGGCACCCAGTGTTTGCACAAAGCTGATGAACGCAATCTTTTACTGATCGGCTGACACCGGTGTGTCCATGTGCAAGGGTCCATAGAAGAACGTCGTTTATGAGTTCGTCCTTATTTCTCCAGCAGTGCCTCGGAAGTTTTGCTTGTCTTACTTGGATGGTTTATGGATGGGTTGTAAGTGGCCATACAATTACCGTCTTGTAAAATGCTGCTTCCAGGAATTTTTCAAAATAAGACTTTTATAGTTTTTTTCTTCAAGCGCTTCATTAAAGTACACATATTGCAACCATACAGTAGTACTAACACGACTACAGCTTTTTGATAAAAGACAGCAAAAGATAACGCAAGGATGAAAAGCAGTGTGCAAATCCTTACTCGTCATCTCAGTTAAATAATAAGCCATTACGTTTTTATTATAAAGAAAGAAAGGGAAGAAAAATACATGCTAAACAGAAAAATATAATTAGAAAGAAAGAATGGGAAAGATAGAGAGAGGGGGTGAGCGCATGGAAGCGATAACGAGTATTTCAATCGAGTATAATAAAATAATGAAACGAAGGAAAACGAAGAGAGTGAGAAAGAGTTATATCAAGATTATTATACTTTTTATATATTGAAGTATTTTCGCAATAGCTCTTAAGTAAACATATCAAACGTTATAATAATTGAATTATCAATCTGTGGTATATCTACAGGTCCTGCTAGTTATTATTATTATTATTATTATTATTATTATTATTTGCCACCATCTTGTTGACGTCATCTTTGTGCTGGATCGTTTAGGCAGTATCGACATACCGAGAACGGAACAGATGAAGACGTTTGTCTTTTATTTCCTGTCTAGATTCCAACTTCACCAGATTGTAGCTATGTTCGGAGCTGTCATCTATAGTTTAAATTTCTTCGAAGTGATAAGCCTGGGCTCTACTGCAGATCGTTCGTCTTTGTACGTCGCCATACATGAACAGCATGTTCTCCATTCTCTGTGGGAGGCATCTTCGCTGGCTTGGTCATGTCAGAAGGATGGAAAATGGCCGCATCCCAAAAGATCTTTTGTACGGTGAATTAGTAAAAGGCTCCCGATCGGTAGGTTGACCACGACTACGCTTTAAAGATGTCTGCGGGAGAGACATGAAGATATGCTACATTGACACAAACATGCACAAAATAGAGCGGCCTCGTGCCTTAATGTTAAATAAGACACAAAATGGAGTGAGGCGGAGAGGAGAGCTACTCTCCTCTCCGCATCAAAGAGAGCCAGAAGGAGGGAGATAAAACAGCAGCCCCAGAACGTTTGTGCCCCAGAACTGTTTGTGCGCAGTCAGTGCACCAAAAACAGCCACTCGGGGATTGGCCTGAACATCCACTTGCGCAGATGCAGATCATTTTTTGGTCACTACGGCAACGTTCTTAATGGACGGAAAGGTGCTAACAACAAGCAACAACAATGTATGTATCTATGTATGCATATATGTATGGAGGAAACTACGAAAATAAAACAATTAACGACAAACTATATATATATAAATATATATATATATATATATATATATATATATATATATATTATGAGGAAGAATGAATAAAGAAAAGAAAGTACAGAATGGATAATAAAAGATGAATTTAATCAATATCACTTACACATGTGTTTCGGTCAGTTTATCTATGTATACACGATTCAAACTATTATTATCATTAAATGAATAAATGAAATGAAATAATAATAATAATAGAAAAATGTAAAAATATTCCGTACACAGAAAATTCGACCTTCATTAGAGTGAAATTTTATTTTGAATCACTCTGATGAAGGTCGAATTTTCTCTGTGTACGGAATATTTTGACATTTTTCTATTATCATTATTTCATTTCATTTATTTATTTAATCTTATTATAATGGAGATTGTGGGGTTGTCTGTCTGTAACCGAAACTATTTTACTATACAAGTCACAATTCCTTTAGTTATTTACATCACATTCTCCATGATTTTATTTTTATTTAAATCTCAATTATTAATAAAATTGTTTTACATTACTTACACTGTTGACCATATCTACATACTAATAATATGCAATAGTATTTATATATACAACAAAATAGAGGTTTACAGTATGTATGGGAAGGCTAATTTGCATATTGATCTTAAAAAATTGATTTTAATAAATATATGCTTAGTATTATTGATTTCTAATTGTTTGGTTTTATTTTATTGAATATGAGCAAAAATCTCTTCAATAAATCTTAAAAGAAATCCCTTAACAAGAAGAAATAACTGTAATATTATTCTTTACTTCCTGTTTTAACTAAACAGTTTAATTAGGAAAATTTACCAATGAAAGACGGGAGTAACGGAAAATGATGGAAGAGTTAGTTTCAAAGTTGTTCTATTTTTCAATCATA
>CM042156.1:50619220-50666720 GCA_023376005.1 Doryteuthis pealeii | reverse complement strand
TATATATATATTTTTTGCTCATATCTGGGGAGAAAAGAGATACATTTCGCAAGATGAGATGTAGTCTAGTCCAGAATTTTAACTTGACACCAGGAGATATATTTACCAAAGAAGATTTAGGTTGAAAGCATTATAGACTATTTCAGAGAACCTTGAGAAATTATCTGTCGGCCCCAATCATCAGACGCAAAATGAGGATTAGTATATAATTCTTAAGTCAGTTGAAAACATTTTTGTTAGGATCAGTAGCCATTTTTATTGTCAGATACACTGTGCAAAATTGTAAACAGAGGAAAATGTAACTATTGAGACACACAACAATGTCCCATAGATAGAAATTATCTTGCCAGCAACATTGTTTATGTAGCCCAAATATCAGCTAAGAAGGATCCGGCAAGCACGAAACACAACATCGGAATTACTGCATGACCCTTTAAACAAAGGCACTACACTCATAGGCACTCCTTCAAGAACCGCGCGTTATTCAACCAAACGGAACAGTCCAAACTCTCCTGGTCCCTAAACAACTCCAAATACGACCTAGTGGTAGAATGGTAAATAGTCCAAATGGTCTAACTCGGCCACAAAATTTAAAGGTAAATACTCACTTTGCATATCAGAAAGAAAAAAGAAATATTATTATGTAAGGAAACTGCTTAATGAATTCAATGAACGGATAGTCAAGTGCAGGCACAGAGGTAGATTCCAGATTTAACAGTATTCTCTCTCTCTCTCTCTCTCTCTTCTCTCTCTCTCTCTATATATATATATATATATATATATATATATATATATATATATAGGTGCGTGTGCAGTATACACAAATTTGAATTGATGAGAATGTATATAAAAGCCAATGGGTGCATATGCAGATTTCGATTCTTTTACGGGTTTGCTCATTTTTGCCGACAGTAATTTGAGGGAAAAACTTTCTGTAAGACAACATAATTGAATGGAGACGTATGTAACGAAATTTGAATATATTTTATTTTAAATTTCTTGTATGTTTACCTTGTTCTAATCTCTTCTGGCACAAACAAACAATTGGAATCGAAAGCAGTGAACAGTTGGACTTCGTGGGATTTAGATGACTGTTTTGAAGTGTGAAGGCAGAAAAACACACACTGAGAAGAAGAAGAAGAAGAAGAAGAAGAAGAAGGAGGAGGAGGAGGAGGAGGGGAAGAGGAGGAGAAGAAGAAGATTTTTTCATATTTCATCAATAAAACTATCGATAAATGGATGCCATCTTTCTTATTTCAATTAACGAGATTGATTATAGATTTGTAAAACATACACCCGTGTATACAATCTCTCAAAAGATACCTTCATTAATCATGATCCTATGCAAAGCTATTAACAGAAAAAAACCTTCAGACATGTAGATATAAGATACACACACACTCACACACACACACACACACACACACACACACACACACACACACACACACACACACACACACACAGAGTCTCTCTCTCTCTTTCTCACATACACGCACACCTATACACACACACACACACATGTATATATATATATGTAAGTTGATGAATGGAAATGAATCCAACAATACGTTGAAAAGAAAATAAATAAAGGAAAGAAAACGTTGAATGGATAAAATTGATTTAATGAATTACCAACACGTGTTTCAGCCAGGAGTTTGTTCATGTACACATAGTATTCTATTTATTACTATTGTAGATATGAAACAAAATAATAAAAATAATAGAAAAATATTAAATTAAGTATATATAAGTATATATATATATTTATTTATACATGATAAAATGCATTTAGCATCGATTCACAAAAATTCCATGCATTGAATTTATATATTCTAATATATATTTATAATTATAACTATCTATTTATCTATATCTATGCATCTATCTATCTATCAATCTATCTATCTAATCTATCTATCTATCTATCTATCTATCTAATATATAAAGGAGAGATTTTGGTATGTACGTGTCGACGTATAACTCCAAAACGGGAGGTCACTGAGATTTAAAATCTTGCATACACATTGATATTCTTCTAACTAAGAAACACTCCAAATTTGGTTATTGATTTTTATTGATTAAGGGATATGATTAATTAATTAAACCAAAATCAAACGATTTTCGAAATCTATAAAATAGCTGCTACTGCTGATATTCCAGCTACAATCAGCACGCAAACCCCACCCTGCTGCCTCTTTGCCTATGTCCGCTCTATTTCTACTGCGTGTTATGTAAAAAAGAAAAATGAAAGCCTTTTTATCAATATCTTTACGAATACTTTCAGATTTTTTAGAATAAAATGTATCCATTTTTAATCAGCGAATCAAATTTGAATTAATATGCGAATTAGCAATTACAAAAACTGAATGTAAAATAGTCTTACACACGACAAAGTTTTTGAAAAAATCCTTCAAGCGATTAAAAAAAGTGATTCTTAGAATAATTTGATTAAATATATCCAGTGAAACTCAAAACGTTTTTGAAACGTTCAAAACGTTCTGTATACAGACTGACCCAGAAACACAGAACACAGAACACAAATTATTTATTTATCAAAATAAAAACAGAACCCACAAATTTTGTAATAAAACTGTTAATTTTAACTAGGGGGTTTTAGGGGTTAGGGTTAGGTGTGGGGTTTAGTGTTAGTTTAATGGTAAAATAAATAAATAATTTGGGTTCTGTTTTTTCTAGGTTACCTGTAATATGTTTTCATTTTCCGACCGATTCGCAAGTTTAGCCATATGATGTCATCCCTCAAATCTGACGAAAAGAAAATTTCTTGACCTCCCACCAAGCAGGATTAAATTAAGATCGTTTTTACGTGTTGATTTTTATGGGTCATCCTTCGAGGACCGAACTCGGTATTCAGTAGTAATAGATCTGCAAACGATTATATTAAACCATGTTTTTATCTCCTCTACCCGGGCTTAGCCGGGTAGCCGCTGCTAGTATATATATATATATATATATATATATAATATATATATATATATAATTCCTAAGCATATATGAAGCTAGATGGAAAAGAATATGAGAGAAGTTGGGTTATCCTTATACTTTTTAACACCTTCATGCCCATTCGTTTCGGTTCAAACTTTCATGTTCACAGCCTTTGCCAAACTGACCCCCCTCATCGCTCACATTCAATTCTATTGCATTGCCCCTACCGACCGTGTCCAACCATTTACTTCCGGTGGTCAACCCTGTCTTCCCATGACCACCAATTGATTGCTCTTCGTACGTGCTTTTGGCCAAATGACAGATTTCCCTGTCAGTCCATTATTCGTGTTTCCACGGTGAACCAAACCGGACGACCGCCGTCCTGGCTCAGCCATTAATTATTTTTTCTAGAATCTTCCTGATAAATCGCCACTGTTTTCACCTGAGTCCCAACACAACGGCCAACCGCTTCTCTTAGCTTCCATTCACCTTTGCAGACTGCAGAGTGTGAGCCTGAAAACCCGTTGGTGAAGAATGCGCTGGCTATATTTCACTGTATTATGAGGACGTTATTTTTCCAAAGTTTTCCCCGAGCTGATAATATATCGGAAAAACTCCAAACGCTTTTACATGCTGGACGGAGATCGATGTTAAGCCGAGGAGATTATACTAAGCCAAAAATACGTAAAGCCGGATAGAACCACAAAAATAAAAATACTGTGTCCTCAGTTCTTTGAAACACGTGTTTAATCAAGAACCTCCTCTCAAGAACCTCCTCCCCCAAGAAGCACCCCTCTGTAGCATCATTGTATAGAACAATATTTTTTGGTCGATTTTTGTATTGGCTGATATCAAAATTAATCAGCTCCTCTTTTATAGAACATGCCCTCTGTAGCTTCATGGCATAGAAAAATATGAATTTCATAAGATAATATAAAAATATAATGGGCAGATTTCATTGTTTTCTATTATATTGACTAACAAGAATATGCGCCCTCCTGGCGTAAGTTTTAATGTATTGAAATATATAAATTAGAAAGACTAACAAAATTAATCAATTTTGTATACCCTTTCTTTAATTCTATTATTCTTCTGCTCATCTTTGGTATCTTACGTTCTTCTTCTAGCGTCTCTTCTAACGTCTCTGTTCTTGCTGGTTGGTCGTACTTGATTCATTTCTTCTTCTAGGTCAGTCTTGTTGCCAAGATATTCATCAACCACAAAACCATATTATTTATTTAAACCTTTATTTACTTAACTAAACATATTTCTCTAACTAACACAACGCGCGTGTGCAAGTGAGCTCCAGCTAAAGCAGACACATCTTATCTGCCTGACGTCCAAGCTGAAAACTGAGAGCCAACCAGGTCCCACGTGACTTCACGTATTTCGCGGGCTTTCTGTAATATTCCATGGAAAGTCACGCCCGTGATATGAAAGGGGGCCACCCCTTTCAGAAATACAGGGGGTTGACACTAATCTATGCATAGACTATGTAACATCAATAACGCATTGAAAAGGATTACATTTATTTTAATTATGTTTTAATTGGTTTGTGTATAAAATCATTTGTGTTTTTTTGGTGTGTCTTAGCTATTTTTGCTTTGATATAATTTGTTCTTATGGTTAGAATCGTAGAAAATGGACTCCTCGACCCGAATTTAAATTCTTGACGAGGATGTTAGGATTTCCTATAACGCTAATACCCTTGGGAAAAGTATGATTCTACTCTCCCTCCATCTATGAGTAAATAACAGGGCAGACTGAGTTCTTTAATCTTGGCTAGGCAACCAATCTAGGAGAGGAGAAAACTCTGAATTTAAACCTTTTAAAATCCTCTTTAGAAATTGACCTTGTGTCACATCCCGCTCGTGCGGAGGGGTTGGTAAATACATATAAATCGCAAATAAGAGAAAAAGAGCAGGAGACATTATTTGATACACTGAATTTGTAAAGATTTACGAAGAAAAGTAAAAGAAATAAGGAAAATATTTTCTTATGAATTACAAATTATAATGAAAAGAAAAAAGAATTTCAAATGTGACAAAGAAAAAAATGATTTTTTTAGTTTTCAAAAAACTAAGTAACTTTCATCTTATATAAAAAAGAAAAGTGAAACCTAACGATCATTTTGTGAGGACTGATAAATGCTGTTTAATAAATGTCGTTGAATGGCAAACGTTTATGGTATTCATTGCTTGTACAACAGGAGGACTTAAGTCTTGATTTGCGAACAATCAGAAGAAAGTATGACATAGAGATACACACCACACCAACACACACACACACACACATATATATATGTATATATATATATATTTATATGAAGTGACTAAAGAGTGGAAGAATATATATATATATATATATATATATATATATGTATGTTAGCGAGGATATGAAGTCAACGGCGCCTGATTACAGACAGTTTCTCGCCTATGCGATTTTCAGACCGTGTGGGGATTTTGATTCAGCAGTTTTTGTTATATACGCAGTGGTTTGGTCCTTTAATGAGGTAAGAGCAGGGAGGGAATTTTGACTCCGCGTCCAGGCTTAACTTCAATATGAATGCTCTATTAATGATGTCCAGCATTGCTAACTTATAAATATAGCACATATATTACATATAATACACACAAAACACACACACACACACACAAACACACACACATATATATATAATATTACACACGAATACACATACATATATATGTGTGTTTGTATGTGTGTTTCTAAAAATATATTTTATATATATATATATATATATATATATATATATATATATATAATATAAGTAATGTCGGTCGGGGGCGGCCTAATGTCGGTATGAGTCATACGCAGTCTATTCCCCTTTTCAATAGGCGCTAGCCCAAGGAGATTGTTTTTAGGGTGTGGAGCGCCACACCTACCATCGGCTCCTTGCTTTACCGCACAGATCCCTATGTAACTCGATACGCTGAGTCGGTGAGGGCCGGTATCGAACTAGGAACCTTGTGATTTCTAGCCGAACGCTCTACCGACTGAGCTAACCCGGCCTTTATATATATATCATTATATCTATTTTAGTACATTTGTTTGAACTACGTACCTATTTGACGTGTGATTTACACTCAGTCACCACTAGAAAATAATGGGAGCTAAGGAAGAAAGAAAGTTAGATTGACAGAAAGAAAGAAACACAAAAGAAAGAAAGAAAGAAAGAAAGAAAAGAAAGAGACACAAAATAAAGAAAGAAATTTCCAGTGTTTAATTATAAACAACAACCAAAATTTAATGTTTAACATGACATGTTAATGTTTTATTTATGGTTTATTCAACTGAAAAGAATTTGTTAAATGTGAAAATAAAGAAATTAAAGACAAATAAGAAAAAAAGATCAGTGAGGAGGTCAAAGAGTGTAGAAAAAAAATGAAGTCCTAAAGAAGAAGCAATATATATGATATATTATATTGGCGGTTTTCTTGGATATCTTTAAAAAATAGCAAAAAGTCATTTTTCCTGAGCTCGGAAGTTGCCCATGAATATAAAATAAAATTAAATTAAAAAAAAAAAAAACAACTACAAATAAACATGGTGCGGGTGTTTAATAGTCTGAAAATATTTTTATGTCATATTGGAAACTATTTTTTTTTTATCTCTTTTGAATTTTGTAAATATTTTATATGCCAAACTGTTTATAGCTTATATTAGAAAAAGACAAGAAAAACCGAATCATTAATTTTTTTCTGGATTTTATTTATGCATATGTAAAGTCGTCGGGGCGGCCTTATTTCGGTATCAGCCATGCAGCGAGGGAGTCTATCCCCTTTTCAATAGCGCTAGACCAAGGAGATTATTTTAGCGTCTGAGGTGGAGCGCCACACCTACCATCAGCTCCTTACTTCACCGCACAGATCCCTGTGCTACTCATACGCTGAGTTGGCGAGGGCGGGTATCGAACTAGGTACCTTGTGGTTTCTAGCCGAATGCTCTACCGACTGAGCTAACCCGTTCATATGATATTCGTTTTCCTTAAATGTTTAGCAGTTATCATCTTGCAACACGTTTTCGTTAAAAACAAACTACCGAGATCATCCAAGAATAAATGCAAAAATGTAAATCCTGATTATCAGGTGTTGCTTGTCCGCCGAATTCTTATTTTTTAGGAGTTTCCTCACCTCAGCTAAATAATTATGTTTTTATCGTAAATAAAGAAAAGGAAGAAATGACATGCTACGCAGGAAAAATATAACAAGAAAGAAATAAATAAATAAAGAAAGAAAGAAAGAAAGAAAGAAGTAGAAAGCCAATGAGAGGGGGTAAGCGCACGGAAACGATAACGCTGTTCTGTTTCAATTGAACATAAGGAAAATATGAAAAGGATGAAAGAAAGTTAAAAAGTGTGTGTGTGTGTGTGTGTGTGTGTTTGTGTGTGTGTGTGAGTGAGTGAGAGAGCGAGAGCGAGCGAGAGAGAGAGAGAGAGAGAGAGAGAGAGAGAGAGGGTGAGAGAGAGAGAGAGAGAGTCAAATCAAGATTATTATACGTTTTACATATTGAAATATTTAACCATAGCTCTTAAGTAAACGTATAAAACGTTGTAATGATTAGATTATCATACTATAGTATACACACAGGTCCTGCTAGTATTTCCTATTACAAAAGGATTAAACTTGATTTATATGTCAATTACTAAGCTAAGTTCATTCTGGCATAAGGTCAGAAGTGAGAGGCATCCAGTAAAAAGCAAAGTTTTTATATATATTTGGTAAAGAAAAATGGTTAAAATTCTCATTTTGCAGTTTTGGATCTATTTCTACCCATAGGTATCTGTGTATACCTATCATCAGGCCGTTAACTTTATTGAAAATGGTGAATAAAAGATTCATGAGGATTTATATACATTTTTTTTTAATCCTAAAAGGTTTCGATTCCAGTTCTTCTCATACTTACTTCTTGTTCATACTATATATATATATATATATATATATATATATATATATATATATATATGCACTCGCTGAAAAAATATGTGCCAGATCGTCGGTGAGAGAATGAAAAAATGGTAAAATAATATACCAGAACCTCGTCAAGGGACCGAGAAAACTGGATGCTTTCATTCGTGCCAGTAGTATTCGGCACACTTGGAACAATGCCACAACACCGGCACTAAAATCGAGATTGGATGAATCTGAAATTTTCGAAAGAATCGTGACTGGTCGGAACATTCTGGAGAGTTAAGAAACTTTGCAAACATAAACATCATAAAAAAGAATCTGTTCTTGAGAATGAAACACCTAAAATTCACTGGGACTTCGAAATAAAGACGGATCACCTTATCCCAGCCAGGAGACCAGACTTAGGATTGATTAACAAAAAAAAAAAAGAAGAAAAAAAAAGAGAACTTATCAACTCGTAGATTTTGCAGTTCCAGCAAATTCCAAGGTAAAGAGGAAAGAAAACGAAAATATAGAAAAATACCTGGGCCTTGCTAGAGAATTGATAAAAAAAAACCTGTGGCATGTAAGGGTGAAAACGATACCAATTGTAGTCGGTGCATTTGAAACGATCCCCAAAGGCTTAGAAAAAAGTTATATTTTTCGATTATACCGCTTTCTGTTTCAAATCTTTTTATCAGCATTCTTATTTAGTTTCATTATTCTTTCTAATTTAATATATTTTATTACATTAAAACCTGAATACTTGCACCATGAGGGTGAATATATTTAATAATAATAATAATAATAATAATAATAATAATAATAATAATGACAATGTTTCCTCTACGTATCCATGTCGATGTCATCTCATGTGCAATTTCCTTTGTCGTCGGAAGTGTCCATCAGTTTGCTTTTCTTCCACTTTTTTTTTGTTTTGTTTTGAGATTTTATAGTTACTGTTTTTCTTTGGGGAATCTAAAGAGAAAAACTCAATCGCTTTTAATAGCATCCCAGAACAACGCCAAAAGAACCAATTCCATAAAAGCCAGAATCGATAAGACTCCGAAGAATAGAAAGTGTAGGCTTCATGGAAAGAAAGAAAGAAAGAAAGAAAGAGGGTGAGGGGATTGAGGGATGAGATGGGACAATGAAGCACATAATAAGTGATAATAATAAGTGAAAAACAACAAACAAGCCTAGAAGGGGAGTATAAGAATAGAAACGATTCGTGGGGACAGCTGATCCCCGGGAATTGTGAAAACAACTGAGTTTTTACCCTATAAACTTGTTTTGTATGCACGGACCAGACTCTTTCCAAGAAAAGGAGACCAACAAAATTCGACATGTTTTTGAGTTAAAAACGTAATATCGACCAGAACTGTTGACCTTGTTTCAGTTCGAAAGAAAAAAAAAAAAAAGAACTTTTTCAGCTTGTAGATTTCGCTGTTTCAACAGTTCATAAAAATGAAACCGAATGAAAACGAAAAGTTGAATAAATACCGGGACCTTAACAAAGAACTGAAAAAGCTATGGAATATGAAGGTGACCAATTAGAGTAGGAGACATGGAAACAATTTTAAAGAACCTGAAAAAGAATCTAGGAGATACATAGATACGGGAAGGATTTATACTGTGCAGAGAAATGTGGTATGGGGATCGGTTAGAATACTGAGAAATGTCTTTCTTGTAAAAGTAACGTAAAGTAAAGGCCATCACCTCCTACGGATATGAAAATTCACAAAGAGTATAATAATTGGAACGGTCCCAAAGGATCTGGAAAATAATTTGGGTAAATTGGAAATCAGAGGAGGGATCGAGACCAAACTACAGCATTAAGATCGGCTAGAATACTCAAAAAAAGTCCAGCAGGCCTGAAGAGACTTTCTGTCACTTAGCCTCCAGTGAACAACCGGTAATCTTAATAATGAAATGTATTGTGTACAGTGCTCAGGTGCACCACAACTCATCAAAGTCTCATGTCAAGTACACAGAATGTATTAGTGTCAGGAACATGAACAGTTTACAGTAATAATATGCATGTATGTGTGTGTGTGTGTGTGGAAAGGGGCATCAGGCACAGTGTTGGCGGACTACAGGAAGCACTGAATCTTTCAAAAGCCTCCATGGCTTTGAAAGATTCAGTGTTTCGGCAGCCTACAGTGGACGCAGGCAGCTTATTCCATGCCTCGGCAATTCTGAGCATGAAAAATGTTTCCGAAAGTCATGTGAGCAATGCTGTTTTCTGACTTTGTAGGCATGCCCACCTGTGTTAGAAACATGGAGATCAAAAAGATGCTCAAGTTTGCTGTTATTAAGATGATTAATGACCTTATGAGCGTTTACCAGGTCAGTTGTCAGACACCGGAGTTTCAACGAATCCATTCCCAGGGCAGCAAGACGTTCAGAATATGGCAGATGCCTGATGGAGGGTATTCGTTTGGTTGTACGTCTCTGTACAGTTTCTAGGAGGTTAATGTTCTGAGCAAGATAGGGGTTCCAGACTGGTGATGCAAATTCCAAGTGTGGCCGCACCTAGCTTTGTACAGCTTTAAATAGATAACCGGTGAGCGGCTGACAAAGGTCTTGCTGAACGACGTCAGTACACCCTCGGCCTTTTTGACATTCTTTCATGTAATCATAGCTGATTAATAAGGAGTTATATTTTGGTAAGGGGGTGACAAGACTTTTGGACCATGTTCTATAAAGAAATTTATTCATTCCTTTGAGAAACAAAAAAGTAACTTTTTACTTTGTATATTCAACATAAAAAATGAAATAAAATTAAGTAAATAAATAAAATAAATGAAAGAATAAAATCTTATTCATTTATTTTATCATTCTAATTTAATCAACAAATTGAATAAATTAGACTAAATAAATCCTTAACTATTAACGTTTTACAATTTAAGCATTAATTTGATCCTCTTTTTATGACCGTAATTTTGTTTTTTCGTCGACGATGATTAAAATCTGAAGTTTTTATTTTAGAGTACCAAAGCCAAAAAAAAAAAAAAAAAAAAAGAAAAGAAACAACAAAACGAGCCCCGTCTTTAAAACTAACCATTCTAACAAAATAAAAACTTTTAGAATATACACATTGAAGTGAATATTAAAATAAATAAAATATATTTAGTATTGTAAAATAACGGGTGAAAGAAAAATAAAACATTTATTGCAAAAACACGGACATAAAATGATGGTTCAGTTTATTTTATCATAGGAATTTACGAGGAAATAGTTAAGGATTACCAAACAACAGGCTATAATAATAATAATAATAATAATAATAATAATAATAATAATAATAATAGGATGAGGGCGTTTGTGATAATCACCAAAAACCTGGAAAAGAAACTCTATGAACTGGAAAATAGAAAAAAACAATTGAAACCATTCAGACGTATTATTTTCTGATTCTTTTACATAGTATATTTTTTATTTACAAAACCGAACAAAACGTTTAGGTGTTTGCTAGGAGCTGCAACGGATTAATGACATTTCAGTTCATTTCAATGGGGAAATTGATTTGATATACAAGGAAATTGAGTTACGAGTACAAACGAATTAAACTAGGTAACACTATATTATATATATATATATATATTATATATATATATATATATATATATATATTGTTTAAATCGAATTAAACGCATTTACCTTAAAATTGTTAGTAACTACTGACAAAATTAAAACTATATATATATTATATATATATATATATATATATTATATATATATGAGGTTAAGTAAACAAACAAATGTGTTTATTTTTATATGGCTTTAAGCCGACAATTTTTGGGGGATATGTGCTTAATTGAAGTCATACCTAATTTTGAAAATTAATTAGTTAGTAATTAGTGAATTTAGGCGGGCATCTATGTTCAAATGTAAGGCTAAACAAAACCGAGAAAATGTCAATCCCTGAATGTACATTTCGACCTATAACCTTGCTGATGAGACCTAATAGGTCGAAATGTACATTCAGGGATTGACATTTTCTCGATTTTGTTTTATCAGTTTACGTATAGGCCGACATTTCGTGCTACTTTTTCTAAATCCAATCTCACAGACAAGTTAAAGAGACAGTTCTTCCAGGCCATTGTCGTATCAGTGCTGCTGTATGGCTGCACCACCTGGACCCTAACTAAGCGACTAGAGAATAAACTAGATGGGAGCTGCACAAGAATGCTGCGGGTGATCCTGAACAAGACGTGGAAACAACACCGAGAAAACAGCTGTACGGTCACCTGCCACATATCACCCAAACCATCCGAGTAAGACAGACAAGACACGCGGGACACTGCTGGAGAAGCAAGGACGAACTCATAAGCGACGTCCTCCTGTGGAAGTCAACACATGGGCATGCCAGTGTGGGCCGACCAGCAAAGACGTACATTGATCAGCTCTGTGTGGATACAGGATGCTGCATAGAGGACCTCCCGAGAATGATGAGTGATAGGGACGGATGGAGAGATATTGTCATGGATATCCGCGCTGACAGCGCGACATGATGATGATGATGATGATGATATTCAACAACAACGTAAATTAGCTACCCTTTAAGAAGTGTGAGAATCGTATTCAGTAACAATGTTCAGCAACACGTGTGTTAGAATTCACATAGGCGTTTGTTTGATTTTACGTAAATGTCGAAAGCATGTCAAAAGCATTCTCTTTCCCGGACAACATCAAAGACGTCACACCCTGATTCCTTTCGCTTCTTCCAAATTCCAATGACTCTACGTTCCCAGACTTTTCCCGCCAGTCCACTGACAATTCCAAGTGTGATTCTTCATCTCCTCTCCAAGAACCTTTCCGACCAACCCGGACAGATTCTAATCTTCCTGACCGCCACGTGCCCCCCCCCCAACCCCCGATACTTCAACTTTATTTGCCATGGGTCCACAGGATTATTCATTAACTTCCCCCGGAGAACTGAAAACTGACAAGATGCTTTGTCCTAAATTCATGTCAGATGCTAAATCTTGAGATATTTGAAGCTAATGATATTTCTCGTCAAAATCCGAGATCAAAATTCTCACGAGACTTATGTCTCTTCACTACTTTCATCATTTTTAGATAATTCAATTGCTGAGTTACATACATAAGTTTATTGATGCGTGCTTAGCATAATGGTTATCGTCGTTGGAAACGGAATTGGCGACCCGAATTCAAATTCTGGACGAGGCTGAATGCGGTTCATTTCACGCTGATCCTCTTAGTGTTAGACACCCACGAACATATCACGGGTATATAATCTGGAAGAGAGACATCTCGGGTATATAATAGAGATAGATAGATAGATAGATAGATAGAGAGAGAGAGAGAGAGAGAGAGAGAGAGAGAGAGAGAGAGAGAGAGAGAGAGAGGATCACATAATTTGAAATGTATTTCTATGTTAAATTACATAAGTATCAACTCGTGGCTTAAATTAGGTCAAACATTTCATTTCTTAACATCTTATAAAATGATTTTAATGTTTTATCCGACCGTATTTATTTATTTAAAAAAAAATTATTCGCTTTGCAAACTCACTTCTCCCTAATCTCAATTATCTACCCAGAGCTGAATGGGTGACCCAACGTGTCACGTTTTTTCTAGTATATATATATATATATTATATATATATATATATATATAAAGGTTTATTATATTCGTTATCTTACTTGGCAAATGCCGTCCATGTAAGCAACAGGTATGTAAGCACAAATGTATATAGGATAGTTTGCATTCAAAGTTACTCATATAATGAAGAGAGAGAGAGAGAGAGAGAGAGAGAGAGAGAGAGAGAGAGAGAGGGAGAGAGAGAGAGGAGGAGGAGGGAGGGAGGGAGAGGGGAGTTAGATAGAGTAGGGTTGACAGATGATTCTTAGATGATAGTTATGAGGGTCTTACTTTTTAACTTCTTACTGCTTCGACTGTTTCTTCTATCTGTCGTCTAACTCGGCCGTCTTGATCTTCCTTTGATCTGTTGGGTTTCTTTTAAGGGCATTGTCTTCTTCTTTCTGTTGATTCTTCTTTGGTCATTGTTTTTTTAATATTCAATTAACAAACAAGAGGTTTATTTCGCAACCCTGCCATGATTCCACCGAGGGGCAGCTGACAACAACGTCTACGCTCCTCGAAAGTCTGTTCCCATCTAAAGCTAATTCCACGCGTCTAATCATGCGCTTTTCTAAGGGTTAAGCAAAAGGTTATTACCCGTCAACAACTGTCGGGTAACTTTCGATGGACCCCGTTATTCGAAGTCTAACGGACCCTATTCAAAATTCTAACTACAGGTACGTTCTTAATTTATAAGCTGATTATAAATTATGTAACATTAGGAAAGATATGAATATATCTATTGTTTCCCTGGCTGTGTGTAAATAGTAGGACAGACTGTGTCATTTAGCCTTGGTTGGGCAATCAGTCTAGGAGAAAAATTCTTAATTCAAACCAGCAGTACTCTGCTTAAAAATTAGCTTTGTATCACATCCTGTCCGTAGCGGAAGGGTTGGGTGAATAGATACACAAGTTCACTTTTTTTACACCTATTTGCATGAAGATTTCTCCATCACTGCGACGATAACGTCAGCTAAAAAGTAGATTATTGTAGTGACGGAAAAAATAAAAATGCATTTCTATAACGTAGATATAAAATGACGCTAGACTAAACTAGGAAAATTTGTAAATCTATTTTTTATGTGAGAAATTTATTTTATCAGTAAGTAAACTAATAACAAATAAGAAGCAAAATAGTTTTATTCAAATAGCTGAACATTCTGGCTTCATAAATATTCCTTAAACAAATAGATTACATTATTTGGCAGTAAATAAACTAATAACAGATAAGACGCAAAATAGTTTTATTCTAATAGCTGAACATTCTGGCTTCATAAAATATTCCTTAAACAAAATAGATTACATTATTTGGCAGTAAATAAACTAATAACAGATAAGACGCAAAATAGTTTTATTCTAATAGCTGAACATTCTGGCTTCATAAAATATTCCTTAAACAAAATAGATTACATTATTTGGCAGTAAATAAACTAATAACAGATAAGACGCAAAATACTTTTATCTAATAGCTGAACATTCTGGCTTCATAAAATATTCCTTAAACAAAATAGATGAAATTATTTGGCAGTAAATAAACTAATAACAGATAAGACGCAAAATAGTTTTATCTAATAGCTGAACATTCTGGCTTCATAAAATATTCCTTAAACAAAATAGATTACATTATTTGGCAGTAAATAAACTAATAACAGATAAGACGCAAAATAGTTTTATTCTAATAGCTGAACATTCTGGCTTCATAAAATATTCCTTAAACAAAACAGATTACATTATTTGGCAGTAAATAAACTAATAACAGATAAGACGCAAAATACTTTTATCTAATAGCTGAACATTCTGGCTTCATAAAATATTCCTTAAACAAAATAGATTACATTATTTGGCAGTAAATAAACTAATAACAGATAAGACGCAAAATAGTTTTATCTAATAGCTGAACATTCTGGCTTCATAAAATATTCCTTAAACAAATAGATTACATTATTTAACAGTAAATAAACTAATAACAGATAAGACGCAAAATAGTTTTATCTAATAGCTGAACATTCTGGCTTCATAAAATATTCCTTAAATCAAATAGATGAAATTATTTAGCAGTAAATAAACTAATAACAGTTAAGACGCAAAATAGTTTTCTTCTAATAGCTGAACATTCTGGCTTCATAAAATATTCCTTAAACAAAATAGATGAAATTATTTAACAGTAAATAAACTAATAACAGATAAGACGCTATACACTTTTTGTTTAATTGCTGAACATTCTGGATTCATAAAATATTCTTTAAGCAAACTACATTAATTATTTTAATTAATAGTATAATATTTTAGTATTCAACATTTGTGAAGAAGCGGTTCCACGTCATTAAATGATTGAAGAATTTTCAAAGATTTGACCCAGAACACATAAACTGGCCATTTTGCATGGCTAAATAGCTACGATAGACACATGAACACTTGGTTAACCTCAAATTAATCAATTTTGACAGCAAACTGAGTTATTCGTCACTTATAATTCACTATAATTTCCTGAGAATGATACACACATTTATTCATCACCCCTTCAAAACCTTTAAACATCCGGCTGGGAATTAATTTTAGTCATCACTCATTCTTATAACTTTTCTTATGGAGGCTCGTGGTGTAATGTTTATCACCATAAGATATGGACAGGACAAGACGAGTTCAAATCCTGGATGACTCTCTCAACATTTCAAATAGCGTTAATATCCTTGGGAAAGGTATGCATCCAACTAATCTCCTTTCAGCAATGAGTAAATTGTAGAGTAGACTGGGTTCATTAACTTTTTCCAGGTAACCAGAATAGGAGAAGGAAAACTGTGAATCCAAACCGCTTAAGAAATTGAAATTGTGTCACATCCTGCTCATGCGCAGGCGTTGATTAGATGTATATAACCTTTTTATTATGAGCGGTACAGTTTCCGTTGGGAAAGAATTGGTACAAATCAGGCACGGGCCACTTCTTTCAAGAACCGGTGTGGTGCCCATTTATGGGTTAGATAGAAAAATTAT
Source organism: Doryteuthis pealeii (assembly GCA_023376005.1). NCBI lineage: Eukaryota > Metazoa > Mollusca > Cephalopoda > Myopsida > Loliginidae > Doryteuthis > Doryteuthis pealeii. The sequence continues at coordinate 50,650,263 of CM042156.1, read as the reverse complement.
TTGGATTATTTGGATTATTCGGATAATTATCCTCATCTTTACTGCCATTTGTACAACTCGAGAACCTTCTTGTAATCGGGTGACATCACGGAATTTTTTAACCTAAGTCTTTATCAATCACGAGAGTATCCTGTTCTCATCTCGCTAACCAGAGCTGCTATAGTGTTAAGCGGTGTTAATTATTATTCTATATCACTGTCGCTCTTGTCCATTGATTGAACCTGCAGCATAGATATAACTGTCACTTAGAACTGTCTTAAACCAACACCTTTATCCTCTACGCTATGTGCCCAATTGGATTACAAGAAGTTTCCAGAGTTCGAAAAGAAGGTTCTCTAGGTTGAGAAAGCTCCCGAGTTTAACAAGAAATACATAAAGAAGGCCGGAGGCTACATCAGCTGAAACGTTCTACAGATAACAATAAAGATGAGGACAATAGTTCGATTATTCCAAATAATACAAATTATCAAGCCTCATCTAAAAGATTTAGAGAAATAGAAAAGTTTGATAAAAATGTGTTTAAAAATTGAGTTTAAAAAATTGAATACCTATCAAGAGTAAGTAAAAAAAAAAACGTATTCGGTATGAAATAACCCAGCATGTGTTGACATGCCGTAAAATCCAACCAACGAATATCATAATTTATTTCGAGCAGATGTTTTCTTTTCCAATGAAATAAGAACGTCATCATCGGTATCAATGAACCATTTTAACACTGACATGAGAATAAAAATTATTTTTTTAAAAGACCCATCAACTTTGAAGGAATGACAAATTACATTTAATTATCATCAATTGAAAACGCCTAAAATCTGTCATTTGAATGTTACCTTTGAAAATTGAATGATAATCAAATTAGGTATAAAATCTATCACTAAATAAATATCGATCCATTTTCTATAATTATTTTACAGAAGCATTAGATTGATTTATTCAATATTGAAATTGAATAAAATGGTTTAGTTGTTATCATCCTGATCACTTTTAAAAGGAGGTGAGATTTATTGTAAAGGTTAAATTAGGACTACCAAGAAACATACACCTGGAATGAATGGGTACGTTGGCCAGGAGGCACACTTTGAAATATTGACATCAAACAGATAGTTGTTGTTCAATGGCTGATGGAAATTTGTATCATCAATCAGCAAAGAAAAAAAGTTTAATCTTAAATCAGAAAAGGGTTGGGTGAGCCTTATTCATTTCATAAAATCGATAGACTAAAAACAAAATAATATATCTTAATTTTATCAATAACTAGAATATGTTATCATTTACACACTAGCAGAACTTGTGTATATACCACAGTATGAGAATCTAATTATTTCAACGTTTGATATGTTTACTTAAGAGCTATTGCTAAGTAGTTCAATATGTAAAAAGTATAATAATCTTGATTTAACTCTCTCTCACTCTTTTTTCTTTCCTTCTTTTCATCTTTTCTCTATGTTCGATTGAACCAGATTAGCTTTATCGCTTTCCGCATTCACCCTCTCTATATATTTCTACTTCTTTCTTTCTTTCTTTCTTTCTTTCTTTCTTTTATTATATTTTTCTGTGTAGCATGTTCTTTTTCTTCCCTTTCTTTCTTTATAATAAAAAAAGGGAATCTTATTATTTGTTATTTAGGTGGGGTGACGAAACTCATAAAAAATAACAATCGGGCTGATAAGCAACACCAGATAATCTGAGTCATATTTTTGCATTTCATGCTTTGGGTGGTCTCATTTTTAACCAGAGGTTGTTTCAAGATGATAACGGTCATATAATTAAGGAAGAGTATCCATATATAGAGAGATGAGAACTCCAAAGTGCAGTCACCATGCTGTAATTGCTAACGTGTTGGATTACAAGATCGTAGTAAGTAAGTTCGAATTCCAATCACGCTAGTTTGTTTACTTTTGGACTAATACCCTTCAAAAAGATATTAAATCCCCTCATACCCCATCTATGGGTTAAATAGTACCATTACTGTTCCACAAGTATGAGAAACTGTGGGATATTAGGGTGAAGATGATAGGATTGTTAGTTGGTGCTATTGGATCGAGACAATCCTAACAACTGTATTGTTAAGATCTGCTAGAATACTAAAGGGAATAATAATAATAATAATAATAATAATAATAATAATAATAATAAGAAGAAGAAGAAGAAGAAGAAGGAGAAACTACACACTACTACTACTACTACTAACTATACTACTACTACTACTACTAATAATAATAATAATATAGAAGAAGAAGAAAAGAAGAAGAAGAAAGAAGAAGAAGAAGAAGAAGAGTAATAATAATAATAATAATAATAATAATAATAATAATAATGGTCGACAATAATAATGTGGTCGAGAATGTTTTTTAAACATCGGACATCACAGTCACAAGAGGCGTTGTAATTTCAGGGGCACAAAAACATTATTATGGCCTTCCGAGACTGAAATGCCAATACATAATAATAATAATAATAATAATAATAATAATAATAATAATAATAATATATGGAATATGAAAGTGAAAGTGATACCAATTGTAGTTGGTGCACTTGGAACAGTCCCAAAAGGATTGGAAAAGGGTCTGGAATGTTTGGAAATCAGAGGAAGGGTTGAAACCATTCAGAACACTGCACTGCAATTTGCCAGAATACTCTGAGTCCTGGAGACCTGAGGAGACTTGCTGTCACTCAGACCCAGTGAAAGACCATTAGATAATGCTGATGTGAAACTCAAATGGAGCAAATAATAAATAATAATAATAATAATAATAATAATAATAATAAGAAGAAGAAGAAGAAGAAGAAGAAAAGAAGAAAAACGAATTTTCATTGACAAAGGAAATTTTGAGGGGCAGCTGCTAACGTATGAAAAAAAACGCTTATGCATTTATTAGAAAACAGATGACAGATGACGGTTAAATGTCCTATAGAAAATTATACATACCATCCAATATAGAAAGAGTACGTATATATAGATAATACACACATACATTCACACGCACACTCTAACAAACATGCATACACACAGAGAGACACACAAACAAACACGCACACATACACACACTCACACAAAACACACACACACAGTGACACACTCTCACAAACACGCACAAAAACACACACATACACACACTCAAACAAATGTGCATATACGAACACACACACACACGCGTACACACATATTTATAAGCCATGTATTTGCTTTACTTTCATACACTCATTGCCACGATTATTTTTCACAATAAGAAAATATATGTGAAATATATTCTTTCATTTTTCCCGCCACTTTGATAAGACGCGCCATCTTGGAAATAATTTCCGTTTTGCAATTCTTCATATTTCTACGTTCAGCCAAAAAAAAAAAAAAAATATGGCGGCATAAAAGTTTGTCTATTTGACGTGACAAAAACATAATTTGAATAAACTGGATATGAGGTGATAAGATTTTTTTTATTTGGTAAATGGAAATGGATAAAAAAAAAACCCTGATATTTATTACAATAGTCAGGCATATATTCTCTCGAAACATAATAGAACTGATTAAGTTTAACCTGACTATATTTGTATACGACAGAGAATAGACATTATATCATCAACACACATGAACAAGAATGTATAACAATAAATTAGACATATACAAATGCAGACTTATAAACAGGTGGGAGAGTACGAGACCTGCAGTAAAGTAATACACTAGGAAAATATGTTTAAGCGACTGAAAAAGAAAATACGACGGTATAATCAAATGTTTTGACTGAAGATATTAACAACTCTGGAATATATCTAAATGAGATTTTGGTTGGATATCCAAGGTATTTAAGGCATTTTTCTTTACAACTTACATTGCTCTGTTTATTGAAATTAAACATTGAGCTCTCAAACGTGACCGGAACTCTGCAGTAACCTACTGTTGAGAAAAGGACCAGCTTAGAATCATCCCAACACCAAGAAACTTGGTACTCCACCAAAGAAGAAATATATATATATATATATATATATATATATATATATATATAATGTTGCTTTTTAAAACCGTCAAGAGAATTGGCCCCGGTTTGCACACTTCTCTCTGATGACCTATTTCAGTTGTAAACATCGTTTGTTTTTTTCATTATATCTTATTCATACTGTCGTATTAATTTCCATTTTATTTTCATATATATATATATATATATATATATATATATATATATATATATATATATATATATATATATATATATTAGAAAGTTTATTATACATTGAGCTCTCTTTGGTGATTTAAAGATTTACTGTATTTATACATACTGGATCATACAATAATAATACAGTGTATCTTAGAAATCACATATAGGTTACTACAAAGTTTTGGATAATTCATTATATATATATATATATATATATATATATATATATTACAGTTTTGAATGTATATACTATAGCAATAGCATAATCTTTACAGATCGCTGCCGTCCCTCAAATCCTATAATCCGACCATCAGAAGCTTTCCTCTCAAGAGCCCTCAAATGACTTATCAAACCCGCTGCAGATACACAAAGTTTGAACCAAATATGGCATAGGAAGGACGCCCCTCCCGTTGTATCGGATGATAAGATTTTATGCTTATGCACCACCATGTGTCTCTTAAGACCAGAAGCTGAGTTACAGACTTTGTTATAGATTGCACAAGACACATTGTTCCTGGAGTTTGTATGAATTGTCCCTGATGAGATTTTCTATGATTGACATATCCAGTCTTAGAAAGTAGAATTCGACAAGATGTCTGACATTTCCAAACCTCCATGTTCTCTCCAATATGACAGGTGTATCCCTTTCAAAGTTGACGCTTGAAGCTTTCATGTTCAATTCTTTCACTCTCAAAACTGGTACAGCCATCTTCCACATGAATTCTCCAGTCAGTTCTCTTCAATTTCTGCTTTACCTAGTTGTCTTATACCTATACATACATATATACATGCATGTCTTATACCTATACTATTATATATATATATATATATATATATATATATATATATATATATATACATGCATACACGGTAACTGCTTAATTTTTACTGATCATTGCTGTCCCGCGCAATCCTAAAACCTTGCTGCCAAAAATAAACGACACTTTTCCACAGAAAACCAACCAGATTGAGGCGACAGGTAACACTTAGTGCACACTTTCCAGAGTAGTGATGTACCACGCATACATCGCACGCACCGCAATAGCATAATCTTTACATATCATTGCCGTCCCTCACAATCCCACAACTCCACCACCAGAACCCTTCCTTGCATGAGCCCTCAAATGACTCATCAAACTTGCTGCAGATCCACAAAGTTTGATGCAAATATGACATTGAAAAGACTTCCTTGCCGTTGAAGGAGATGACTCAGATGAATCAGATGAATCAGATGATAAAATTACATGCTTATGCACAACCATATGTCTCTTAATACATATGTATACATGGCAATAGCATAATCTTTACAGATCATTGCCGTCCCTCACAATCCCACAACTCCACCACCAGAACCCTTCCTTGCATGAGCCCTCAAATGACTCATCAAACCTGCTGCAGATCTACAAAGTTTGACGCAAATATGACATTGAAAAGACTTCTTCCCCGTTGAATGAGATGATTCAGATGAATCAGATGAGTCAGATGATAAAATTTGATGCTTATGCACCACCATATGTCTCTTAAGACCAGAAGCCGACTTACAGACCTTGCCACATATAGCACAAGACACATTATTTACTCCTGGAATCTGCATGGATTGACCCAGGTGAGATTTCCTATGATTGACATAGCCAACCCTCGAAGCAAAACTCGACCACATGTCAGACACTTCCAACCCTCCATGTTCTCTCCAATATGACAGGTGTAACCCTTTCGAAGTTGACGCTTTAGGTTTTCATGCACGATTCTTTCGCTCTCATAACTGGTACAGCCATCATCCACATGAACTCTCCAGTCAGTTTCTCTCCAGTGCCAGCTTTTCCCAGTTGTCAGGACTTATTTTTATTTTTACAAGGTTGAAAAGACTTCCTTGCCGTTGAAGGAGATGATTCAGATGAATCAGATGAATCAGATGATAAAATTTCATGCTTATGCACCACCATATGTCTCTTAATACATATGTATACATACATACATACATACATACATTTTACGGAAAGGTCAGGCTAAAAGCACCGGTTCCCTCTAGATAATCGGAGTTATACAGTGATGTTAGCAACCCGAGTGTTTTGTTTATGAAAAATGATTTGATTCGGCATTAAATAACCCGAAAAGGTTGATATGCCGTATGTTGGTTATGTCTTTGCCAATCAAATTTCCACCACAGCTCTGCAAAGTTTCTTGGTGTCTTTAACTTGTATGAAGGGATTTTTAAAAGTTCACTATCTATTCAACTCAGAACTCTTTCTATTCAAATAAAGTCCGATTATTAGTGTAATCTAAGTACATCTGCCTAATTATAATGAACTGACCATCAGTTCTTGTAATTTGATTAGGTATGGTATGAGAGCACCTGTGTGTGGAGTAAGTAGGCATATATATATATATATATATCTTATATACCACACAGCCATGTTTTCTATCCTTAGTGGTTCCAGCAGTGAACTTCAGCTCCGAGTACTTGAGTCTCTGTACATCTCCAGAATTCAGCCAATCCTGTGCACACAAAAAGTGTTCCTCAAATTGCTTCTTTTTGATACCTCAAGCCTCAACCCTTTCCTGTGGTGGAACGAGAAACTTTCGAACCACTCCGCACGGTTCGTAATTTATCTAAATTCCTTCTACCTGTTGAAAAGGGGGGAAAAATTTACTTTTTCAACAACAATTCCAACGTTCGTTCAAACATCTATCAATGTATTTCTCCGATGAGAATTGATCGAAAAAAGAATTATATTACTTAGATTTAATATCTATTTATAAGGGTACCCTAACTTTCTTTAAGAAATTTCCTCTCAGGATGTATACGCTTTTACGCAGCCTTATATATATATATATATATATATATATATATATATATATATATATATATATATATATATGTGTGTGTGTGTGTGTGTGTGTGTGTGTGTGTGTGTGTGATGAGAAAAATGGAAGTGAATTCGAAAGTATGTAATATAGTGATACATTTTATATAACTGTGTGCAACTTATTTGTATTAAGAATATTTGCTTCATGCTAGAATTGTTTAGTAAGGGTGATTATTAGTTTCTTGAAACCATATAACTTTTATGCAAACAAACGGCAATTATTGAGTAAAAACAATTAGCTGAAACCATTTCATTATTAGTATTTGATAGGAATAAATCTGTGCGCAAATTATTTGTATAGCAATACTTCATATCATATTACTGTGTAAATAACTCTTCGGGAACAACTAGACACAAAATGTAAATATGAAATGATAATGAAGGGTAATTTTAATGAAAATTTTAGTATTAAAGGAATTTATTTTTGCGAACGGAATTGTTTAAGAAAATTCATTTCGAATCAGGTAACAACCCTCTCCTCAAAATCCTTTAGGGGTGAACATAAAGTAATTATTGTCAGATAAGAGTTAATCGTCCGGAAAATTGAAAGAACCGTAAATCTTTTTTTTTAGTTTTTTCTTTTCTTCTTGTAGAGGCGAAATAGAAGAATTTTCACTGAATCGGGCAACATATCCCTCAAGATAACTGGCACAATTTCATTTTCATTTAGCAAAGCTTTTAGGTTTTGAAAAAACAAACAAAAAAACAAAAACAAAACAAAACAGCGAAAAAAAGGTTTTAAAGAGATAATTTTATTTTTAAATTAAATTTATTAATAGTTTTAAATTATTTATTCATCATACAAGAAAAAGAGATTGACGGTCAATTTATTCTGGAAGCAGGGGGCAAAATTAATAACTTTAAACTCAACACGTTAGTGAACAAATAAAATCTATATATCATTAATACTCATGTACTTAAAAGTACAACTGTTATTATGCAACTCCCTCTGGTTAAAAAGGAGACGGTCCAAACTGTTCAAGATGAAATGCAAAAATGTTAATCCTGATTATCTGGTGTTGTTTACCTGCCGAATTCTTATTTCTTATAAGTGTCGTCACCGCAGCTAAATAATGGACCATTCTGTTTTTCATAAAGAAAGAAAGGAGGGAAAAGGAGATGCTAAACAGAAAAACATATAAGGAAAAAAAAAAAAAGGAAAAGAAAGACAGTATGGGAAAGATAGAGAGAGGTGGTGAGCGAGCGGACGCAATAACGCAATCTGTTCTAATTCCTTTACTTAATTTCGATGTGCTTAACACAATCTTTACGTGGTAACATAGTAAAAAATAATTAACCATTTATTACTATTCTACCTTCTTTTACGTTAAATACATACAACTTAAATAATAAAAATATTGTATACACACACACACACACACACACACACACACACACACACACACACACATGCATATATATATATATATATATATTATATATATATATATATGGGAGGAAAATTGTGGAAATAAATCCACTCTTGAAAATAGGAAAAACAAAGTATTCCAAAAAGATAAATTCATTCTAGATGTTGAAGTCGACTTTAAGATCCTTTTTTACACACACACACACACACACACACACACACACACATATATATATATATATATATATATATATATATTCAAGGTGTATATAAAAGTGTCGAGAGTGAACTGTATTTACCAACATAGAAATGAACAATGAATGGAACGTTATTTTATTCCAGAATACAAAGTGTGTCATAAAAGTGCCGAGTTTGAAGCTGTATTTACCAAGATAGAAATGAACAATGAATGGAACGTTAATTTTTTTCAGAATACAAGGTGTGTCAAAAAGTACAAAAAATCTCGATACATTTTTGACACACCTTGTATATATGTATATATATTTAGACATTAAATTGTTAGCACTTAAAATAGTTATTTTTGCAAATAATTATTATTATAATATTTTTCTTTCTCGTGAAATGTCTTTCTTTTGTGGCCTTGTGCCATACTTCGCTAAATGTAATGTATTTCTATATTCTTCATATAACAATAATATCAGATGCCCTCCCCCCAATATCCATTCTTTATTATGTGCATATTGCTCCGTTACTGTTAGGATTTTATTCCTTTTTCTTCCTTCTTTTCTTCTGCTTTTCCTGTTGGCCGTCATCTCCTTTGCCTTTCTAAATATGATCATTCGCATTTCATGTTTTCTCAATCGTTGCGTGTCTGTCTGTTCGGCCACCTGCTCTCCGTTTGTTTTATCTTCCTGGCGATTTTCATGCCAACCGTTCGTTTGTTGTACGGATTACTGCGACAATTTCAGTATGAAAAAGGAACGGATTACAGGTTTCCAGATTTCGGTGCACACGAACGACTAATCTCACCGCTATACATTATCTATATTAATAAGTGGAAATAATTCCTTAGTCTTAGTAAACGTGCAAACAATATCATGTAGAGATGCCAAATTTGATGTGGATGTATATCTGACCCAGGGGAAAGGTTTTAAGGTAATAAAGGTTTTAAGGTAATTCTCATGAGGTTTTAAGGTAATAAGTGTTTCTCATGAGGTTTTAAGGTAATAAGTGTTTCTCAGGTAAGTGTTTTCTCATGAAGTTTTAAGGTAATAAGTGTTTCTCATGAGGTTTTAAGGTAATAAGTGTTTCTCATGAGGTTTTAAGGTAATAAGTGTTTCTCATGAGGTTTTAAGGTAATAAAGTTTTAAGGTAATAAGTGTTTCTCATGAGGTTTTTAAGGTGTTTCTCATGAAGTTTTAAGGTAATAAGTGTTTCTCATGAGGTTTTAAGGTAATTAGTGTTTCTCATGAAGTTTTAAGGTAATAAGTGTTTCTCATGAGGTTTTAAGGTAATAAGTGTTTCTCATGAGGAAATAGAATGCTCTTATAGAGAGAGAGAGAGTCTCTTTAACAAGAAACTGGTTTTCCGGTTAACGCCGGGGTCCAGCGAGCTTTGGCCGCTAGACTTGAGAGTCAAATAATAGCGTCGATCTCGGGAGGCTATCCCCCCAGGAATACCTGTCCCCTTGACTTAAAGGGGCAGGGCTGGGTTTATTGCCCAGCGCCCGAGGCGCCCCCGAAGGGATCGACGCAATTTTTGTTCTTTCCCACCCATGAGCTTCGGCTTGTGGGTGGGCCCACGTTAAAACGAGGCCTTGTGCCCAGTCCATACAAGTGGGGTATGAGAGAAATACACTCTTTAACAAGAAACTGTATTTTTGTTGCTTGAAGATGTTCAAATACTATCATGTAGAGTTCGCAAATTTTGTGCGTACGTATATTTGATTCAGGGGAAACGTTTACCGTAAAAAAGTGTTTCCTGTGAGGAAATGGAATGTTCTTGTGAAGAGAGAGACTCTTTAACAAGAACCAATATTTTAGGGGGATGCCATGTTGCTTCAAGGCGTAATTAATTATACAGAATTTAACTTTCCAAAATTTACATAAGTTACAAGATATTTATTTCGCTAAAAAATCATATTTCATCATCATCATCATCATCATCATCATCATCATCATCATCATGCCAATAATGCTGATATCCACGATTCTTTCTGTCCACCTGCCTTTATCGGCCATCGCTTCTTGGAGGTCCTCTGCACAGCATCGAGGATCCGGGCAGAGCTGATTGATATAGGTTTTTGCTGGCCAATCTATACTGGTATATCTCGTTGGTGCCCATCACTTATCAGCTCGTCCTTGCTTCTCCAGCAGTGTCCACCATGTCTTATTCATCTTGTCCGAAGGGTTTGTGTCATATACGAGACAAATGCAATTTTATTTCTAGTATATCTGCTATTATATTGTGCTTTATTACGAATATCAATAATGCTATCGAAAATGTGCTGGTTAGATAAATTTTACTGATTCTGTATTTCACTAAGTCTGAGACTTTCTTAATTATCGAGGGTAGGTGGTTAGACTTGGGGTTGACATATTTGGGGTTTGTGTTTGGTTTCATAAAAGTCTCAAACTTACCTGCAATAAGGTTGAATGTAACGTCCAGCAAGTTCACAATTTTTGTGTTCGATTTGATGTCAACAGACAATCCCATGTTTTTTAGTGTTGCAATGGTGTATTTTCTTGTCCGGTTACATTTTTGACCGAACGCGTTTTTAATGACCCATAAACTGTCATCATGGTAAATCCCAACATACCTAACGTCCATGTTTTTTTTCCTCCTTTCGTCTGCTAAAGACGATGGCGTACTGTCCACAATTTTATCTGCATCTGCGAGTGGGTAAGCAGGCCAATGTTTTAATGGCAATCTCTGATGCACTTACTGCAAACAAACAGTGATGCTTGCTGGAGTTACTGTTGTCTCGCCTTCCTTCCCGGCTCTCTTTTTCTGTGGTGGTGTTGATGTGGCATGTCTTCATCTCATTTTTGCAGACGTCTTTAAACGTTGGGTGCCTTCTACTAATTCGCCATACAGTAAGTCTTTGGGGATGCGACCACTGTCCATCCTCTTGACATACCTAAGCGCAGATAGCAGATGATGGCGAACATGCTGTTCATGTTTGCTCGTTCAAGTCCGTCTGTGCTGGACCCTTTGTCCTGTGAGCGTATGCATAGGATGCGGCGTATGCATCTGAGGTGGAAATTATCGAGTTTCCTCTCGTGGCTTGAGTATACGGTCCAGGCTTCGCTACTGTAGAGGCGAGTACTGAGAACGCACATTTTGTAAACGCACAGTTTGATTTTCTTAGTAAGGCTGGCATTTTTCCAGACTCTCTGGCTAAGTTTCGCCATAACTGCCGCTGCTCTCGCGATTCTGCTGTTGACTTCACTGTCAGTGGAGACTGGGTTGGTAATGGTGGACCCGAGGTACTTGAAGCTCTCCACGGTTTCTAGGCTGTACCCGTTGATAACTATGTTCGGGCGGTTTCTGTGCTTTGTGCCATGACTTTTGTCATATTTTCGACTTATGGTAATTCCTTGCAAGCATGTGTAAGTCGACTGACAAACTGTTGCAGGCCGTGCCCAGTGTGTGACGTTAAGGTTGTGTTGAGGGTGAATAGCATTTCCCGAATGAGAACATTGGTGACTTTTTCTCTGAATGTTTGAGATGAGGCTTGAAGATTAGTATTATCTGCGTTATTCGGACTATTGTTCCCATCTTCATTGTTATTTGTACAACGTTTCGGCCGATATGCCCTCCGGCCTTCTTCAGGTATTTCTGGTCGGACTCGGGAACCTTCTCGGACTCAATTGGACACATGGCCTAGTGGATAAGGTAGTTGGGTTAAGACAGTTCTAAGTGACAGTTATCTCTGGATCCCGAGTTCAATCCTGAGTGAAGGCAGAAAAAAAAATTAACACAATTCCTACCCAGCTATGGTTAGCGGAATGAGAACAGGATCACCCCGTGGATTAAATAAAGGGTTAGGTTCAAAGTTCCGTGATGTCTCCCGATTACGACAAGAAAGTTCCCGAGTTCGAAAAGAAGGTTCCCGAGTTCGAAAAGAAGGATCCCGAGTCCGAGAAGGTTCCCGAGTCCGACAAGAAATACCTGAAAAAGACCGGAGGGTATATCGGTCGAAACGTTGTACAAATAACAATGAAGATTGGGACAATAGTCCGATTAACGCAGATAATACTAATCTTTGTGACTTTGGTCTTAGCTCGAAGGCGAGTGATGTTGAACTACTTGCTGTCAGCTCTGGTGTGTATGTAGACTCCCTCGCTATAGTTCTTGAAGGCGTACTAGAGAAGCACAGAGAAAAATGTCCCGAACAGCGTAGGTGCAAGGACACAGCTCTGCTTTACTCCACTGCTGACTGGAAATACCTCTGATGTTGCACCATTAAAACACACTGTGTTGTGCATGTTTTCGTGGAAAGAGATGATGTTCCCAAGATGTCTGGGAGGTAAAGTTATTTCTATAAGTTGTAGAGTATTGATAAACTAAGTCCGAGACTTGCTCAGAGTCTAGGGCCCCCACGGCCACGCCGAAAACACTGAAACCGTGCTAGAGAGAAAGGAATATGTACAACTATAAATTCTTTATACTTTATGAAATATACTGAACGCTTATTGGATTAACTACGTCTGATACTACAATGAAGACGTTGTAGCAGCATTTAATGAATATATATATATATATATATATATATATATATCTGTGTGTATACGTTTATATATATATATATATATATATATATATATATGTGTGTGTGTGTGTGTGTGTGTGTGTGTGAAGAGATGGAAGTGAATCCGACGGTATGTAGTATATTAAAAAAATTGAAAAAAACACGTTTAAATAAGTTGGGTGGTAAGTTTATTGGCCTAGGCTGCAGTGTTTCGATCTATTAATTATATCTTCTTCAGGGCATTTGTCGATATAAGGAAAGGTAATAAAAAAATTATCACTGAATAACGAGAAAAACTGCGATAGTCCTTGTTAATCTGTCTGTTTCAAAATTTGAAGTTTGAAGAACAAATGCCCTGAAGAAGATATAATTAATAGATCGAAACACTGCAGCGTCGGCCACTAAACTTACCACTCAACTTATTTAAACCTGAGCTTTTTCAATTTTCTTAATATATATATATATATATATATATATATATATATATATAATATATATATAGAGAGAGAGAGAGAGAGAGTCTGTATATTTGTAAACTTATAATGTATCTGGTCTTGAACTTAAACTATAGGTTAACGGCTGAACTCTGAAGACATTTAGAGATTGTAATAAATGAAGAACAGACAAAGAATGATCGACTGGAAATAATGTCCTAACTATTTCTGTTTTGTAAAGAATCCAATCTATTCATGTGAATGATTACATGAGAACGAGTAAATGTTTCTATATAATCGTTGATGTGTGTGTGTCTATACTTCTATGTATTGTTCGACCATTTAACTTGAAGACGTCCTTGTGGCGAGACTTGTAAACTTAATATGCTTCCTGTAAACAAACCAGCCCCCACAATCAATAATAGTTTCTCATCGATTAAGTCCATTTTAAATTCTCTCCTTCTGATAATGTCTTTCGTATTGTTTAGCATTTTGCTTTGTTTTTGTTTGTCTCTTTCTACAAACTTTTACATAACTCAGTCTGACTGCCTCTTTTATTCTCTTGGTTTTTTTTTATTTGAGGTGGGGGTTGGGTAATAAGTGGATATCCTGAATTTTCTAACTCTGTTTTAGGAATCTGGAAAAACCAACCAAATGAGAAGAAGAAGACATAATAGGCACTGCTAGAGAAGCAATGACGAACTCATAAGTGACGTTCTCCTGTGGAAACCTGCACATGAGCACGTCGGTGTGGGCTGCTCAGCAGACCTACATGGACCAGCTCTGTGCAGATACTAGATGCTGCTCAGAAGGCCTTCCGTAGCCCTGTTGGCTGGGGCTTCAGACCACATTAACTGCTTCTTTGCAGAGGGGTAAGACCCCTCCAATGGGGCCATTCTATTGCTACTAATAAATTACGTCCGGTGTTGTTGTGTTGCATAATCTATCCGGTTGCATAAGATTATTGTCAATCTGAAGGGATGACCCTTTTCATGTCACGGGCGGTACTTTCCATGGAATATTAGAGAAAGCCCGCGAAATACGTGAAGTCACGTGGGAACTGGTTGGCTCTCAGTTTCAGCTTGGACGCCAGGCAGAGAAGATATATCTGTCTTAGCTGGGACTCACTTGCACACGCGCGCTGTGTTTAGTTAGAGAAATATGTTTAGTAAAGTAAATAAAAGTTTACATAAATAATATGGTTTTGTGGCTGATGAATGTCTTGGTAACAAAACTGACGTAGAAGAAGAAATGAATCAAGGACGACCAACCAGCAAGAACAGAGAAATAGAAGTCCAGACGCTAGAAGAATAACGTAAGATACCAAAGATGAGCAGAAAATAATAGAAGTAAAGAAAGAGCGTATACAACAGTTGTATCCCATCTGGCGGTCGGAGAGGATACCTCCGATTAATCAGCTGGTAATGTCAAAACCGAGGCCCTATATATTTGTCCCAAATCCATTGCCCTTATGCCAATCCTCAACCCTTTTATCATATATGTGTTAGAAGGTGTTTATTAAGGTTATTATTGTCCTGGGTATGACGTTAGACTCTATTGGTGACGAAGTTCCAGTTCTGGAACTCTGGCGAATGTGGAGTACCAATTCATTGCTATTCCTCCCAGGTCCACTTTGACCTGGAGTGGTAGTATCTGTTAAGGTGTCATCTATAGGTTGAATAGAAAAATCGACTACCCATCGAGAAGGAGTAAAATACTTTCGGTACAAAATGCCCCAATGGGTTTGACATGATGTAAAAACCAACCAACCAACTTCTGTTTCTTCTATCTTCCATCTTAGCTTGGGCTGGATCTGTTTATCTCTGGGCTGGATCTGAACTAGTGGCTGAATGTACTTTTATTCTGGACCTGGGCTGGGACGTCCTGTGTTATTTTGTTCTTAATTAACAACGCAAGACTTCTTTTTTGTTTCGAGTTCATATCTTTTATAAATCCTACACAAAAAAAGAAAAAAAAAAAAAAAAAAAAATGCGCGTAGATTTGACTATTTGAAAAAGAGATACCATGGCCATCTGACTCGTCTCATCACTCAGCAAAATCTGATTTTCTAAACTAACTTCCCACGTTCATACTGGCGAAACAGAAGAGTAGGTCAACACAGGGTTAAAAACTGTTAATCATCTTCCTTATATTTCCCTCTAAACCGTTATTTTGAATCTATGCTACACTTAATTTATATAATTAAATTAGGTTACCTACTAATTATGTAAGAGTGTATCAATGTAGGTATTTAACCAAACCGTTCGCCAAACGGTAGGGATATCACTCGAAGTCAAAAGTGTGAGGAATCCTGCAAGTATCGAACTCGCTATTTCTTTATACTGGCTCTGCGAGACTAGCTTATTAACCATTGCCCACGCTCGTCCCAATGGATTTGACGTTCAAAAACAGATTAAATGTAAATCTGTTATACTCTTTACTTGCATCATTAAGTTCCCAGAAGAAGGCATTTCCTTTTCAGAAGATTATGTAGTAGTATAATAATCATATTGTAGACAGCTTATTTAAGAGAAGATTACAATGAATGGATCAAGCTTTTAGAGAGTATTCTAAAACAATATCAATATGTACAATGTGATTGAAAAGTAACTCCCTATTTTAAACTATTTATGATTTTTTAATATGCCGTTACATTTTTCTCAATTCTTTAATGTATGTTCCTTAATATCCAGGGTGATTGAAAAGTAACTCCCTATTTTAAACTATTATGATTTTTTAATATGCCGTTACATTTTTCTCAATTCTTTAATGTATGTTCCTTAATATCCAGGGTGATTGAAAAGTAACTCCCTATTTTAAACTATTTATGATTTTTTAATATGCCGTTACATTTTCTCTCTTTAATATATGTTCCTTAATATCCAGGTGAACTCCCTATTTTAACTATTTATGATTTTTTAATATGCCGTTACATTTTTCTCAATTCTTTAATGTATGTTCCTTAATATACAGGGTGATTGAAAAGTAACTCCCTATTTTAAACTATTTATGATTTTTTAAATATGCCGTTACATTTTTCTCAATTCTTTAATGTACGTTCCTTAATATACAGGGTGATTGAAAAGTAACTCCTATTTTAAACTATTTATGATTTTTTAATATGCCGTTACATTTTTCTCAATTCTTTAATGTATGTTCCTTAATATACAGGGTGATTGAAAAGTAACTCCCTATTTTAAACTATTTATGATTTTTTAATATGTTACATTTTTCTCATTCTTAATGTATATATACAGGGTGATGAAAAGTAACTCCCTATTTTAAACTATTTATGATTTTTTAATATGCCGTTACATTTTTCTCAATTCTTTAATGTATGTTCCTTAATATACAGGGTGATTGAAAGTTAACTATTATGATTTTTTGATATGCCGTTACATTTTTTCTCAATTCTTTAATGTATGTTCCTTAATATACAGGGTGATTGAAAAGTAACTCCCTATTTTAAACTATTTATGATTTTTTTAATATGCCGTTACATTTTTCTCAATTCTTTAATGTACGTTCCTTAATATACAGGGTAATTGAAAAGTAACTCCCTTTTAAACTATTTATGATTTTTTTAATATGCCGTTACATTTTTCTCAATTCTTTAATGTACGTTCCTTAATATACAGGGTGATTGAAAAGTAACTCCCTATTTTAAACTATTTATGATTTTTTAATATGCCGTTACATTTTTCTCAATTCTTTAATGTATGTTCCTTAATATACAGGGTGATTGAAAAGTAACTCCCTATTTTAAACTATTTATGATTTTTTTAATATGCCGTTACATTTTTCTCAATTCTTTAATGTACGTTCCTTAATATACAGGGTGATTGAAAAGTAACTCCCTATTTTAAACTATTTATGATTTTTTTTAATATGCCGTTACATTTTTCTCAATTCTTTAATGTACGTTCCTTAATATACAGGGTGATTGAAAAGTAACTCCCTATTTTAAACTATTTATGATTTTTTAATATGCCGTTACATTTTTCTCAATTCTTTAATGTATGTTCCTTAATATGCAGGGTGATGGAAAAGTAACTCCCTATTTTAAACTATTTATGATTTTTTTAATATGTCGTTACATTTTTCTCAATTCTTTAATAATATGTTCCTTAATATACAGGGTGATTGAAAAGTAACTCCCTATTTTAAACTATTTATGATTTTTTTGATATGCCGTTACATTTTTCTCAATTCTTTAATGTATGTTCCTTAATATACAGGGTGATTGAAAAGTAACTCCCTATTTAAACTATTTATGATTTTTTAATATGCCGTTACATTTTCTCAATTCTTTAATGTACGTTCCTTAATATACAGGGTGATTGAAAAGTAACTCCCTATTTTAAACTATTTATGATTTTTTTAATATGCCGTTACATTTTTCTCAATTCTTTAATGTACGTTCCTTAATATACAGGGTGATTGAAAAGTAACTCCCTATTTTAAACTATTTATGATTTTTTTAATATGCCGTTACATTTTTCTCAATTCTTTAATGTATGTTCCTTAATATACAGGGTGATTGAAAAGTAACTCCCTATTTTAAACTATTTATGATTTTTTAATATGCCGTTACATTTTTCTCAATTCTTTAATGTACGTTCCTTAATATACAGGGTGATTGAAAAGTAACTCCCTATTTTAAACTATTTATGATTTTTTTAATATACATTTTTCTCAATTCTTTAATGTACGTTCCTTAATATACAGGGTGATTGAAAAGTAACTCCCTATTTTAAACTATTTATGATTTTTTAATATGCCGTTACATTTTTCTCAATTCTTTAATGTATGTTCCTTAATATGCAGGGTGATTGAAAAGTAACTCCCTATTTTAAACTATTTATGATTTTTTAATATGCCGTTACATTTTTCTCAATTCTTTAATGTATGTTCCTTAATATGCAGGGTGATGGAAAAGTAACTCCCTATTTTAAACTATTTATGATTTTTTTAATATGTCGTTACATTTTTCTCAATTCTTTAATAATATGTTCCTTAATATACAGGGTGATTGAAAAGTAACTCCCTATTTTAAACTATTTATGATTTTTT
Source organism: Doryteuthis pealeii (assembly GCA_023376005.1). NCBI lineage: Eukaryota > Metazoa > Mollusca > Cephalopoda > Myopsida > Loliginidae > Doryteuthis > Doryteuthis pealeii. The sequence goes on along the minus strand of CM042156.1, from coordinate 50,631,655 downwards.
TAATATGCCGTTACATTTTTCTCAATTCTTTAATGTACGTTCCTTAATATACAGGGTGATTGAAAAGTAACTCCCTATTTTAAACTATTTATGATTTTTTAATATGCCGTTACATTTTTCTCAATTCTTTAATGTATGTTCCTTAATATGCAGGGTGATGGAAAAGTAACTCCCTATTTTAAACTATTTATGATTTTTTTAATATGTCGTTACATTTTTCTCAATTCTTTAATGTACGTTCCTTAATATACAGGGTGATTGAAAAGTAACTCCCTATTTTAAACTATTTATGATTTTTTTAATATGTCGTTACATTTTTCTCAATTCTTTAATGTATGTTCCTTAATATATGACAAAATTCGACGCCCTATAAAGATGTCTGGATGTTTAACTCTAATCAAATTCTAATTCCCGGGCGGCTTGAGAGGTTGTACTTTCAGTACAAAATGATGAGGATCATAATGATGATGATAATTGTTGGATTATTTTCGGCAAGGTGTAATGAGGTCCAACACTTAAACTTATAGACTCTGCATGGGGGCGTGGATTAAGGCCAGCCAATCAACAGCTCGAATACGTGGTTAATTAACTATTTAATATCCAATCTAAAAGCCGTTCATTTGCACGTATTCGAAATTGACGATCGGATATGCAACCAAGGACTTTGCTCAACCAAAGGATTCTACCCAATTTTAAGGGACTCCAGGGAAGAACCAAATGATTTTATCTAATGTAAGGGATACCGGGAAACAACCAAAAGTTTGTTCACTTAGGATTAGCCTCTTCTGAATTCAAGGGATCTCCACTATAAAGTGCTCTCACTTGAAGCCTAAAAAGGGCCACAAAAAACGAAGATGATGATATTGTTACATAATTATTAGATCCCTAATACTTATATAAGATAGTATAGAAACATAATGGCGATTAGTGCAGCTGATGGCCTTGAGAGTGAGTGACGGCGCTTGACCTCACTCTCACCTTGCCTTCCGGGGATAAATCGTGAGAACCGGAAGGCATAGAAGACCCTGTCTTCCGGTTTAAGGATAGTAAGTCTCAGTCAGTTAGCAGGTAGGAGCCGAGTCCGATAGGATGTAAGACGATCTGCGCAGATGTCTGGTGGGGATTTAACAATAAAATAAGATCAAAAGTATTTCGAAGTCTTGTGTTTATTATCTAAAAACTAACAATGACACAGGGCTTCTGATAACGAGAAATCCCTAACAGAAAACCAGACCGAAGTCCCCAAGTCAACTCCAGACGCAAGACCTTAGAAGATGCCAGACCAAGTCAAGATAGATGATAGAAATACCAAAGACGATCAGAATACTAGAGACGGCCAAAGAGATAGATGTCCAAGAAATAGAATTTAAGAAAGGGTATGCAACAATTTCATTATTTACCTAGTCATTATATTGGGCGCATGTATAGTATGTTATATTTGCTTCAAATATTTGAATAATTTCTCTCCAAATATTTCTTCATATATTCCTGTTAAATTTTGGGATTCGATGCCGGAGGGAAGAGTGAAACACTTGGATTTTTGTCTGAGGGTCACACCAAACCAAAGAGCAATATCTCGACCTCTCGGTTATGTCGGGTAAATTTATCCTGGAACAGATCTATTTCTTGCTTGCAAAACTTCCCCATCCAAGTTATATATATATATATATATATATATATATATATATATATATATATATACCCTCTCCATCGACTGTTCATGCATCTGAACATATTTCTTTTCTTATCGAACCTCAACAAAGTAACATATTCGATTCATTCAGTCACGCACGAAAAGCCAAAGGAAAACAACTTGATTTACTTACATACATATTCAATATCATCCCTCACAAGTTCCGAATCAGATAATCATAGTTACTGACTTTAGTTTTTCTTTAGCCACAGCAACCAACAGATGCCTCGGTGGCTGAAGCAACAACAGCAGCAGGAAAAACCGACTTTGGTTTGCAGACCGGTTATTAAGAACCTGTTTCTATTTACGACTGACACTAAATTCGTGATGTAAACATTTAAGCCAATCGGGTCGTTAATTCGCTAGCTATTCTACTGCAGTCTAAAAGTAGTATTGTGCCAAAGAAAATGATGCATTCTTTAAATATATTTATGGCAGCCCAGTGATTACGAGAGAGAAGGGATAGAAAATGGCCGATTCAAATGTTGAAGTCTATTCAAATCACTGGTCAATATTCGATAACATCGCCGGTTCAGATAAATTCTCCAGCACGACTTTTAAAGTGTGTAGAGATTAGTGGGGAAAGAAAATAGCAAAAATTTAAAAAAAAAAACCCAAAAAAACGTCTTCTTAGCTTGCTGCGAATGATAAAGTTTTACTTTTTTTGAAACATTTGAATATCCGGGATAGGGTAATTCCATGTCAAATCACAGAAAAATCACACAGAAAAATCACACAGAAAAAAGTAAAATTCTCACCCACCCCTTCACTGAAATGTATTCCAGGTGTTGATTATATTAACGTTAGAAAATCCCCAAAATTTGAGCAAAAATCAAACTATCTTTTTGGTACAAATATTGTTCAATATATGAGAAATAATAATAGAAAAATTGTTCAATATATGTGAAATGATAATAGAAAAATTCTATGTCATAGATCCAGTGCTACATCGGGATATTGATCTTCGTATGAAAAAATCAGAAATCAATACTTAAATTGGTTGACATTAAGACTTTTTGGGCAGCATTTGCGGATTTCTTGGGACAAAATGCTTTTATAAATCAATGTTTAGGAGTAGGGAAGCTCTAGTACTCATTTTACAGAGAAAATACGAAAATTACAAAAAATCGCCATTTTTAGCGAATCCCACCAAATTTGGAGAGCCAAAATTCAACATTACTCTGCCAATTTTTGAAATTGGAAGCTCAAATTTTGGGGATTATCTAACTTTAAGATAATCGACACATGGAGAAAAAAATTAAGAAATAATTAAGGGGGTGGGTGACATGGCCTGGATTATTTGACATGGAATTATCCGATGGTTTAAAAAGTCATGCAAATAATCTTTATTTATCGTCTAAATTTTATCTGCTTTCAAATCCGTAAACAGAAGTTGTATTGTTAAATATTTTAGAATACAAAAAGATTTGGGTCAGTTCGGGTTCAATCAAGCAAAATACCACTGTGGAAGCGGACTCGATCGAAAAAATAGCTGTACACATACACATACACAAACTCACATACACAAACTTAAACATAAACATTCACACACACACACACACACACACACACACACACATATATATATATATATATATATATATTTGTGTGATTAAAAGTTGAGGAATAGAAGTGGATAAAACAACACAATGAATTTCATTCAATTAATATTTCGCCTCGGTGCATTACTGAAGCTCAATAAAAATGTCTGATGAAATATTAATGAAATGAAATTGATTGTGTTGTTGCATCCACTTTTATTCCACAACTTTTAATCACATCTTGTCACATTTTACCCAGTTTGTTATTTCCTCATATATATATATATATATATATATATATATACACTATTACTATTACTATTACTATTACCTCACTCCTTGCAATTTTTTCAACGTTGGTGGTTTCTCATTTGACTTTCACTCTTGGTAAAGTAGAAGTTAGTCAGAGTCGAGACTATAAACCCCTACGGGAGAGACGTATAGTTCGACTATCGGCTTCTTCCTCCCGTGGGCGTGGTGAATAATGTTTAAGAATTTGGGAATTGAATGATAACTGTACACCAAAAATGAGCCTCCGTGTTCCTGATTGAATAAAAACAAAGATGAAACCCAAAACCAGAGAGACACTCAGTTCGATGCGGGAGAGACACAAGTTTTGTCTCTATGCTGCGAATACGTCTTTATGCTTTATCCCCCGATTTTTTGGTAGGGATTCATTTTATTATTTTGGATGGTTCAGTTTTGCCTATACAAGGTGTATGATAAAAGTATCAAGATTGAAGCTGTGTTTACAAAGATAGAAATGAACAATGGGTGGAACGTTAATTTTTTTTCAGAATACAAATCATGTCATAAAAGTTCTGAGTTTGAAGCTGTATGTCATGTTCCATGTGCTCAGACAATAAAGTCTGTATTGTTGTAATGTTGTACTTCTTTGTTCGGATTCATTTATGTATATATTCACCTACATTGGAAGGTTAATATGAGCCTTCTAATGTATCATAAGAACCACACATCTAATTCTTATAGTCTGAAGAATTTGTATTATCTGCGTTAATCGGACTATTGTCCCATCTTCATTGTTATTTGTACAACTTTTCGGCCGATATACCCTCCGGCCTTCTTCAGGTATTTCTTGTCGGACTCGGGAATCTTCTCGGACTCGGGAACTCCCGAATACGACAAGAAAGTTCCCGAGTTCGAAAAGAAGGTTCCCGGTCCGACAAGAAATACCTGAAGAAGGCCGGAGGGTATATCGGCCGAAACGTTGTACAAATAACAATGAAGATGGGGACAATAGTCCGAATAACGCAGATAATACTAATCTTCAAGCCTCATCTCAAACATTCAGAGAAATAGTCTGGAGAATTTGTAACCTATTAATGACTCTTCTTAACGTAATCGATAATCGATTTGTCTTTTTGGATATATATTTTTATGTATCCAATCAGCACACAACAATGTTTGCAATGTTAGTAAACTCATCCTTAGTCAATCTTAATAGAATGTTCAAAGCTGGGAGAACGATTTTTTTTTAAAGATGATCTTTTTTGACATCAAAGCCGATTCTCTAACGTAGCGATAATAAAATATTAAGCAGTGACTGCACTTTGATAAGCTAAGATTTACATTCTGTATGTACCATATAGAGAATGGCTCCGATCAGAAAAAGTTTATGGCCACTAGATGGAAAATTAAATTAAAATGATACGTATTTATTTATAGCTCTAAATAAAAAACAAAGTAGACGGGTCATGGACATTTAACTAAGAGATATAAACATTAACTCCATAGACTCAGCACGTTTTACATTCGATGTGTGTTAATACAATAAAGTTAAGTAAAGTTAGCGAAGTGGCCTATTTTGAACAGCAAGGAATCTCTCCTTTCTCTAGCGCTAGACGAGGGAGACTGTTTTTGCTGAGTTGGAGCACCACATCTACCGTTAAATAAAAACCTCGTTAATTTTACAACAACCTGGTCTTGCATTATCATTTCAGTGTTCCGAATTTTATCTGTATGTTAAAAACATAACAAAATCCTTGAAGTTTATGGGTACACCAACAAAGAAATGTGGGCTGCTTAGTTGTATTTTACGGCATGCAAAACCTTGTTGGGTTATTTTATGCGAAAGGCGTTTTGTTTTATTCATTTTGAGGAATACTCAATTTTTTGGTTGGTTTGCTGATTAATTTTAACGGCATATCAACCCATCTGGTGTTATGTCATGCTTAACGATTAGGAATTAATATATGTTGTGTATCTATATTTACACTTTTGGAATAATTGATTTTAACAATGTGTTAGCATCATTGGGGATCATGTTGTATGATATTGGTTAGGTTCATGTCTATATTCTATGGTATAATTTTATTTCCTTCAAAACGGACAGAATGTTTTCTATGTTGACATTTTCAAATAGATCTTTATATTATTTGCATTAAAATAACGGTTTCTGATGTGAGCAAAAACCCTGCAATCAATCTCATAAATGGGACCTTAACAGGTACTACCACTCAAAGTCAGAGTGGACCTGTGAATAATGGTGATAAAGGGGTACTCCACATTTCCCAAGAGCTCCGGAATTGGAACTTCAGCCTCAGATAAGAGTTTAACGTCATATCCAGGACATTAGCCACCGCCAACAAGGGAAATAATAAACACGAGTAGGGATTATTACTCCAAATAAAATCGTAAATCCATTAGTAATTTACTGATTAGATAATCCACAGAAAGGAGATAAATACAACAAATTTCCAAATGTAAAAAAATAAACATGAAGAAAATAGAAGTCGCTAACATGGCAAATCTAATAAAGGTCTCCCCGAGTAAGTTCTATGGAAAGAAAGAAAGAAACCTATCAGGAATTCTTGTAGAGTTTGCGCAGTCTCTCATAAACCTTTCTAACAAAGCGTTTGATTTTGCTGATGTGAATCTCCAAGATTTCATTGCCCTTCTTTTTTCAACAACAATTCTTCAAAATCAATTCCTTTGGGCAAATAAATCAGAGGCGAGAAAATCTTATTTAACTTAACTATCAATACAAAAAAAGATCTTGCTTCGATGACGTAAGAGATCACGTTGGGACAAAGTGGAAGGAACGAATTAACAGTGAATCTGCAAGCAGGTTTCAAAGGTTTCTTTTGACTAGACCTTCTCTTCAAATCATAGAAAAAGGTATATATATATATATATATATATATATATATATATATATATTAGGAAAAGATTAGGAAGAAGATTTAGATTGAAAACATAATGGTCTATTTCAGGAGAAGAGGAATGCTGTTTCTTCAAGAATCCATCAATTATTATTCTGAAAGCCGTCCCAAACAAATTTTCTTCAGAGTCACGTGTTTGTTTGTTTGTTTGTTATTTTTTGCGCGTTCGTCTGTGTGGCTTTTAAATAATCCGCAAAATGGAGGAATACACAGCGTGTCAGCTCAACAAATACCACGTCCTTGCTTAAGGATACCTCAAGGAGGAGTGGCTAACATGCTGGACTGCGACATCCTGATAAGCGTGTTCAACTCCGGTCGCGCTTGTAAGTTCATTTTCGGACTAATATCATTGGGAAAGGTATGAAAATTCTCATATCCAGCTATTTGTTAAATAGTACGGATACTATTCATCTACAAGGAGACTTTGACTTTAAATAACCCAAAAAGCTTTATATGCCATTAAACAAAGAGACCGACACTACCAACTATATCGGATACTTGAAATGCTTTGCGCCTTAAACTAACACATATTAAGTATTGCTAAACTATTAAAATGTATTTTAAAATTATTATATTATCATTAATAAGTATTAGGAAGGAATTTGTAAATATTGCAAAACTTTTGACTCACCTTTTTATTTCTAGCTTGTACCAAAATAAACTAAATTTAGTAAATAAATACAATTTGTAAGTTAATTTACTTGAGTAGTAAATTGATTGATTGATTGATTGATGATTTAACAGCATATTAACCCATCCAGGGTTATTTTATGCCAAGTTGTAGGTGGTGCGGGATGGTCAAATCTATTTTTAATGACTCTTTTTAAAGGATTTTTTATTGATTGACAATAGGTTGTTTGCAGTTGTTTTGTTGCTAAGTGGATTGGGAATCAGTTTAAGGGATAAGTTTATAGGGTAAAGTTCAAGTTTTTATAAGCGACAGTTTGTAGAAAGGGTTTTAAACAATTTTTATAAACATTTTTTTATTTTCAGAGTGGATCGGGGAACAATGGGGATGAAGGGGTTCTCCACATTCCCCAGACCTCCAGAACTGGAACCTTGCCTAGAGTTTAACGTCATTCCCAAAACATGAAGACCCTCAGCCACACCTTCTAGCACATATATGATAAAAAGGGTTGGGGTTTGCGATAAAACAATAGGGTTGGCGCAATCGTATAGGTGCTAGGGTTTGACATGACCAGCCGATTGATCGGAGGGAGACTCTCCAATCGCCGTCTAGCCTAAGTAAGGGTCTAAGTGATTTATGTCATGGACTGACCCTCCACCAGAATTCCGTCCTTAAGCGTCACGGGTCGCCACCCACAGCCAATGTTGTATATTGTACAAACGGAAATAGGAATTTCCGGTTAAATTAAACAAGGAAAAGACGAAAAAAATGACAAAGGACTTTTTCCCGGTAAAAGCGAACAAAGAAGTTAAAAAACGGAAAGAGGGTTTCCGGTCAAGGAAGCAGGGAGAAGATAAAGAAATATATAACAAATGTCCGTTATCAGATCAAAAGATAAAGATGCGGAGGCGTATCTATCAATATAAAGGCGAGAAGATTCGAGCCGACAGACAGAGACGCCAGCCAGCAGCCAAAAAGGACACTTCATATCTCCCGTCAGCAAGCACCCCTCGGGCACCATTGTAAGCTCTGTGCCTTCACCAGCCACACACGAAGAAAATAAAGAAGGGTCTCTCTTTGGACATACGTATCTGTTGTTTATTGAAGTCCAGTAGTCGGTAGTAGCTGACTACTACATAGAATTTGATGCCAGTATTTAAACACCAACAGGTGGTCTCATTGGCGGGACTGCAGAGGTGCGGTCGATGTATTCTAAAGCCCCAACCGACTGGTCTTAGATGGTTTGGTTTATTTTGTTTAACGGCATATCAACCTCAGTGGGTCATTTAATGCCGATAAAGTTTTGAAATAAATCAATTCTTAATGGATAATACAATTTTTTTATAAATACATTTTTCTATTTAACCCATAGATGGGACCCTAACAGGTACTACCACTCCGGGTCAGAGTGGACCAGGGAGAAATGGTGATGAAGGGTTGCTCCACACTCCCCAAACCTCCAAAACTGGAACCTCACCATCAGATAGAGTTTAACGTCATTCCCAGGACATGTAGACCCGCAGCCACCGCCTTCTAGCACCCATATGATAAAGAGGGGTTGGGGCTTGCCATAAGGACAATAGGGTTGGGAAAATCATATAGGTGCTAGGGCTTGACGTGACCAGCCGATTGATCGGAGGGGGCCTCTCCGACCGCCCGTCTAGCCCAAGATAGGGCTAAAGTGGAGTATTGAAAGTCATGAACTGCTCATCCACCTGGGTGCTATCCTTAAGCATCACGGGTCGCCACCCACGGCCAACAGGTGGCCCCATTGGGGGAGTCTTACCCCGGTGCATTCTAACGCCCCACCGACAGGGCGACTGGTCTTTGAGTAGCACAGTATGAAATGTTCATCTGATTTGTAAAGAACATACTATTTCAAAATTAATTCTGACATTGGTCAAACTATTTTAATTAGACCATTTTTCCCTAATGTATTTCAGCCGAAATTTAACTGACCGTCATTTCTTTTGATCATCGAACATCAATCGAATTAATTTTTTGATCAGTCTTTTATCTGATGAGAATAATTATCAAATGAACTAATAATCAATATATATTTGTCTTAAGTGATTTACTTCAAACAGGAAAAGTTGTATTAGCATTTATCAGTTGATCACATCTGGTAATTCCCGCTCCGGAATGACGTCAATTACCAGATGATTATTATTATATTGAATATGAACTGAAAAGTTTCACACCTCTTGATTACACTAGTGAATCAAAGTGTTCCATTGCGGTCATACACAAAAATACACAACAATACTTGTCACATTTTCGGTAATTTATGAGGAAGTGCGTCCCGGTCTCCTGCCTCAAAAATTGCTACCCGGTGACTATTAAAATAATGACCCAGCTCAGTCTATTCAAAACTATCCATCTTCATATCTATCTATCTATCTATCTATCTATCTCAATTTGTTCATATTTATCTATATTACTTTAAATACTAAGATTTCTTTTTTATTCATGTTTGTTTAATGTCTTGTTTTTAGTTTAAATAAACAAGAATTACGACCAAAAAAGATGCGACCCCCACCCCAAATGCATTTACTTGTCGAAAATATCTATCTATCTCCATTAGTTCATATCTATCTATGTTATTTTGTTTGTCTATCTATCTATCTATCTCAGTCTATTCCAAACTATATATCCATCTTCATATCTAAACAAGAATTACGACAAATTACGATAAATAAACAACAATTACGACGAGCAGGGGTTGTTATTTTGATAGTCACCGGGTAGCAATTTTTGAGGAAGGAGACCGGGACGCACTTCCTCATAAATTACCACATTTTCTGCATCTTTACCTTACGGGTCTTTTCTTTCGTGGTAACCCCTGTCTCGATTCACAACTACCCTGCATTTCCTTTTCACAAATGTTTATTTTTGGCTGATAAAAATCCTAGCAGTCGTGTGTGTGTGTGTGTGTGTGTGAGAGAGAGAGAGAGAGAGAGAGAGAGAGAGAGAGAGAGAGAGAGAGAGAGAGTCCCGATGACGCTTAGATTCGATACGCTAAGCTTGTCATTTACATGCCACTGGAGAGGATGACAGATAGAAAGACATGCAGCTTAATTAACTAATGTTTTAGTTTGGTCGTGGTGTCCCTTTCTCTGCTCGTCCTTCCGTAGATCTCTATTCACCCCATCTTTTATTATTAAATAATAATCAGCTGATACCGATAAGCTGAATACTTTCTTACGTTATATTTCAATAGAGTTTTGTTTATATAAGGCATGCTGTTGGCATTTCACATTGCGCTAATACCCCTGGGAAAGGTATGAATCCAATTCTCTCTCCAGCTATGGGTAAATAACAGGGCAGACTGGGCTCTTTAACCATGGCTAGGTAACCAATCTAGGAGAAGGAAAACTCTGAATTCAAACCTGTTAAACTCCGCTTAAGAAGTTGACCTTGTTTCGTATCCTGCTCGTGCGGAGGTGTTGGAAAAAATATATATTCAAAAATTTCCACCACTTAAACTTATAGACTCAGTGAGGTCACATGGCTTATACCACAGCCGAACAACAGTGGTTAGTTAACTATTTAATCGCTGAAATTGACAGTCGTTCATTTGCACGTTGTTTGACATTGACGAACGGACCTACAACCAAAGGATCATACCCAACACTAAGGGACATGGAAGAGCTACCAAAGATTTCTTCATTAAGTATCACGCTTTGCTTAACACACGGGATCTACATTAAGGGGTGCTCTCGCCTGAAGTCTAAGGATGTCCATAAAAATCGTAATGAATATACCTTCAGCATTGGGCTCTTGGACAACTTTCCCGGGGTTATGGAAATGTAACGAGATAATGAAGGTCCTGACTTTTGTGAGCTAGAACTACTATATTGAAAAAGGAGGAAGAAGAAGTGGGAGATGATAAGGATTTGAAGAATAGTGATAAGCACAAAAAGGATGGACGATGATTTGACCGGAGCGTGACCCCAGAACAGAGAATTGAGTGTCAACCGGAAGTTTCGGGTGATGTGGAACAACGAAGAAAGGTACCGGTCTCTTTCTGCTTTCCGCCGTCGTAGGGTACGGATCGGGCCTCTAGTGCCTAGTATGGGGCCACAGTAATTTAACAGTGTCCTCTCTCTCTCTTTCTCTCTGCCTTTCCTCCTCTCCGATACAGCCCACGAGACGAGACTACCCTGGAAATAAAGGCTAGCAGTTGTGACTACATATTTCTCGCGTTGTAATTTTTATCAACAAGATGACCGCCACGTGCCCGAAGACATTTTTAGTACCGTGAATATATCGCCACCACCGCTGCGTTACTTATATCATTTTGGTACTGTGAAAATACCACAACGTTACAGAAATATTAATGTTTCCTTTCTTTCCAAATCCCAATTCTATCATAGATAAACAACATTCATCAGCTGGACATTTTTTACGAGAGAATAATCCCAATCACAGAGGTAAATCAGAAAAGAAAACTTTTGTTTGCCAATATAAGGCAGCTTCTCTTCTAACACCAGATACCTCCCTTACACAACACATTGATCAAGTTGTATCCCAAGCAGGAGATGTTCTAGTCCGTCAACCTTAACTTAATACTTATAAAACCCATGCGAGGGGAAAGTAAAACCATGCTCTCTACTTGTGGTCACATTCCCTTTTGAGTAATTCACTCAGAGGCAAAACTAAGCCATTCAAGAAACTGGTCAAATATAACTGTACAAATTCATGCAACTCTCTGTGTTGTAGATTATGTTTATATATCATTGTAATTTGGTTTGGTGGAACAGAACAGTCTTATCGATTGAATGTAATTCCTTGTGCATGAAAATATTGGATTATATATTTTATACAAAGATATAAATTATTGTTATCAGTTCTGGCAAGAGTTGAAATGTTGCAAAACTTGTTCTTTTGGCGTCCATTTTAGAATGAAGATTTCAGTTGCTATATATATATATCTTATTATAATGGAGATTGTGTGTTTTTCTGTTTGTAACCGAAACTATGTTCCTACTCAAGTCACAATTCTCTTAGTTATTGACATCACATTCTCCATGATTTTATTTTTATCTAAACCTCAATTATTAATAAAATTGTCTTACATTATTAATACTGTTCACTATGTCTACATACTAACAACATGCAATTATATTTATATATATACAACAAAATAGCGCTTTACAATGTGAACGGGAAGGCTAATTTGCATATTAATATTAAAAAATCGAATTTAATAAATATGTGCTTAGTATTATTGATTTCTAATTGTTTGGTTTTATTTTAATGAATATAAGCAAAAATCTCTTCAATGAAATCCCTTAACAAGATAAAATAACTGTCATTTTATTCTTTACTGCCTCTTATAACTAAATACTTAAATTAGAAAAAATAACAATGAAAGACGAGAGTGATGGA
>CM042156.1:50564220-50614220 GCA_023376005.1 Doryteuthis pealeii | reverse complement strand
TATTAGACTGTGGGAAATTTTAAGAAGAAACGGTCAAATTGTGTGTTTGAAATTAATTTTTGGTGTTTGACAAGAATTGGTCCCCTGTGGATTAGTGTTCCGAATTTTTAGTGTTGGACAAGAATTTGTCCCCTGTCGACTAGTGTTCTGAATGTTTGGTGTTGGACAAGAATTTGTCCCTCTGGACTAGTGTTCCGAATTTTTGTGTTTGACAAGAATTTGTCCCCTCTGGACTAGTGTTCCGAATTTTTTGTGTTTGACAAGAATTTGTCCCCTCTGGACTAGTGTTCCGAATTTTTTGTGTTTGACAAGAATTTGTCCCCTCTGGACTAGTGTTCCAAATTTTTGTGTTGGACAAGAATTTGTCCCTCTGGACTAGTGTTCCGAATTTTTTGTGTTGGACAAGAATTTGTCCCCTCTGGACTAGTGTTCCGAATTTTTTGTGTTGGACAAGAATTTGTCCCCTCTGGACTAGTGTTCCGAATTTTTTGTGTGACAAGAATTTGTCCCTCTGGACTAGTGTTCCGAATTTTTGTGTTGGACAAGAATTTGTCCCCTCTGGACTAGTGTTCCGATTTGTGTTGACAAGAATTTGTCCCCTGTGGACTATTGTTCCAAATTTTTGTGTTGGACAAGAATTTGTCCCCTCTGGACTGGTGTTCCGAATTTTTGGTGTTTGACAAGAATTTGTCCCCTCTGGACTAGTGTTCCGAATTTTGGTGTTGGACAAGAATTTTTCCCCTGTGGATTAGTGTTCCGAATTTTTGGTGTTGGACAAGAATGTGTCCCCTGTGGATTAGTGTTCCGAATTTTTTTGTGTTGGACAAGAATTTGTCCCCTCTGGACTAGTGTTCCGAATTTTTGGTGCTTGACAAGAATTTGTCCCCTCTGGACTAGTGTTCCGAATTTTTGGTCATTGGACAAGAATTTGTCCCCTGTAGACTAGTGTTCCGAATTTTTGGTGTTGGACAAGAATGTGTCCCCTGTGGACTAGTGTTCCAAATTTTCGGTATTGTATTAGCTGGGGGAGGGACACTCATTTGATTACACCATCACAAATGTTAGAGAAAATTTCCGATCAATAAGAAGTTTTCATTGGCCAGAGATGTATTGTATCTGTGCAGTGTTATGAATTAGTATGAACTGGGGAAATAGATGTATCTGTTCAATAATGGATTTATCCATTTGGTACATTTACAGCCAAAACCTTTTATGCCATCTTTTTTGTATACTGTACGTATGTGTGTATGTTCATATCTCTCTCTTCGTCTCTTTCTCTCTATCTGTCTGTCTGTCTGTCTGTCTCTCTCTATATATATGCGTATATATTCTGTATATGTGTATGTGTTTCTCTCTCTCCCCTCTCCCCCTCTCTCTTCCCCTCTCTTTCTCTGTATGTGTGTATGGGTGTATTATATGTGTATATGTGTATGCTTATCTCTCTTCCTTTTTCTTTTTCTTCTCTCTCTCTCTTTCTTTCTATCTTTCTTTCTTTCTTTCTTTCTTTCTCTCTCTCTCTCTCTCTCTCTCTCTCTCTCTCTCTCTCTCTCTCTGTGTATGTGTATGTGTAATCGCGTGTAATTCTGCATCGGCCTAAGTAAGGCACATGCTCATGCACACTGGATGACTGTGTTTCTATTTCCGCTGCTCCTCCAATGTTTTTATCCAATTGTTTGTTTGCTTATTGAGTTTTCCGACTCCACGACGAATAAAGACGAGTTTCTTTGGGGGTGGGGGTAGGGATGGGTCGAATAAAGACGACTCCTGGAGATGCTTGGGGGGGGTCGATACATTTCAGTTCGAACAAGCGAAAAATCAGTGCAAAATCAAATTAGATACAACCGTTGTCTTCAAGTTCCTCAGCCGTGTCTTCCTTACAATATTTCATTTTTCCCATTGCTATTTCTAACTTTTTATGACATAGCAATAATAATAATAATAATAATAATAATAATAATAAAAGCGAGAAACAGAATCTCTTATAATTGCAGCACAAGATATTGCTATAAGGACAAATTATATAAAAGCAAAAATAGGTAAGACACAGCAGAATAGTAAATGTAGAATGTGTGGGGAAAGAGACGAAACTATCAATCACATGATAAGCGAATGCAGTAAACTCGCAAAAAGAGAGTACAAGAATAGACACGACTGGGTCGGAAAGGTGATTCACTGGGAACTGTGCAAGAAATTCAATTTTCACCATTCAACTAAATGGTATATGCACAAGCCTGAATCTGTCCTGGAGAACGAGACAGGCAAACTTCTCTGGGACTTTGAGGTACAGACGGATCACCTAATCCCGCCCAGGAGACCAGACCTAATTTTGATTGACAAGAAGAGGAAGACTTGTCATCTCGTGGATTTTGCCGTCCTGGCCGATCACAGAGTGAAAATAAAAGAGAAGGAAAAGATCGACAAATATTTGGACCTTGCCAGAGAACTGAAAAAAAACAAACTGTGGAACATAAGGTTGAAGGTCGTACCAATTGTAATTGGGGTCCTTGGAACAATCCCAAACGGTTTGGAAAAGAGCCTGGGGGAATTGGAAATCAAAGGAAGAATCGAGACCATCCAGACTACAGCATTATTGAGATTGGCTGGAATACTCAGAAGAGTCCTGGAGACCTGAGGAGACCTGCTGTCACTCAGCCCCCAGTGAACCACCGGCTACAGCAGGTGTGAAAAAATCGAATGGAATGAAATAATGATAATAAAAATAATAATAACACTGATCTATGTAGTAATACTATTGTTACTTAATCCTCCGACCGTTATTATCTTGCAACACCCTCTGTTTAAAAATGAGACAGTCTAAATCATCCAAGATGAAATACAAAAATGTAAATCCTGATTACTTGGTGTTGGTTATCCGTTGAAATCTTAGTTCTTATGAATGATGTAACTTCAGCTAAATAATGGACTATTCCGTGTTTATTATAATGAAAGGGAAGAAAAATGACATGCTACACAGAAAGAAAAAAGAAAGAAAGAAAGAAAGAAAGAAAGAAAGAGAGAATAGATGAGCGTGCGAATGCGACAACGCTAATCTGCTCCAATCGAACATAACGAAAAGACGAAAAGAAGGAAAGAAAGAAAACAATGAGAGAGAGAGAGAGAGAGGGAGAGAGAGAGAGAGAGGGATATATATATATATATATATATATATATAAGTAAAGTAAAGTCGTCGGGGCGGCCTAATAGCGAGGGAGTCTATCCCCTTTTCACTAGCGCTAGACCAAGGAGATTATTCTAGCGTCTGAGGTGGAGCGCCACACATACCACCAGCTCCTTACTTTACCGCACAGATCCCTGTGCTACTCATACGCTGAGTTGGCGAGGGCGGGTATCGAACTAGGAACCTTGTGGTTTCTAGCCGAACGCTCTACCGACTGAGCTAACCCATATATGATGACTCAGAAAAAAAAAGAGGAAAAGGATGAAAGCAGCCATAAAAGAATAAAGATGCTCAATTTTGAATTTGCAAATAATATGATATATGAGAAATATTAAATTAAAGACGAAGGCAAAAGACGGATTACTACTAAAAACAACGTAAGTATTAGTAAAAACAAAAAACTACTAGAAACATGGCCTCTGCGACATCAAAAAGAAAATTAAATATAACCAGAATAAAGAACGTAACGATGAGGATGATGATGATGATGATGATGATGTCAATAAAAGTATTTCTTAAAAAGACAAAGGAAAATAAGAAAGGCGAAAGAGAGGCGCTGTACAGTGCATAGAATGTTTGAAAGTTTTATAGGATTAATTGTCTTATCTGTTGAGTTACGCATCGCCTGTCGTCGTCCATTTGTCTCCGTCTTTTGTCTTTAAAGTGGAGTTGCAAGTCTTTAGAATTAAAGAAAATGGAGGAATAAAAATATTAAATACAGACATTTATAGGGAATGTTTGGAAGACAATAAAGCTATCTGAACCAGCTTCTTTTTTGCAATATATATATATATATATATATATATATATATATATATATATATATATATATATGAGAAGTAAACAAACAGACGATGTTTGTGATATGGCTATTTTCAGCCGACAATATTTGGGAGAATATGTGCTTAATTGAAGTCGAACCTAATTTTTATGAAAGTTAATTAATTAATAATTAATTAATTAGGCGGGATTACCTATTAAATTTAAGGCTAAACAAATCGAGAAAAATCTAATGTGTACATACAGAGATTGATTTTTCTCGATTTGTTTAGCCTTAAATTTAATAGGTAATCCCGCCTAATTAATTAATTATCAATTAATTAACTTTCATAAAAATCAGGTTCGACTTCAATTAAGCACATATTCTCCCAAATATATATATATATATATATATATATATATATATAATTTGCAGATCTCCTTATGCGCATGTATGAAAATGAGTACTTAAGATTTGAAACATACATACATTTCTATATTCTCTCTGTCTGTCTGTCTTTCTATTTCTGTCTCTCTCTGTACGCACACACACACACACACACACCACACACACATATATATATATATATATATATATATATGTGTGTGTGTGTGTGTGTGTGTGTGAAAGATTTAAGCAACAGCACTAATCAATTTGCAAGTTCGTCAACATATGCAATGTTTCACAAGGAAACCCTTGGGATTCGTCTTAATTTACATATTTACTGAGAAAGAGAGAAGACAAATACAAAATCACGGGATCATAATAATATACATTTTCATTTTTGCAGTGAGACTACTTTGATCATATCTCTCTATATTTATCTTATTATAATGGAGATTGTGTGTTTTTCTGTCTGTAACCGAAACTATATTACTACTCAAGTCACAATTTCCTTAGTTATTGACATCACATTCTTCAGGGTATTAATTTTATTTAAATCTCAATTATTAATTAAATTGTTGTACATTATTAATACTGTTAACCATATTTACGTATCAACAACATGCAATTGTATTTATATATACAACAAAATAGTGGTTTGTAGTGTGAACGGGAAGGCTAATTTGCATATTGATATTAAAAATGTGATTTTAATAAATATGTGCTTAGTATTATTGATTTCTAATTGTTTGGATTTATTTTAATGAATATAAGCAACAATCTCTTCAATGAATCTTAAATGAAATCCATTAACAAGAAAAAATAACTGTCATTTTATTCTTTACTTCCTCTTTTAACTAAATACTTAAATTAGAAAAAATAACAATGAAAGACGGGAGTGATGGAAGAGTAAGTTTCAGTTGTTCTATTTTTCGATTATACCTCCTTCTGTTTCAAATCTTTTTAACTGCATTCTTATTTAGTTTCATTGGCCTTTCTAATTTAATATAATATTTTATTACATTAAAACTTAGATACTTGCACCCGGAGGGTGCATATATTTGCTAGTATTAATAATGAAGATTCGCTTCCGGTTTTTGTCTGTAACAAAAACTACGTCACTGCTTACGTCGCATTACCCAACATCGTTATAACATAGACTCAATAAATAAATGAATAAATCGTTATAACCTAGACTCAATAAATACACTCAAAATTTGAACATGCAACATTAAACAGTCCTCATTGTTTTTTAAAACAAGTTTTAATAAATACATGACTGGTATTATATATCTACATATAGTTTGTTTTATTTTAATATATATTTAAAGTTTACATTTCAAATTGTTTTATTTTTTATATTTATATATTTAATGAATTTGATGATTTTACTTACTTAGGGTACAAACTCGCTGACATTGAATGTTTAACTCCCACCCTCAGGCAATATGTTTCAAAAATCTATTTTTACATCGACCGGGGGGCGTTTTTTATTTTGCTAGTTTTACTAATACATTGCAAAATTTGGTGTGTGTTCGTTTGTATGTGTTTATTGGTGTCTGTGCACGTGTGTGTGTATGTGCATGTATCTAGATATTTGTGTTTGTGAGTGTTTTTGTTTATAGGTGCGTGTTTGTCCGTTTGTATGTATATGTGTGGGCATTTGTGTGTGCTTTATGTGTACTAGCAAATATATGCAGCCTCAGCCGGGTGCAAGTATTTAAGTTTTAATGTAATAGAATATCGTATTAAATTAGAAAGGCTAATGAAACTAAATAAGAATGCAGATAAAAAGATTTGAAACAGAGGGAGTATAATCGAAAAATAGAACAACTGAAACTTACTCTTCCATCACTCCCGTCTTTCATTGTTATTTTTTCTAATTTAAGTATTTAGTTAAAATAGGAAGTAAAGAATAAAATGACAGTTATTTTTTCTTGTTAATGGATTTCTTTTAAGATTAATTGAAGAGATTTTTGTTTATATTCATTAAAATAAAACCAAACAATTAGAAATCAATAATACTAAGCACATATTTATTAAAATCACATTTTAAATATCAATATGCAAATTAGCCTTCCCGTTCACACTGTAAACCGCTATTTTGTTGTATATATAAATATAATAGCATGTTATTAATATGTAAATATGGTTAACGGTAATAATGTAAAACAATTTTATTAATAATTGAGGTTAAAATTATAATAAATTCATGGTGAATGTGACGTCAATAACTAAGGGAATTGTGACTTGAGTAGTCATTTAGTTTCGGTTACAGACAGAAAACACACAATCTCCATTATAATAGGATGTGTTCATGTTTGAGTGAATATGCTTATGCGTGTGTGTTTATGCGCCGGTGTATGTGTATATAGACGTGTGTGAGTGAGTGTGCATGTGAATGTTTAACAATGTGAGTTATGAAGATTTATATATTTTGACCTTTAGAGATCGATAAGTCATTAGTCTTAGAGACAGATCTATAGTCGCCATTTTATATGAACTTTGACATGAACTTGAATACGACCCCCTCCTCATCGATGTTATAAAGTTTAAAATTGCTCCACGCATCGGACAATTTGTATAAATCAAACAAGATTATAATAATGCTGGCCACGAATGAAGAAGCAAGGACGAACACATAAGCGACGTTCACATGGACATCCTAGTGTGGACCTTTCAGCAAGAACCTATATTGAGTAGCTCTGTGCAAATACTGTTACGATTTTCTAGGCCATTTTAGGCTTCAAGAGAGAGCACTTTACAGTGGAGATCCTTCGTATTAAGCAGAGGCTGATCTTTAGTGGATAATCCTTTGGTTGTTCCCTGGTGTCTCTTAGTGTTGGGTAGCATCCTTCGGTGGTTTCACGGTGTCCCTTAGTGTTGGGTACAATTCTTTGGTTGTTCCCCGAAGAGAGAGAGAGAGAGAGAGAGAGAGAGAGAGAGAGAGAGAGAGAGAGAGAGAGAGAATTGGTGATAGGTAGAGAGAGAAAGAGAGAAAAGAGGAGATGTAATGGGAGAGGAGGCCAACCACAGTGTCATACAAGTCGTCGGGGTGACCTAAAGTCGGTATCAGCCAATCAGCGAGGGGGCCTATCCCATTTTCACTAGCTCTAGACCAAGGAAATTGTTTTTGTGTCTGAGGTGGAGCGCCACGCCTATCCCTATCTCCCTATTTTACCGCACAGACGCCAGTGTTACTCATACGCTGAGTTGGCAAGGGCCAGTATCGAACTAGGAACCTTGTGGTTTCTAACCGAACGCTCTACCGACTGAGCTAACCCGGCCCAACTATTGTTACATAATTATTGGATCCCTAATACTTATATAAGGTAGTGAAGAAACATAATGGCGATTAGTGCAGCTGATGGCCTTGAGAGTGAGTGACGGCGCTTGACCTCACTCTCACCTTGCCTTCCGAGGATAAATCGTGAGAAACGGAAGGCACAGAAGACCTTGTCTTCCGGTTTAAGGATAATAAGTAACTCTCAGTCAGTTAGCAAGTAGAAGCCGAGCTCGTAAGATGTAAGTCTCACTGCGCAGATGTCTGGTTTGGGGATTTACAAATAAAGTAACATCAAAGTAAATCGAAGTCTTGTGTTTATTACCTAAAAACTAACAATGACACAGGGCTTCTGATAAGGAGAAATCCCTAACAGAAACCAGACCCGAAGTCCCCAAGAAAGTCCAGACCTCAGAAGATCCAGACCAAGATAGATGAAGAACCAAAGCCGGACAGAAGAATAGATGTCCAAGATATAGAAGCAAGTAAGAAGTAAAGAAGTAATGAAGGGTATACAACACTATGAGTCATACAAAAATGGTCAAAATATTCGATTTTTGCTGTTGTCTATTGGTCATATCTCATGTTTACATATTCATCATTTCAGACAATCATAATTCTATAACCGAATAGAAAATGAATACCTGAATGAGATCTACTTTAATAAAACCTAAAATATTTATCTCTGTTTATTTAGTTTTCCACTTTATGTCCAAATTCGGAAAAAATAAAATTAGATAACCGAATGGTCGACCAAGAGAAAAGATAAAACGATCCATAAAAATGAAATTGGGTTTAATTAAAAGATGCATTGATGTTATTGATATGATACATGAAAACTATTTATCTGTAAAATGAATTTAATAGATTTCCGATGGAGAAATAAATCAACTTGAATAAAAGTATTTTATGGAAGAGTTCAACCATCGATAACAAAATATCACACTGGAACTGATGAATGGTATTTTTACTGAATAACCAAAAGGAAACTTCCCTATAAAAGTTTTATATGAAAGATTATATTAATGATTATATCGTAGAACGTGAGCTGGGATTAGACCGTCGTGAGACAGGTTAGTTTTATCCTACCGATCGGCACGTGTGTTACGTCGGCAGTGGCCACGGCTATCCCGTTCAGTACGAGAGGAACCGCGGGATTGGAGCAACGGTTCGCGTACTCGCTCGAACGAGCGGCGGTGCCATGCTGCCTCCGCGCGATAACGGCTGAAAGCCTCTAAGCCGGAACCGCGACCGGTGTCGCCACGGTATTACGAAAGGCGTCTCTTTTCGTTCCGCTGGAGCCTGCCATAGCAGTCTTCTATCGCTAGTAACGGCGGCTGTTGCGTTCGGCGGGGCGGTTCACCGTCTCCGTTGGGCGTGGCTTGTCGTCGTTGCATGCGCGGCGGCGTGCGCGAACGGGCCAACTGACTTGACATCCGCGACGGGCGGGATTTTGCCGTCGCTGTCTTGTTTCGAACCCCCCGTGGAGCGTGAGACGAGGGATCGCTCGTAGACCACTTGACTTCAGAAGAAGCCTGGACGATATACAAAGCAGTGTCTATAGACTACATGTCTACTACATGCGTCATTTGCGCAGTATATTAAATGTCAGGTGGTGGCAACATGTTTCAAACAGGACCATTCTGAAGAGAACTGGATTCCCTGGCATGCATGAAATACTTGTCCAACGCAACCTGAGATGGGCTGGCCACTTAAACAGATTTGGGGATGACAGACTACCAAAGCAGATTCTGTACTCTCAACTGAGAGACGGATCACGTGGAATCCGTAGACCAAATCTCAGGTACAAAGACAACATCAAAAGAAACCTGAAGGATTTGAATATCCGATAGGAAGTTGTCAGGACGCAACCAGAGACTGATTAAATTGGAGGAAAATGATTCGCATGGTGTCATCATCGGATACGATGGAAAGCAAGTAGTAGTAGTAGTAGTAATAGTAGTAGTAGTATTAAACTGTATTTCTCAATATAAAGTCTCTTTACAACTTTCAAAAATATTACAAAAGCAAATTTACAGAAACATATGTGGGAATTATCACAAAATGAAGAGTAGATATTGAAGCTTATTTGCTTCGTTTAATACAGCTCTACATGGGCAGCATTATTCCAACTAAGCACTTTAAGACAGTACTCAATTCCTTGCAATGTTCGCTGAATCAGAGCCTCATCAATATTGGAATTAATGATCTTTTGTTTTAGGTTAGTAATGTCCCGTATCTTTGTTCGATACACGATATCTTTAGCATAACCCCACAAAAAGAAGTCCAGTGGAGGGATATTTTTGAGAACGAGGTAAAGAGACTTTATGAACACCCTGTATTTCTTTATATTTCTAGATATTAAAAATTTATATTAAAGTTTCATATTAAAGATTAAAATAGAATATTTCATATGTGTGTTTACCCACACTACTGCTAATTTGGATTACTGCTGATTTGAATTCAGATTTTTCCTTCTTCTAGAATGGTTACCAGACCAGTCTGTTCTACTATTTACTCAAAACTGCGAGAGAAGAGATGGTATTGGAAACCAGAGGAGGAAGCGAGAGTATCCAGATCACAGTATTGTCAAGATTAGCAACACTATTCAAAATATTCGATATAAAGGTTCTCAATTACGACCAAAAGGTTCCAGAGTTTGACAAGAAATACCTAAAAAAGTCTAGAGGGCACATCGACCGAAACGTTGTTAATATAGCAATAAAGATAAGGATAACAATCTGAAAAATCAAAATAATACAAACTGTAAATATGCTTAAAAACTTGCATCTCAAATTCTTCTCATAACTATAAAAATTAACAAAATATCAATTTCCCACATATCCCCTATATATATTTACCTATATCGCACCATGCAAGTCGAACATAAAGATCATTATAGTGTGGAACCATGCACAAACCGAAGCTCATGCTAGTGTTTAAAAATTGCGTATATTCCTTCGGCATTCCTCTTTTGAGAAGCCCCAGGCACTGGGTAATAAACCCAGCCCTGCCCTTTTAAACCGTGGTTGCAGGGGTTGCCTGGATTATGGCCCCCTGGGATCACGCTGTTATTAATATCCTACTGGTCCAATGGCCGAAGTAAATGGACACAGGTTTTCGAAGAACGGGGTAAGTATGTAAAAATGTTATCGTATAAATGAAAAGAAATATTTCTGTTTGTATATTTCTCGTCCTGTTTTCAACACTGGAGTGAACTCTTCTCTTCACCTAATCATTTAAGAACAATGATATAAAGAATTCCTATCGTCAACTTTCCAAATTTATTCGACAGTGAACTCCTGTTGTATCGCGATGGGGGAAAGATACACAGATGAATGTTGTGCTTAACACCTTTAATAAGCACCAGCATCCGGTGCCAAACGGATACATACAAACACAGAACAAATAAGTACAAACAATTAATAAGACAAACTTACACTAAAAGAGGAGGGTCAATTTTGTATAGCCAACGCAGCAAAGTCAGTCTGAATATTATCCAGTTCGTTAATAAACTTTAATCGTAGACTATTGTATGGCTAGGAGACAGTCCATCTGGTAGAGTGATGAAGGGGTGTTAGCTACTCTACAATAACTACTAAAATGGCAGAATTGGTAATATTGAAGTCAGTAAGTCTACTGTTAGTTTTAATAACAGCAGCTAAGTACAACTTAAGCAGTGTCCAAGACAGTTGGTATATATAGAAATCAAGAATGACCCATTCATGAATTTGCGTGAATTGGATCGTTCCATTCCTTGAGTTCTGATTGGCTGCTTGACTGCTTGATTTAAATGACATTGTGGAGTCTTATATATATCCTGTCATTCTGCAGTAGACTTTGTAACTATTCGGGTTTGTATTTAAGTTACAACCGTTTGTTGCCTTGTCTTCCCAGTTCAACGGTAATTGGAACTTTAATCATTCTTCAGGCAAATAAATAAAAATCGCCGTCTCTATGAAGACTTTTAGCCATAGCGATAGCAGGAAAAAGCAGGCAAGAAAGGAAGTCAAAATGAATTCGACTTTTACGCTAGCCAACCGATTATTCCAGTATCAAGCGGCTTTCCTCTATTCCCATGGACGGTGGGGATCAGTGTAGTGCTAATAAGATACCAAGGTAGAAATAACATGGAAAATCGCATCTCCGTTGTTGGCAAGGATTGTCTTTGAATGGCAATCTGGAATTTTGTCGATAAAAATAAAATGCAAACGAAAATGGTTTTCATAAGTCCAGATTTCTGCGGAAAGAGTTTTAAAAGCTGAAGTGAAAATCCTCTGCGTAAAATTCTTCAATGATTACAAATCTTTAATACCATCGAACGCTAATGCATTTTCAATCCAGAAAATATAAAAATAATTTGTCTGTATTTAGGAGATGAGGCTTGATATGGATAATTTTGATATTTTGGTCTGTTGTTCTCATCTTATTTGTGGTATATATTCTTCAATGATTATAAGAACTAATCTCATTGTACACAAAGTCATTTTCAATCTTGAAAACACCTATATGTTGATAATCATGTTCCTTAATTGTACGACCGTTATCATATTGCAATACCCTCTGTTTAAGAATGAGACCGTCCAAATCGTGCAAGATAAAATGCAAAAATATAAAGCATAGAAATAATTTGTTCTTTTTCATGAGATTAGGATTGATATGAATAATTTTGATATTTCGGACTGTTGTCCTCATCTTTCTTGTTTTATGTGTATATGTGGTTAGGTAACTAATAGCGTTCTTTACGACATTTTGAAATTTCTATTTTCTTTCATTTTATTTTGTCTATATTTAATCACATTTCTGTCAATGGGTCAGGTGGAATTGATGCTGCATGAAGCCCCTTAAACAAGTGATAACGATTTTAGCTCCGAAACCATGTATGAATTCATATTGCATACCATGCCAAAAACCCTACACAATCAAACACATTTTAACAGAATGTAGCAACCTAAAACAAATACGAAAAAAATACTACCAAACAACAAATCTAAAACAGATATTCTATCAAATAAACCCAGAAAAACTACTTGGATACATAAAAGAGGCACACATCTACAACAAAATCTAAAAATCTTCCCCAAAAAATGAAAACACAAAAATATATGTTAAAAAGAATCATCTTAAAGTTCCATTCACAAAAAATATGTCAAAAACAAAAAATCTTCAGAAAATTAAACATTATCACCAATTCATTTCAAAAACGTAGTTGGCATTAAATGACCCATTGAGGTTGATATGCCGTAAAACAAGAACAAAAAAAAAATTCAAGGGTATCGTCTGATGATGACTTATTTTAAGGTAATTAAAAAAAACCACCAAAACCGAACCCGAGGTTACAGTGGCCTGAACATAGTGTTTCTTCATACCACAGTAAAGATAAGGACAACAGTCCAAAATATTCAAATTATTCATAAAAAGAATTGATTTATTAAAATAATTACCTATACGAAATTAAACGCTAATCATTAGATTTAGACGGAGTTATTTAAGTTAAAGATATGAAATAATTTCATAATTACATAGTTACGTCTGACAAGCTTGACAGAAAGCAAAAATATTCAAATCAATAATCTAAAATTAACACGAATTTCTTTAAAGAGATGAAGAAAAATTTCCCAGAAATTGCACTGTTTAATTGTGCTATCAGTGTGTTTAAACTCTATGATTTAAAAAGAATCTAGGTCATTTCCGGTCTATATATATCTAGTACTTCCGGATAAGTTTGATCAAATAGGAGTATCATCAGCAAAGTTTTACCTTCACTATTCAACTGCAATCAAAATCTTGATCTATCCAATGTGAACGGATATTTAAGCTACTCCCTCTCCATCTCTCTCTTTCTTTCTTTCTTTCTTTCTTTCTTTCTTTCTCTGTCTGTCTGTCTCCCCCCCTCTCTCTCTCTCTCTCTCTCTCTGTATATATATATATATATATAATATATATATATATATATATATATATAAGTAAAGTCAACGGGGTGGCTTAAAGTCGGTAACAGCCAGTCAGCGAGGGAGTCTATCCGCTTTTCAATAGCGCTAGACCAAGGAGATTGTTTTAGCATCTGAGGTGGAGCGCCACACCTACCATCAGCTCCTTACTTTACCGCACAGATCCCTGTGCTACTCATACGCTGAGTTGGCGGGGACCGGTATCGAACTAGGAACCTTGTGGTTTCTAGCCGAACGCTCTACCGACTGAGCTAACCCGATATATATATATTCAAATTGCAAGTAAGCAGGAAACTTTAGTTACGGGATATTAAATCCAAGATATATAATATTTTATTGTAAAACTGGTTAGGATTATTTTTATATAAGCCGTGCTACAATTCATCACCTAAATTTATAGAATAGACGGGGTCATGTGGTGTATTCCTCTGCCAATCAACAGCCATAATGCGTGGCTTGTTGATTACTTAATCATTGATATTGAATAGACATCCATTTGCAATCATTGACGAAGGAACTTACAACCAAAGGATTCTGTACCAAGGATTTTCGCTGAGCAAGTGCTCTTGCTTGAAACCTAAAGGATGGCCCATAAAATCATAACACCTGTTAGTTAACATTTACTGTTAGACACTACCCTCTTGATAAGATCTCCGCAATCAATATTTATGTTAATGCATCCAATTTATTTAGCACTACAGTATACTCGTCTATAGCGGACAGACAAATAAACTCTCCAATTGTTGATATAGATTCATATAGGTGTGAAGTGAACATATCTTCTATAAATGAATAAATCTGTATATAAGTATACGAATCTTTCCTTATAAATTTAGCCGACCTCCTGATGTGAATGTCCTCCTTTCGTGGAAGATGAGTAATTAATAACTTGTCAATAATACTAGAACGAAATTATAATATCGAAACGGAAAGCCTTCAAGTGTCTCGTATATCGATTACGCATTATCTTCGTATTACACCCAATATAACCTCTTCCCAATTTTCACCGATAAGATCCTTAATAACTTTTGGCCAATCAGTGGTCAATTTACCTTGTGGGAATCTTGACTGGCCGGAGCAAACTGTCAAAAATATACGGCCAATATCGCATTTAATATGACGGGTAAATATTGCATTCGTTTCACTTTCTGATATCTGGCTCACCCTTATACGTAAGTACGTATGTAACTACCTAGACGTTGGTCTTTATGAACACATATTCATATACATATGTTGGATTAGGCAACAGTTCATATAAATCCTTTCGCACTATTTCACAGATACACATTTGTGTGTCTTTATGTGTATGTCCATGTGTCTTTCTGTGTGTCTGTTTGTATGATAAACGTAGATATAACTGGGTTTATTTGACAGAACTTTGGCAGTAATAAGCTGCTTTCATAGTTTTACTTTACCATTTATTCTGATACTAGCTGAGATAATTTCTACGTTGGGTAAGAGTTCACAACTGGGAATATTGCAAGCTATTTCATATCAATTTAGTAAAACGGTAATTTGTATAGAACAGAATAAAAATTACCAAATATATTTTGTACAATCTCCTTGAGGTATTAAAGTTGTTAGTTTCTGACCGCATCCCGACGATATCGGAGGCAGATGGAAGGTATTAAGGTCGTTTGGCAGAGATCGAGACATGTTAAGGGATAATTTATGCCCGCGTTGGAGATCAACATTGCTGTAGTTAGAATTAATGCGGCTTAAAGTGATCGAAGGATACAAGGCGCGGGGCGGTCTTGAGCAATGCAGCTAGAGGGGAATCGGATGATAGTGGTGCTATTCATCTGGGCATTTCCGATGTTTGAATAAGGCGGGTAGAGATGAAGAGCAGAAGCGGTGCTTGGTCCAATGACAGATGGTAGTTGTGCAAGCGAAGGTACGGAATTCGATTGAGTAAGCCTGTATACAGAGTTTATAGGTGTATGAGACGGGAGCGTGAGGTGGCTCTTTCGCGGGACGATGCGAAACTCGTTGAGTATTTAGGCGTTAGTCATACTGTTCAAGCTGTGTGCGTTAGTCATTGAGGTGGGAGACGAGACCTAAGACAATGAGACCCTTCCGGTATTGGCTTAAGCGGAAGGTTCACTGTGTACGAGCAAGGTGTGCGGCAAGTGGCAAGGGGCGAACGTGGTGGTAGATATATGGATTAGTGAAGGTTCGCTTGCGAGCTGCCGTCACGGAGATTCATTGGGATAAGTGCGAGGTTCGTATGCAGACGACAATGAGATGCGTAGGAAGATCATCAGGCCACGATCGGTCTGAGGCTTGATAGCACAGGGATGCATCTGGGTCGCGTGCACGAGTAATAGTTGTGTGATAACGTCGTAGGTTTGTTATCAGAGGTGTCACTGGAGGCAGTAGGTGCACAGGAGTGCGGGAGTATAAGCGAGTTTGCGAACGGGAGTATCTGCGTGAATTGAGCAACTACTAAAGAGAGGGAGGGTTGAAGAGATAGTACGGATAACGTCAGTGGGAAGTCGTAGTATCAGAGTTGAGTATCGGCAGATGTGGGGAGATACGTTACGGAAGCGACCGGGCATAATGTGGCTTCAAGACAGGGATATATGAGTGCAAGGATATCCATTATAGATATGGAGCTCAGTTCTGGCAAGGCGGAAAGAAATCATGGTGGCGGGTGGTAGCGCGGCTGTGGAATGTATATGGTTTTGAAGCAGCAGGGCGTACGGAGCAGGGTTGCCACTGCATAACGTTCGACCAAGCCTGAATCAATACAGTGAGGAGGTGATAGGATAAGAAGGGTATGGCACGACACGATTAGGAGTATTTCTGAAGTAGTGAAATGCAGTGGAATCGTCTGGTAATACTGGATCTACGGCCAGCTATGGTAATGAAAGGGCTAACTCGAATAGATGTAGTCAATGTGACAGCGAAGTGGAATAGCATTGCGGTACGGATTAGACCATTACAGAGGGCTAGTTAGTGACAGGATATACACCGGCCGCAGTCCTGTAGGGACAGGTAGTCTGTAAGCAGAAAGTAGGTGTTACGTTTTAGTGAAAACATTTGAGACGAAGCGGGTTGATGGAAATACAGTAGTGGCAGCTCTTACGTAGAGCTAAAGTCGGGTAGATGGTGAGGCTAGTGGCGATGTGATCGCATGTAGAGTGTATGTAGAGTAGTTGCGGAGGGTGAGCAACCCGGGAGCCGCGGCTCACGTCTGGAGAATTCAGAAGCATGGAGGGCCATCCGGCACGAGCACGCGCTGAGGACGTGGTAGCGGCGCTGTGAGCGTCAGGGCGTTAAGTCGTATGAACGCGTGAGGATTTAATGTCTGTCTTGCGATACGCGTGCCAGAGGTTAGGTTCAGGTTGTGTGGGGCGCTCCTGAATAGTTATGAAATGTACCGAATCCAGAAAGATTTGAGAGCGCGGAAGATTAGGCGATGTGCGGCTTATTCAGAGGCTATGACGTGTGAGTGAGCTACGGTATTCGTAGTGGAGGCCGCCGAAGGATTACGTCGAGCCGGTGGCGGTGTATGTACGCTACAGTTTCTCAGGGTACGTGAAGCATCCGTAGAAGAATGCGAGAATAAACCACGTCGACCGTCGGGGGTGCGGGCGAAAATATGACATCGGCGGTGGGATGTAAGAGCAGCGAGGTGGGCGAGGGTACGGCACGATGTTAAATGGGCGGCTCTGTCGGAACTGTTCTGAGGATCAGCAGCTGAGTGCGTTATTGGGAGCTAATGTGAAGGCGGGAACGCGTTGGGTAGTGGAGGAAGGTCGCCGATGCATAGTACAGGATAGCGGTCGGGTGGTGAGGGCCATTCGCGACTCCAGGGAAGCAGGTATCGAGTCGTCTGTGTGTCACGAGCAGGGTACGCAGCGTCGCAGTGCAAGCACGAGTGAGGAATAGCGTATCGGTAGTCAGATGGGTCCTGACGGTCGTCTTGCAGCGTAAGAGAGGCGCAGATCGTACAGAGCAGAAGGAGAATATAAATGGACGAAGGAAGCACTAAAATCTGGCAGTTGGATGCCTGTGCGCTAAAAGGCAGCTTGCTTAATCATCGGAGAGTGGGCCTGAGTCTAATTGCGAGACGGGCACGAAACGTTGTATAGAGGAGAGACGCGAAGTCGACGTCGTAGTAGATAGGTTTTGGCTATGTCGTCTGTTGGACGCCCCTTAAGTGAATGCCTATAGATGTCTGTGTCCATCGAAAAGTCATGTGGGGTAACATGGAGCGTAATCGTGCGCGGTCGGTGTTAGTGTGTAGTCTGCTGAGAAGGTGTAAGATCGAGAGTGCGGCGGGCGTGACCGTGGAACTTACGGGTAAGCTCTTCGTCGCGTACAAACTGTGATTGCTGGGATTCTAGACCAGTGGTATGTGATACTACGCATTCTAGGCTTCCTTAGTAAGTCGATAGGACGTATGTCCCGGGGTGGCTCGCAATGTATTGGGCTGCGCAACGGTGGGTGACTGGAGGAGCACGAGCAATAGACTCATGAGCTATGTCACAATGGACGATCTTCAGTTGCGTCTGATTCGTTACAAAAGATGTATGCGTTTAGCAGCTACCGATGTTGACGTAATAGTATTACAGACCACAACATGGTAATCGATCAAACGTCGTGTGCCGAGTGTAGAATACCGAGTGGCTGGTCACTGAGCTTAAGTGAGGCGCAGCATTGCAGCAAATGACTAACCTACTATGATCAAATATACGAGGTAATACGCTGTCCAGGTACGAGGCATAGATCGAACGATGGCGAGGGTCATAGGGACAGTAGGGGTGCATATTTCACTAGATTCAGTGGTGTGCTACTAGGGATGAAGCAGAGGTAGAGAGTTTTACCTGCTGGGCACTGGCGTGAGGAGGGATAGAGTGGTAATTCAGATCTGGCTGGTAGTCGTGCGAAGGCGCCATACACGGACTGGACAGTGATTACCGAGTGTGGCTCTTACTACTGTCACACAAACCGTGATTACATGGAGAAAGAGGGGGAGGAGCAGCGGTCGAACTATGTACAACGATCCGAAGTAGTGAATGTCAATCGGAGAGTGTCCGGTTGATCAGGTTACTCCTCACTAAGTCATCCAGCAGATGAAGTGGATCGTAGTGGCTAGACAGAAGGGTCGTGGTATCAAGGTATAGAGATGATAAATCCGTTGTTGGAGATCTCGTATGCGCGCGGTGAACGAACAGGGTGAGTCAATAGATGAGGTAGTGAGAATCTTGCAGGTTTATGCGCAAGTGAATGATTAGGTCCGATGCCGAACTGCATGATGGTTTATGTGTGCGTGTACTCATTATATTGGAACGCGAGCTATAGGATCTATTAGTATGTAGATGATATGGTGATAGAACACGGTCCGCGCCAGCCTGCTAGAGGAGAGAGGGATGAGCGGTACCTGCATGCTGTGAAGCGTTACCAGTATTAGGCATTATGAATGATGTGTAGCGTACGTGGGGATAGTGGTCGAGGGTATCATCGTGAGATAAGATGTCGGAAGTATAAGAGTCGGTGTGTATGCTGCAATGGCACAGTCGTGATGCACGATAGGTTATCGTCGAAAATATTGAGCAGAGTAATGTGTCTCTCTCTGAGGAGCCGAGCTACTGCGACACAGATATGTCCGTGGCGTAGGTTAAGGTGGTCACACGAATGATACAGAGGTCTGGAGTGAGTGAGACGCTGTTGAATATACGTAGTAGATAGAAGCCAGAAATAGTCGTTGTAGCTACAGTACGGGCATGCTGTAAAGTGTAAAGACGAGAATACGAACCTATATTAGTGAGATAGGCAGAGATGATCCGAGCCAGTCATATCATTTGCGCTGAGCGCAAAACTGCAAGAAGGGTCAGATTCTAGATCTATTGATAGAAAGCTTAGGGGAGGAGCCTTATTTCGTTCGTCACTGACCATGCGGGCGTACATGCCTCATTGCTAGTCACGTTAGAGCAGCGTCAAGAGGTCGAGATGACGTAGCTCTATTCATAGAGTACAGTAAGGTAGAGAAGAAATGTAGTTAGCATCTAGAGCTCTACGAGTACGGGCGGGTGAGTATGATGTGGTCGGGACTCACGTAGGTCTCTTGCGGAGGGCTATGATACAACGACTGCTTCGATAGGGTGATAGGAGAGCTTCGCCATACATAAGCGAAGATGTCGGAGTGATGGATCTTTAGTGAGAGTATGCAGGAATACGCCACTGCCGAGAGCTATCAGAGGAGTCAGGTGGCGAGCATTGAGAGATAGAGTGGATGTGATGAAGATGTGCGGGAAGGCAGAAGTGGTGAGGCCGACAAAGTAAACGAAAATGAATTCGGGATGCTGTGAGGACAAGCATTACCAGTGTAGTGCTGTGGCAAATATGAATTAGTACTATCGAGTTCGTCATGGGCTCCGCGAGTATCGGTGGAATTACCAAAGCCGTATCGGTATCGGATGAGGGGGATAAGGTATGACATCCCATACGGCAGCAGGAGGTCAGGTATAGAAGCATGACGCGTATGGGTATTTCAGCAAATTGGTATCTAGCGGCACGAGTTGGAATATCACATGTACTAACACACATGACGATTCCGCAGCGAGGCGCGGTCTGATCAATATGCTCTAGATGATTCCGAATAAAAGTCAAGCTGTAGAGCCTGAGTGAGCGTACAGAACGCGAGATGAAGGTATGTACGCCCAATCCATATGAAGGTAAGTGGTCGGGTCGTTGAGTACTACTCGTGTTGGGAATAGAAGAGCAGAGCTGTGCCGTGTGGTATCGAATCGTTCAGGAGTTAGTGTTAGGTCTGAGCGATCCATACACGAAGGACAATCTGTGCGATGGCATTCTGAACATATAGACCTTACCTAGATAGGGTATTTAGGCGGCGAGTAGGAGAGAGAGTGGTGCTAGATGAAGACTCTTGATTAAGAGTGCTCACTGGATTTAGTAGCGAGGCACGGGAGAACAGAGGGGTGGACAAGGGATCTTGTAGTCGTAGAGAGTAAGGGTAGCCAGTTCGTGGGAGAGTATCGTGAGTAGCAGAGCCTAAATGACTGAACTTAATGTATAGTTGAGGATATAGTTGTAGATTTAGTTTCCTGTTACTTCTATGTCAATGCTCGGAAAAAGAGAGTACAGGACGTATAGTGGAACTAATATATGTAAGTCGCTAGCCTGCTGGTATGATATAATAGCGTAGAGAGATCGAGAGGCCGTCAGTTCAATGATAGGACGTGTAGTGTAAAGGTATTTCATTCATCGTTGATCTTTAGTAAAGGAACGAGTACAGGGCAGTGGACATACTATAGATCTGCGGATGTGTAAACCAGTTGATCTACTAGTAAGGTGTTATGGAGAATGAAGATTGTGGAAGCAAGAATATGAATCTTGATTGATCTCGAACGATCTGGACGAGGCATTCGTGTAGCTGGCCAAGTGAACGAATTTACAGTTGATGAAGGGAAGATCGTGACTCAGGTGTCTTGATGAGTCACAGAAAGGATTGTGTTGAACTCGGTATGGAGGCTCTGACCTAGCCAGTTGAAAAGGACTTAAAGTAATTAAGTAAGTCCTGAGCTATAGAATCCTTGGTAAGTGAATAAGACCTAAGTTATGGAATCCTACGTAGTGTCAAAGCTCCAGTGATATAATCTTATGTTCCGTCGTCCACGAAGGTTCAAGGTAGTTGTGAGTAGCTAAGATCAGAACAGCCGATATATATATATATTTACCAACCCCTCCGCACGAACAGGATGCGACACAAGTCAATTTCTTAAGCGGAGTTCAGCAGGTTTGAATTTAGAGTTTTCCTTCTCCTAGACCGGTGGCCTAACCAAGGTTAAAGAGCCCAGTCTGCCCTACTATTTACCCATAGCTGGAGGGAGAGTAGGATTCATACCTTTTCCAAATTAAATGCAATTACCACAGGATTTGTCCGACGGATTTCCAATGACTTTAACCATTACACTACGCGCTTTCTACAGCCGATATAAATAACAATATCAGCAGCAGAACACTGCCAGTGACTGGCCAATAGGTTGGCCACATGGTTCTCGGCGAGTCTATAAGTAAGAGTGGGCATTTAACACACGCCTTATATCTAAAAAATCTCAACAAAAGTTCGGTGAAATATTTCCCAGTTTTGTGTATAAATAGATTTTATTTAAGTGAGTTCATACAATAAACATGTCCCTGTCATTCTTAACCTCTCTAGAGGAGGGAGCGAGATCGGAGACGCATTTGATTGGTGGTTTCACTGATTGTACACATTTTAAAAACGCCTTACAGTCAGGTCCCATAGTTCGTTTTTATGTTTGAAATATCTGGGCCTCTCAGTTTCTCTAGAGGAGGCACCGAGTGTTACGTTACGGGTCTTTTGTCTCTTAAATGTGGGTTCGTTTCCTTCTGCGTAAAATGTCCCTTCAACTCCTTCCGTGGTAACCCCTGTCTCGATTCCCAACAAGCCAGCGCATTATTTCGAAAAATGTTTATTTTCTTTTAGACTTGATAAAACCTAGCAGTTGTCAATGCAGAGAGATAGATAGAAAGAAGATCACAATTACAAGTCGCTTAAATTAGATACGCTAACCTTGTTATTCGCCTGTCAACTGGCGGCTTGGAGAGGATGATAGATAGAAAGAGTTATCGTTCTATTTTCGACAGGCTAATTCTTGCGTCATGGTGTCTGCCTAATATACCCTTCATGATCTCGAGTCGCTCCTCTCTCCTTTTCAGCTAGTTTTCTATCTTTCAACTATTCACCCCATCTTTTATAATTACAAAATAATCAGCTGATTATTGTCTCACGTACCGATAATCAGCTGATTACTTTCTTACGTCATATATTAATTCTATTGTCTATTGTCAAATTTCTACATTGAAAATGTTAGCCAAAACAATCCGACATTCGTCTGCCTATGTTTGTAATTCTCCTGAAAATATTCAACCCTAGCAAATCTCTGATGGAATTTCAACAATCATTTAAAAAAAAACGTATTCCAAATAAATTATCTTTTTCAAATTATGTTTTCAAAAAATTCTTTCCTTCTTGCATCACAGCTTATTTTTACTAAAACTAATCTTTTTTCCGAACCTTAATTAACTAAGGCCCCCTAATAATGTACCAGGAGCTTGGGGACGATATAAAAAGACTTTAATGACAGCCATAATAGTTTCGTTTTATAAGCTTGTGCTTGATCAGCACCAACTGGTGTTGCAATATGACCCTTGTGAGCTAGAACTGCTAATGGAAGGAGGAGGAATAAATAACAAAGGCTTAAAAAATAGTGATGACCCAAAAGAGGAGAGCGATGGTTTTGACCGTAGCGTGACCCCGAACGAAGAATTGAGGGGCAAGCGGAAGTCGGGTGTTGACCGGAAGTCACGTGGTGACGTGGGGGAAGGAAGAAAGGGGTTTTTTTTGCCGGCGTCCGTCGTGGGGCACAGACCTGATGAGAGCCCAGTAATCTAGTAGTGTTCTCTCTCTCTCGTTCTCTCTGCCTCTCCTCCTCCCTGGTAGAAGCCACTAGACGAGCACGTTAATAAAGGCTGGGAGTTGTGACGACATGTTTCTCGTGTTATGATTTTTTATCGGAGTTTTAGTACCAAGAAAGAAAAGAGGACTACGGTGCATGTATCGTTTTAGTACCGTGAGTATTACAACGTAACACTGGGTCACCTTGATGAAGGTGTATAATGTTTTAAGACCCGAAACACATAATAACCATTATATAATATCACTGACGCTATAATCAGGTGCAACATGCGGATGTATATGTTGTATTATCGTCGCCCGGAAGAGGAAGAAAGATAAAGAAATATATATGTCAGTTATCAGATCAAAAGATAAAAATACGTAGGCATATTTAGCGGATGTAAAGACTAGATCAAAAGATAAAGATGCGTAGGCGTATTTATCGATATAAAGGCCAGAGGATTCGAGCCGACAGCCAGATCCCAGCAGCAACTGAGAAGATAACTTCGTCTCCTGTCAACCTCGGAAGTTCATTGTGAACACTGTGCTCTTGCCAGCCACCCGGCATTTCATTGTGAACACTCGTCACCACCCACTCGATCGAGTATTTTCATTGTGAAGCTCTACGCTCTCACTACCCACACACCGAAGAAATAAAGACGGGTCCTATTTTATATATACGTGTCTGTTGTTTTATTGAAGTCCAGTCAAGCGGCTATGCAATATATACATTGATAACCGACATTTTTGTCTCATAATCTTAGTAGCAATCATTTTATTTTTTAATATGGAAGACTTTTTATTTCCCCTCCTCTTCCTCTTCCCCTTTTCTCAACCTACCTACATCCGTCTCCTCTCTTTCATACTCATGCCTCCTCTCTCTCCCACTTTCCTCTGTCTTCTCATCCCCTCTTCTCTTCTACTTTCTCTCTCACTCTGTCTCCACACCCACCCGCTCTACCATCCCTTATAGCTCTCACGCCACCTGTGCCATCTTCTCTACTTCCACTTCCCATCCCTCTCACCCAATCTCCTTTATCTTATCCCCGTCTCTCAAGATAGAAAGATTGATTTATTCTTTAAATTATCAAATAATTTTACACTTATTGTAAAAAAATTATTAGAATTTTTATTTCTTTAGAAGTATGTAAATTTCATTACAGAAGCATAAAACTTCTTGGACTCAGTAACCTTCTTGGACGCGGGAACCTTCTTTTTGTAATCGGGAGCCATCACGGAACTTTGAACATAACCCTTTATTTTGTCCACGGGAGTATCCTGTTCTCATTCCGCTAACCATAGCTGGGGTAGAAACGTTAAGCCGTGTTAATTATTATTCTATGTTACTGCTGCCCATGACCAGGATTAAAAATGTAAATTTCACTAGAGAAGCATAAAAACAAAGTTTTGAAAGATGTATTGTCTTACCTTATTACATTTTATCTTATTCAATTAAAAAAAAAATGAAAATATTTTGACACACCTCTATACTTCGGGAATAGCCATCAGATTCACAAATCTGTGTAAAAGGAGATTTGACTGAACATCAAAATTGACCTTTGCCAAAAGCAGATGACAATCTGTAAATCGACAAAGATTTATGGATCAATGAATATCAACATTAAATTCTTAAAGAAATTTAAACGAAGGTCAAACGAAGGTCAAAATCCAAATACACCGTCTTCTTATTTCTAAAAATCTCCATCTAACAGTATCAATTAAATACTTGTCAGCTGAGTTCAATATTTCAACCTTTGTTGGCATCCTTCCATCTGTGAAAGACAATGGCGTAGTGTCCAAAAGATTTTTATGGGGGACCTACATAGCCAGAGCGGTATGATATGAAAGATGTGCTGTTGCCCAAGCAGCAATCCCCCCTCTACACTGCCGCTGTGGTCCAAAAGGAAGGTAAGAAACCAATGCAGTGTCGCAAGAGTTGCTGTGTAGCACTGAAGTTCAGCGTTACTTCATCTTAGGGACTCCGGCTCCGAATTTTTTAAGGGTTTAACCCCCTAGCTTTCCTCAGGAACATTGGCTGCGATGATTTTGTAACAAACTCATCCTTGCCATAGATGATTGACACCCAGTGTCAAGGAGACACATCTAACCAATTTGTGTTTTGTGTGTGTAGTACGGGGAAAATATATGCACCCTACAAAACAATATCATAACTAAAATTCAAATGGAAAACATTCCCCCCATCACCAACGACATGCTGCCTCTACCCCATTAATTAAGCTGTAATAATGACAACATTCCAAAAGACTTCCTCAAATGAAGGCAAAGGCTCGAAGAATGATATCCACCTTTAACGCTCGTACAAAATAGATTCAGCCCTGTCGACTAGTACTTTAGAATACACCAACTGCACCTCTGTAGGCTATACAAGTGGTTGGAGAGGTCTCTTCCGATCAATTGGCTGGCCATATCAAGCCCTATCACCTATATGATTGTCCCGACAATATCCTTATAGCAAGCCGCTAATCCTTTTTTTACCATATGTGCGAGAAGGTGGTGGCTGAATGTCTTATTATCATTGGTATGACGTTAAACTCTCTCTCTCTCTCTCTCTCTCTCTCTCTCTCTCTCTCTCTCTCTCTAAAGGTGAAGATCTAATTCTGGAGCTCTGGGGAAAATGTGGAGAACCCCTTCATTACCATTACTCCATGCCCATTCTGACCCATATTGGTAGTACCTGAAAGGTTTCCATCTATGGGTTAAATAGAAAAAGTGAGTTTAAAAATGTATTTAAAAATTGAGTTTTAAAACAAATTGAGTACCCATCAAGAATGAATATAACAAAAATTTCTTCGGTCACAAAATAACCCAAATGAGTGACGTGCCGTAAAACCCAATCAACCAACCAACCAACCAAATGGATTTTGTAGCAAATCGCAGACTTATTTCGAAATGTTAGTACGCCAAAAAAAGAAGAAAAACGGAGTGTAAGAAAATCTCCAAATATCTACTGTATCACTAATAAAAATCCATAAGTTTCTCACCGGCTTTTGTGATAAGACGTTGGATTAAAGAAAATCCTAATTGACTATTGACATATCTGAGCGACGTTAAACGGACGAGAGTGTCAGTCAGAAAGAAAAAAAAAAGGTTTTAAGAAAAACGGCAAATAAGAAAATCTCCAGATACAGTGGGGAAAAAAGTATTTCACCTCCTGCTGATTTTCTGTATTTGCCGCCTCACGGTCTATAATTTTCAGGGTAGGTCCGTCTTAAAAGTGAGAGATAGAATATAAAAAAAATATTTTAGAAAATCCCATTATATCAATTTTGGCATTATTAGTATTTTATTGAAAAAAATAAGTTTCCACCCCATAGAAAAATATTACTCAGTTTTTGGATTCCTAGAATACCATCCCAACCATTAAGCATGGTGGTGGAAACATTATGGATCACTAATAAAAATCCATAAGTTTCTCATCGGTTCTTGGGATAAGACGTTGGATTAAAGAAAATCCAAATTGGCTATTGACATATCCGAGCCTCGTTAAACTGACGAGAGTGTCAAAGAAAAAAAGGTTTTAGATTTTAGAATCTGTCTTGAAGAAGATTAATGAAAGTATTCTCTTTAGATTGATTTGAAGAATCTTTTACCATTATTCACCCCCCTCTCTCTCATCTCTCTCTCTCTCTCTCTCTTCTCTTCTCTCTCTTGCGCGCTTGGTCAGCATTGGTAACTGAAAGAATCGGTCAAGATCTGATGCACGTGTAACATGGATGAGCGAATTCAATTTCCAATAATCTATTGTGCCAATAATACAGAAG
The DNA here is from genome assembly GCA_023376005.1 of Doryteuthis pealeii. NCBI lineage: Eukaryota > Metazoa > Mollusca > Cephalopoda > Myopsida > Loliginidae > Doryteuthis > Doryteuthis pealeii. Next base: position 50,587,434 of record CM042156.1, on the reverse strand, counting down.
AACGAGCGTAAGGTTCATACCAACGGTACAGACATTTCCTTAGAGTTTGGGGAGGGAATGGGATATTTTGGGGTTTAGAGAGTCGATTCTAAACGAAGGAATTGTTTGAATAATATCACTTTGTCTTAATATAAACAAAACCGTGAGATCGATTAACATAAGCGTATATCAATAACCTATATAATCCTCCATCTTAGAGGATACTTCGATTCTAGCAAATACTTCACTCATATTGAATTAGATTGTTATATAAATTCAAAGTTTAGTATTATTTGGATTATTTCAATTGGACACATAGCCTAGTGGATATAGGCGTTGTTTTAAGATAGTTCTAAGTGGGTTATTTCTAGGCTGCATGTTCAATCCTGGTCAAGGATGACAGTAACATAGAATAAGAATTAACACAGCTTAACACCTGTACCCAAGCTATGGTTAGCGGAATGAGAACAGGATACCCCCGTGGACTGAATAAAGGGTTAGGTTCAAAGTTCCGATTAGAACGAAAAAGTTTCTCGATTACGACAAAAAGTTTCCCGAGTTCTAAACGAAGGTTATTGAGTTTTAAAAGAAGGTCTCCGAATCTGAGAAGGCTCTCGAGTCCGACAATAAATAACTGAGGAAGGCCAGAGGACACATCGGCCGAAACATTGTGCAGATAATAATAAAGATGAGGACAATAGTCCGAATGATCCAAATAATACTATAAATAGTATTATTTGGATCATTCAAACCTCATCTCAAAAACTTTAGAGAAATTCAAAATTGATATTGATACAGTGTGGTTATTGTATATTTTACAAGTTTACGGTTTAACTCATCCAGTAGAGCTTTTGGAAGGTTTCAGGTTCGATACCGGTTTGCTGGTTGGTTAATTTGTTGGTTGAATTTTACGGCATGTCAACCTTTGTCGGGTTATTTCATACCGAAGACTTTTGTTTGATTCATTCTTGAGGGGTACTTATTTTTTTTTACTCAATTTCTTTAAAAACATTTTAATACTATTTTTTCAAACTATTTAACCCATAGCTGGGACCCTAACAGGCACTACCACTCCAGGCCAGAGTGGACCTGGGAGTATTGCTGATGAAGGGGTACTCAACTTTCCCCCGATCTCCAAAATCGAAACTTCACCACTAGATGCAGTTTAACGTCATAGCCAGGAAATCTTCGATACTGGTCACTGCCAACTCAGCGCACCAGTTGCACAGCTTGGATACTCGGATCTGTACGGAAAGAAATGTAATCGATAATTCAAAGAATATTTGAAATACAACATATTTTCCTAAGGAGATAGAATGAGTGAATTGATATTGATTTGTGTTATAGATTTCGTTAGTTCAAATATCCTTTCGTTTGCCAAACAAGTCACTTTAAAAAAGATAGATAGATAGATAGATAGATAGATAGAGAGAGAGAGATAGATAGAGAGAGAGAGAGAGAGAGAGAGATAGATAGAGAGAGAGAGAGAGAGAGGGGGGGAGAATGCTTCTTTCGGAAAAAAAGAACATTTTGGAAAGATTTCCATCACTATTTAGACAACACATTATTCATCCTAATGTCCTGATAAAAGCTTTATAAAAAAAACCGAAACGTTTTAACGCCGATGTAACGACCTAAAAATTGATTTATCATTTTGAAATACTCTTATTTCTATATACCGTCGGATTTGTTCCCATATTTTAGCACATCCCATCCTCCCATATATATATATATATATATATATATATAGTTGTAGAAAAAGTTATCTCCCGACCGCGGTTTCGGTGTTACTATTATACCTTGATCAAAGTGGATATTTCCGGTTACTGAACTTTATATAGCTAGATTGATTTAGAAAATGTCTTCAATTACTCCTGAAATTTAATCTTAATGGGCCTACGGGGCTGCTACTTTGTAGTTGGGATTGACCATCCTTTGTTATATATATATATATATATTGACATTCCTGGGTGGTTCATGATTTTATCTAGTAGTTCACAGTAATGTTATATTTTTTTTACCCTTACCGCCATCTTCAACTTACTCTTTGACCTTTAGGGGGTCAGTTTGTCTGAATTTTGGCTAAATTTTATTTATTTATTTATTTATTTACTTCTAGTAGCATTTCTTTGTTATTGCTTTATCATCTTTTTACTGTATTATGTCTTTGTTGATTAATTTTATCTTATTGGTATTCTAATACATTGCGTAATCTATGCATACATTTTCCTAGGAATTCATCCTTTTTATTAATTAAGTCATTTTTATTTGGGAATCTATTTGGTGGTTGGTTTTGAAGGTAACCCCAATGCAAGTCTAAGAATGATGTTGTTTGTTTACCTTTGATGTATTCTTAATCTTCCGAGATAAAGATCTCTTCGTCAGAAGATTTCTGAGAGTCTGGAGCTGTTAGCTTGTTGCTAGGATTTGTCCGTTCTGTTGTATGACAGGGGGATATCTTCCAATTTCTCTGTGTGACATCATAGTTACCTTATTTTTCTTTACACTTGCATTGTGATAGCTTTCAAAGCCAACCATCTAACTAATATAAACAGAATGCTTCAAGCAAATTTAAATACATTTTTGCATATATATATATATATATATATAATATATATATATATATATATATATATATATATATATGTGTGTCCTGAAATTAAAAAAAAATTAAATTTGTTCTTAGCCACTTTTCGTGGAGACAACGTGCCTGTTAAGAAATGTCAATTCATTTATATATGTAATGATTTATTTACATTCCCTGCTATTCAGGTGTGTTATCTTGTCGAAAAGCGGCTAACGTGCTGCTTGGAAACCAACGGTAACAATCGCACCTTAAATGTATTGTACACTATAATGAATGAATAAATACAGCTCTTATACCCGTAATCGGGCACTTATTTTCAATTCTTCAAATACTAAAAAAAGAATATATATATATATATATATATATATATATATATATTAATATAATAATCCAAAAGTCCAGAAAAGATATCTTCCTTACGACACAATAGTTTTATTTAAAAAACTGTCGCAGTTTGAGAGCTCAATGTGTTCTCTTAATGTTGGAGTCACAGAGCAAATATATAAGTAAAGAAATAACAAAAGACTTAGTGATTTAGCATTATAGTCTATTTCAGGGAGCTTAGACAAAGTGTCTAACTCTACCAACTCATCAGATGCTAATGATGAATTTTTTATAACTTTAAAGGCATTTGAAAACAGATTTTTATTTATTTATTTTTTTTAAATAAAATAAAAAATAAAAATCTGTTTTCAAATGCCTTTAAAGTAATAAAGATTTCATCATTAGCATCTGATGAGTTGGGAGAGTTAGACAATTTGTCTAAGCTCCCTGAAATAGACTATAATTCTCAATCTCTAAGTCTTTTTGTTATTTCTTACTTATATATATATATATATATATATATATATATATATATATATATATATTGCATATTCTATGCTTGTTCACTAATCTAGAGTCAAGCTAGACAAGAAAAATATGTAATTACATAATTGCAAAATTACATAATCGCTTATGAAGTGTACAAGTTATATCAATAAACCACAGTCGACAAAATTGCAGTTCTGTGACCACTTTTGTATTGAGCAGAATTTTGGTCTTTACAAAGGAAACAAATACAGTGACTTGTTAAATTGTATTTGCGTTGCAAACGGACGATCTGAAAGATAAAAATGTGAAGACAAAATACCAAAATCTAAAGAGTATTATTAAAAAAGTAAAGTCGATGGGGCGGCCTAAAGTCGGTATCAGCCAGTCAGCGAGGGAGTCTATCCCCTTTTCAATAGCGCTAGACCAAGGAGATTGTTTTTAGCATCTGAGGTGGAGCGCCACACCTACCATCAGCTCCTTACTTTACCGCACAGATCCCTGTGCTACTCATAACGCTGAGTTGGCGGGGACCGGTATCGAACTAGGAACCTTGTGGTTTCTAGCCGAACGCTCTACCGACTGAGCTAACAATCTCCGGGAGTGAACACTTCCTTATGTTGAATGGATAAATAAATAAATAAAGGAAAGAAAATGATGAATGGATAAAAATGGTTTAATGAAATGCCAACACGTATTTCGGCCGAGAGTTTGTACACGTTGTATTCTATTTATTATTATTTTAAATATGAAATAAAATAATAATAATAGGAAAATAAAAATATTTAAGTATACAAAGACAACGGCTTTTAAATATTTTTTCATTAAACTATTTTTATCCATTCAACATTTTATTTCTTTTATTTATTTATCCTTTTAACATAAAGTCGGATTTATTTCCCTTTTTCAACTTACACACTATACATGTTCATATCAAATAGATGGCACATATAGTTCCCATGAAATCTGTAGATATACATTAGTATGATAATTCAATTATTTCATCCTGTGATATATTTACTTAAGAGCTGTTGCAAAATAGTTCAATAAGTAAAACTATAGTAATCTTGATTTAACATTCTCTCTTTTATTTATTTATTTCCTTCTTTTCATCTTTTCATTTCATTCATTCATTGAGCGTTATTAACCTCTCTCCTATCTTTCTCCAACTCTTTATATTCATTTCTTTTTTTTTAATTATATTTTTGTGTAGCGTGTCCTTTTCTTTTCCTTTCTTCTTTTATAATAAAAACGGACTGGTCCATTATTTAGCTAAGGTGACGACATTCACAAGAAATAAGAATTCGGTCGATAAACAGCACTAGATAATCAAGATTTACATATAGCATTTCATCTTGGACGATTTGGGTGGTCTGATTTTTAACCAGAGGGTGTTGCAAGATAATAACGGTTGGAAGATTAAAGAACAGGCATATTAATATATAGATAGCCAAATCCTTGAAGCGTAACGCCATGAAGATCGATCAATATTCCATTTCAAGGGGAAGTTAAAGGACACTCTTAAATGTTTTGGGGGTTTAATACTGGGGGTTGGGAACGGTTAATACTGGGATATACTCTGCTTTCTCGTCATACTTGAAGTGAACATCTTAAAAGATTAAAATCTTTTAAAATCAACAGGATAAAAAGATCATGATAAAAAAGTTCGCGTTTGTAGAGAAAAAGTGTACGCTTCCGACTGTCAACTCTTATGTCTATCTCAGAGGTAAAGAAAAGAACTTTGAAATCCAAGGTCAAATCTTTTACACTGGAAATCATGTTTTATTTATGCCCATTTTCAAGCATTGATTTTTGAAGTTTATCACTGACTCTCACATGTGTTATTTGACTTGAAGTCACCTCCACACACACACACACACACACACACACATATATATATATATATTATATATATATATATATAAGTAATTGGTAATTTGCTTGAAGCATTGTTAAATATGTTATAATATATTGATAATTTTAAGGCATTACAATGCGTAAAAAAATATAAAAACAAAAAGATGTTGATTTTTTGCCTTATCGATTTCAAAGAAACTTTATCTTCAGAGACGAACACATTTTTTTTTCTTTTCTGATTTTCGTCTCTGAAGATAAAGTTTCTTTGAAATCGATAAGAAAAAAAAACAACATCTTTTTGTTTTTATATTTTTTTACGCATTGTAATACCTTCAAATTATTAATATATTATAATATATATATATATATTAATGTTAAGATTTTTTAAAAAATGGTCGTTTGTTTAAGAACTTAACATTTTGACCGTCTGATGATTGCAGTAATCATGAAACTTTAGTTACGGGATATCAAATTCATAATATATAATATTTGATTTTTAAACTGCTCTGCTATTTTAGCATTGAGCACCTTTATATGCCAATACTTTTCTCATTCGTTCTCCATTTATATACATATGGTAGACCCTTTATTTTCCATCTAACAATAATTTTATTAGTATTACTACTGCTCTATATCTTTAATATATTGGGCACTTTTGGATTATTTACTGACACCACGACCACGGAAAAGTTAAAGCGGCAATCGGATATATATATATATATATATATATATATATATATAACACCTGAAAGAACAGTAATATTTGTCTAGAAGAAAAATAACTACGACCACTTTCCATGAACAAAACAGACTTATAAATAAATAAATGATCAGAATAACCTAATGTAGACATGAAAACAAATTTCTGCTAGGCCACAAGAAAAGTAACGATTCCAAAGACTAATCAAACTAATTGTTAAGAAAGAAAATTTAAATAAACAAATAAAATAATAATAATAATAATAATAATAATAATAATAATAATTGTGAATAAAAAGCCAGAAAATGATGAATTAAGTAATATAGTCACATAAATAAGATAAACCACCCTTTCCAGAATACCCTACAACCTAGATTACCCTTCCCATTATACGACAGATATCAGTATATAAAGTGATTCCCAACCACAACATATTTAAGAGAAACTTTGTTATAGCCATCATCCTTTTTACTCGAGCCTACAATATTTAATTCTCTTTTACTGAATATTTTGCTTTTTTCTTTCCACTTCTTTTCCTTCTTAACTTATTCTCCCTCTTACTTCTTATCTCCATTCTTTCTTTCTTTCTGTTTACTCTTATGACTTGAAAAGACTTTGGTTGATCGCTGCTCCTGCGTTCTCTCCTCACCAACCCAACTGATACGACCATCTTAAAGCGAAAGATAAGAAGAATTGCTGATCAACACGTAAACAAAGTCAGCATTTATGACAGGAATAATGCTAGCAAGATTAATTTAAATGAATTGTTATATAACTTGGGGGTTTGGGGAAACTTATATTTCTCTCAATTTCATAGATAAGGCCGGATCAATAATAAAGTGCAGTCAAGTTAATCAAGGTGGATTCCCTTTCTCATCCACTTGACACACACTTGCACTCACACACACACACATACACACGTGCACACACATGTACCCGCACTCACAGCACTCAAATGCTCACAATACAAACTCATACCAACATACACACATGCACACACCTCTCCGTCTGCCTACCGAAATAAATCAGTTGAAAGTCGATGAGCATATTATAATTATAACTTAATATGAATCCATCAATATTCCGACTTTCACTAATTACTTATTGTATCCGCTAAAATCTTTATCCACTAAAAGATTCTCTGATGTCAGAACTCACACACACACCACACGCACGCACACACGCACGCACACACACACACACACACACACACACGACGTCCACGCACATATTCATAGAGTGAGTTTTTTGGTATAAAATGTATTTCAACGTTTCGGGTTTTTTGAAAACCATCTTTAGGGCAATGTAATAGATGTTAAATATTTCATCTGAAAAATAATTTTCAAATCAAAGAAAGAAGCGAAAAATTACATAGGTTCTTATACAAAGAATTTAGCATCTATTTACCAATGAAGAGATAGTTGTTCACTTGGAATGGTATTGTATAGTAAAAAATAAAAATAAAAAAAACAAAACACACTCTTTAAGAATTGTCTAAATTTAGACAAAGTTTTTGATTTAGAATTTAATTTCAAGAAGAATTCAATCAGGACAATTATAAAAGACATGAAGAGTCAATTGATCTGATTGTTCATCAAAAGTAAAAGCCAAAGTATAGTAATCAAATAACGGACCACTCGGCTACCAGGATCCCATTCTCAGTAAATGTTCTTGAAGGAAAATGTTGAAGTGGAGATTAAAGGAGGATGACTAGAATATTATAGCGCGTGTGTGCGTATGAATATGCGTATTTGTGTTTGGTATTCTTGGATACGTATGTTTTGTGCAATTAATATATTTTTTAATTATGCTGTTAATAATAATGACTGTGTTATGTATTGCGTTGGTGATGCAATGTGAACGTTCCCTCTACCTGTCTACATTGTACAATTATATCATACAAATATAACGTTCACATCCAAATATTCCACCACCAGCTATGGGTAAATAGTAGGAAGTATTGGGATTTGTATCCTGTATATGGAAACCGGTCTAGGAGAAGGAAAAATTCAAAATTAAAACCTGTTAAACTCCGCTTAGAAATTGAACTTGTGTTATATCCTGCTTATATGTAGGGTTTGGTAAATGCATATGATGACATTGTATATATTTCTGATGACCAATCGGACCCAAATGTTTGCAACACTTGTGACGAATTCAGCTCGTGAGGGGCATAGATGGGTATATATATAAAATCAGTGTCAACATTTATTTTTTGGTAAGGGTTTCCTTATGTTCATGAAATTAAAATAAAACTTTGTAATTCCTATTTTGTGAGTTTACTTGTGGCAACTAAAATGGTGGGAATAATTCGAGAAAATTAAATTATAAAACCTTTTTATTGCCTTAAGATTGTTTTTGTTTTTATTCAATATTTTTAGAATATTAAATTAACGAAAATTGAATAAATATTGTGGCGTCTGCATTGTCCTTTGGTTTTAAATGAAAACAATTAAAATAAATGAAACTAATCTTAAATATATGCATATATTTAAATATACTTTACAATGTCTCTGAATTTCTGAGATGAGGCTTGATAATTTGTATTATTTGGACTATTGTCCTAATTTTAATTGTTATCGGCCGATGTGCCTTCCGGCTTTCTTCCGGTATTTCTTGTTGAACTTGTTGAGAACCTTATCTTTGAACTCGGAAACCTTGTCGTAATTGGGAGCCTTAACGGAACTTTGAACCAAACCCTTTATTCAATGTACGGTGGTATACTGTTCTCATTCTGCTAACCATGACTGGGTCAAGTGTTAAGATCTGTTAATTATTATTCTATTTTACAGTCGCCTTTGACCAGGATTGAACCTGCAGCATTGAGGGTACTGCCACTTAGAACCCAACTCTTATATCCACTACGCAACATTCCCAAGAAATGCCGAAGGGTACATTGGCCGAAACGTTGTACAGATAACAATAAAGACGAGGACAATAGTCCGAATAATCAAACTAATACAAAATATACTTTACTTTAAAAGTTCTTTTACCTACATTGATATTAATCATAACATTCTAGTAAATGTATGGATGTTTATCTATCTATGTATCCCCTCTCCTCTCTCCCTCCCTCCCCCTCCCTCTCTCCCTCTCTCTCTCTCTCTCTCTCTCTCTCTCTCTATATATATATATATATATATATATATATATATATATGTTGAAAATATAGATGAAAACATATATATATTGGTAGGGATGAATCTTATTATATGCTGACACGTGTTTCGACCGGAATTTGCTTATACATACAGTATTCTATTTAGAATCATCTTAAATATAAAAAAAAATAATAATATCAAAACATAGTGTCTTTAAAAGAAACACGGGTAATACAGGAGAAATATTCGAAATTGATTACGTCTTTTTTTTAATAACTATACCCCATTGATATATATATATATATATATATATATATCATTTATATTTTTATTTGCTTGAAGGCAATTACAATGCGTATATCGCATAAAATTCGATAATTATAGTAAATAAACATGATAAGTTAATTTCGGCAAGGATCGTTCGGTCTGTAGAACATCGTACAGACTGTTTCGACTTTTATTAAGTCTCATCAGCGATGTATACTAACGATTTCCCTCCGACAGAAATCGAAACCGGGACCTCAACAGGCCTTTTCAGAAACCATACTGTCTCGGCAACGGTACAGATCGAACAATCCCTGCGAAATTAACGTTAATGATGCTTATACGCCTCTACCATAATAGGTACGGGGACGTTGAGTGAATAATAACAAACAAGGCCTTAAGCTTTTCGGCGAAGTGAAATAAGATTTTTTTTAGATGTTTGCCTTTTAGAAGCATTGTTGAATATATTATTATTATTATTTTTTTTTGGCTTGAAAGCAATTACAATGCGTATATATATATATATATATATATATATATATATATATATATATATATATATATATATATATATATATAGATGAAAAGAAAGTGATAAGAAAACAGGAATATTTCTTGTATGTTGTTTATTTTTCTCAACTAATTTCGACCGTAAATCATCACCAGGAGAAAATTTCTAGTTAAAGAAATTGTTTTTAGAAGTTTTTTTAATTCTTTAGAATTAAAACAATCTTTAAGTTTTTGACAACCACTATAATCCGGGTACAAAAATGTATTAGAAGTGGCGAGTCCATCTGTCTAGTGAAAAAATAATTTTAGCTGAATTCGTTTGTAACGTTCTTATCTCTCTCTCTCTCTCTCTCTCTCTCTCTCTCTCTATATATATATATATATATATATATATATATATATATATATATATATGAAGGTTTTTAAAAGTTGTGTGTGCATACATATATACATTATATATAGACATATGTATATACATACATTTATAGCATATATATATATATATATATATATATATATATATTATATATATATATATATATAAGTGAGTAAATAAACAAATGTGTTTATTTGATATGGCTTTTAGCTGACAATTTTTGGAGGATATGTGCTTAATTGAAGTCATACCTAATTTTGAAAATGAATTAGTTAATAATTAATGAATTTAGGCGAGCATATATGTTCAAATGTAAGGCTAAACAAATCGAGAAAATGTCAATCCCTGAAATATTGAAATATATATGCCCGCCTAAATTCATTAATTATTAACTAATTCATTTTCAAAATTAGGTATGACTTCAATTAAACACATATCCTCAAAAATACACACACACACACACACACACATATATATTATATATATATATATATATTGGTAAGTTGAAAAATGGAAGCAAATCCGACAATTATGTTGAAAGATAAAAGGAAAGGAAATGTTGTATGGATTACTTCTTTATGGAGAATATTCAGTGGCATGTTTCAAATTGTAAGCTTCTCTTCAAAAGATATTCATTTTTCGAACACATCCAAATTCTCCGTTTTATTTCAAAATATCAAAATATCTTGCCCTGAAGATGATCACTTTTTTGTATACTTAAATATTGTCTTGATTATTATTATTCTATTTCATTTTTTATTTAAATTAATAATAATAATGATAAATAGAATAAAATGTATACAAGGACTAACTCTTGGTCAAAACACGTGTTGGCGTTCCAATGAATAATTTTTATCCATACAACATTTTCTTTCCTTTTATCTTTCCACATATATATATATTTACCAATATATACGAGCAGGATGTGACACAAGGTCAATTTCTTAAGCGGAGTTTAACAGGTTTGAATTCAGAGTTTTCCTTCTCTAGACCGATTGCCTAACCAAGGTTAAAGAGCCCGGTCTGCCCTACTATTTACCCATAGCTGGAGGGAGAATTGGATTCATACCTTTCCCAAGGGTATTAGCGTTAAGTGAAAATGCAGTTACCGCGTCCATGTCTTTCAACATATATATGTGTGTGTGTGAGGGTGTGTGTATGTGTATGTATGTATGTGTGAGTGTGTCACTTGTGACTTAGAATATAACTAAAGCATTGTTCTCTTCTCTCTTATATTTCCTTCTTGATTTCACATTGTTTTCTTTCCGTCTTCATTTCCCAATCTCTCAATAATGTATCAAAATGATATTTCTCTTTAACAGATTTATCATAGACACAATTGTCACTTCCGTTTTAGGAGAGGAATTCTATTTTTGCAAGAATACTTTAGAAAATTCCTCATACGCTGAACATTCTTCAGATCCCCTCGCAGCAATTCTCTACATTTTAGAGATTCCACCTGAATAATTATGCCATTATTTATCCCCAATTTACAATACAATTTGTATTAGTGGAAGGTGGGTAAAATAAGAATGCTGATTCGGGCACTTTAGGGTTTCAAATTATCAGTTCTTCGTGAAAAAAAAAAAAAATTTGACAAGATTTAAAAAAGGAGGATATGATTAACATCACTAAAACCTCTCACCTTCCCTCCCTCCCTCCCCCCACTTCTGTTCATCTGTACGGCAGCCATTTTGTTTTTGCATCGAGCGAGTATCATTGAATATTTATTCTACGTCTTTATCTTTTCTATTAGCAAGTCTAATAATAATAATAATAATAATAATAATAATAATAAAAATAATAATAATAATAATACACACACGTAATATGGCCGGTACAGAAGAGTAATCAAATGTTAATTTATTTGATGGTTTATCTTGCCAAACTGGCCGGTATTGAGTAGATCTTTGATTATGAAAACATTTTTAACAATTTGTTTATTCATATATATATATATATATATATATATATATATATATATATATATATTATTATGAAGAAAATATTTTCATATATATATATATTATATATATTATTATTTTTATATTTTGCTTGAAGGCAATTATAAATGCATGTATCGTATAAAATTCGATAATTATAGAAAATAACTTGACAAGTAAATCCCGCAAAGGATGGCTCGCCATGCAGAACACCGTACAGACTGTTTCGACTTTATTAAGTCTCTTCAGCGATGTATACTAACGACTCCCTCCGACAGGAATCGAAACCGGGACTTCACAGGCATAGTCAGAGACCATATCCGTTCGGCCGCCGGTACATAGCGAACAATCCCTGCGAAATTAACCTTGTCAAGGAAACTATTACACGCCCCTGCCATAGTAGGCAAGTAGACGTTTATTTAGTAACAACCCGGCCGTTAGCTCTTCGGCGAAGTGAATAAGATTTTTGGATGTTTGTTTTTAGAAGCAATGTTGAATAAATTATTATTTATATTTTTGCTTGAAGGCAATTATAAATGCATGTATCGTATAAAAATTCGATAATTCTAGAAAATAAACTTGACAAGTAAATCCCGCAAAGGATGGCTCGCCATGCAGAACACCGTACAGACTGTTTCGACTTTATTAAGTCTCTTCAGCGATGTATACTAACGACTCCCCTCCGACAGGAATCGAAACCGGGACTTCACAGCTTATTCACTTCGCCGAAGAGCTAACGGCCGGGTTTGTTTACTAAATAAACGTCTACTTGCCTACTATGGCAGGGGCGTGTAATAGTTTCCTTGACAAGGTTAATTTCGCAGGGATTGTTCGCTATGTACCGGCGGCCGAACGGATATGGTCTCTGACTATGCCTGTGAAGTCCCGGTTTCGATTCCTGTCGGAGGGGAGTCGTTAGTATACATCGCTGAAGAGACTTAATAAAGTCGAAACAGTCTGTACGGTGTTCTGCATGGCGAGCCATCCTTTGCGGGATTTACTTGTCAAGTTTATTTTCTATAATTATCGAATTTTATACGATACATGCATTTATAATTGCCTTCAAGCAAAATATAAATATAATTTATTCAACATTGCTTCTAAAACAAACATCCAAAAATCTTATATATATATATATATATATATATATATACAAAATAATTTTATTTCGACTTTTATCGTCTCATCAGTCCTGTTTTTTTTTAAATCATTTCACGGTCGATCTTACTGATGTGATTCTTCTCTTTCTTCTTCTTTCTTTCTTTCTTTCTTTCTTCTTCTTTTTTTTTTAATTTTTTTTTTTTTTTACTTTTCTCCAGATCTGCGTTTGTTAGATCCGCCAAAACTGATGGGACGACAAAAGTCAAAATAAATTTATTTACTTATATTTATTTATTTATTTATTTATCATACTTCCTGGATATGTTGTGCCGGTGCTTTGTTGCCGCCGCTTTCTTCTGGGCTTTTTGCCTTCATGGTGTTGCACCAGGGTGGATTTAGACATGAATAGTACGCTACGGCCACCCTGCTGCCACCGAAGACCGTTCTGGGTCAAATTTTCCCAGCTGGAAGGGGTAATGCCAAAGCATCTAAGATCATTATTTCAGACATCCTTGAAACACAGCTGGGGCCACCAATCTGTCTCTTACTAGACGAACTCTCTGCATAGAGGATGTACTATACACAGAGCTTTGAGCAGGAACAACAAAATATAGCAAACCAATTAAATATCATTTTTTATTTATTTTTTTATTTTGAATTTTGACATGGCAACACACTTGGACATTTGACCGGATGGCAGACGATATTAGGAACATTTGTTCACCACAAACTTAAAAAAAAAAAGAGAGAAATAAGAAATTACAGTTATTCGCCCATTTCATTCATAAAGAAGGAGAAGAAGAAAGAGAGAAAAAAGGAGAGGAAAAGGAAATAAGAAGAGAAATTGTAACCACACACATAAAAACATAAGCACGTCCATTTCTGAAAATAAACTCTGATGATGAAGCTCATGCTTCGAAATCGATAAGACAAAAATAACATCTTTTTGTTTTTATTTTTCATACCCATTGTATTGGCCTTCAAAATATTAACAATTAAATATGTTTTAAAATACAGTATTTGTTTTAATTTTCTTACCGACCAGCAAAGTGGATGAAAAATTAACAAGTAAGGTGTTCATCAAGCAGACATGTTGTCTGATACTACACTTTTTTCGGGGAAATGTTAATAGTTCGTTAGGGGAGATAACTCGGCCCTAACTTACCTTTAGGTGCAGATTTTTGATTAAAACAAATATTGTAAAATAACCAATTCCATTCAAGTTTGTTTTTCTATTTTTACCTCACAAAATACAAGTACTTCAGTTAGTAGTTGCAATGTGTTCGCCCCACATCTCTGCAGGCAAATTATGTTAGATTAATATTGATAAGTGTAAAGGTTAACATGACGAAATACGGATAAAGAGATTCGATCGAATCGAGAGCATCTGGAATGAATAAGTAGACGCTTGGCCTTATTTGGCCTGTCCTCTTTCGACTCCCTATCCAAAATATTTATGGATAATGGTCGTCAAAATAATTTCGCTTCAACAAGCAATTTTAGAGTTGATTGTCTTTCAAGAGAAGGTTTTCTTTTCAACGAATATCATTGGAATTATTTTAGTATTTGTTACGTTGCTTCCTCTTGGAGGAGAAGAAGATCAGTCCCCCCCCCACACACCCAACACTCACAGACACTGTCTGGAAATATTTTTAGATTTATTTTTCTTCTGGTGATTTCATCAATGAAGACATTTTGGAAATTCGACGGGACTCAGATTTATGTTTTCTTTTTTTAGTGATTATCAAACTATGAACGGCTTTTGAATTAAGAACTTCTCTACACCTAATTCTGATCTACGATTCTTATTTTCTGTGGATTATTTATTGGATCAATGAATATTCATGGCTTCCATTTTGTTTTAACTAAAAATTATCAAGGAATAACAAAAAATGGGACACTTTCCTGATATCACCAGCCATAATTTTGTTGTTTTTGGTTTTATTGTTTAGGATAAGGTTATGGTTGTTTTATAATGTTGCCTTATAGTTATGATAGGGTCAAGGTTGTTTTATAGGGCATCATTGGTTAAATTATCCGATTGGGGAAGAATTACTCACCGTTATCTTGAAAAATAAGTAAAACAATCCGTTTTTTTACAGCAGGGTTAATTTCTTTATTGTTATTTTTTAGTAGAATTCTGTATTCATGGTTCTTTTACTAAAAAGCTATTGCATTGAAACTTATAAAAATCATTTGATATAATTATTCAGACTCTAAAATGTGAAAATTGTTTAATGTGGTTCATAAAATAAAATAGGGGGAAACCTCATTAAAAGGTGAGGAATTATGGAAATTTTCATGAAAATCGCACAATTAATTGATTTTTCATAGAATTTAAAAAAAAGGCCTGTAGTCATAACTTGTTTTTGTCTACGTTAAATTTCAATTGATTTAACGGTGCAAAAAATATTAACATTGTTTTTCGTTCATAATTTTCATTATTTCCATCAGCTGAAAATTTTTTTAATAATCATCAGGAGTTTCTTTAATGTTTACTGTTTTGAATGGACAAAAATGTTTCAATATAATATTAACTTTTATACACGTTTCATTGTGTTAAATATAAGGGGCGGGGTAATTTAACAGGGCAAATTGGTGGTACCTATCATTCAATTATCATTTTACATCATTTTAATAGTTTTCATCCATTTAATGATCGTTTACAAAAGTTCACTTTCTTTCTTTTTCTTTGTAGCCCTTAAGACTTTTTAAAAAAATTGTATTTTCAATGAAATATTCGAAAGTAGAATATTTTATTATAATGGAGATTGTGTGTTTACGTCTGTAACCAAAACTATATTGTTGCATACCCTTCTCATTACTTACTTCTTACTTCTATTCTTCTTCTGTTCTTCTGATATCTTGGTCTTCGTCTTGGTCTGGACTTCGTCTTGGTGACTTCGTCTTGGTCAGTCGCACTTAACTCATTTCTTCTTCTAATCACTCTTGTTACCAAGACATCCATTAATGACAAGACCGTGTTATTTTTCTTAAACTTTTAATTCCTTAACTAAACATTTCATGTAACTAAATATCTGACTAACATAGCGCGCGTATGCAGTGAGCTTCAGCAAAGGCAGAAAGACCTTACCTGCCTGACGTCCAACTGAAAACTGAGGAGCCAACCAGGTCCCACTTGACTTCACGTAATTTGGCGGGCTTTCTGTAATATTCCATGGAAAGTCCCGCCCGTGATATGAAAAGGGCCATCCCTTTAGAAATACTGGGGATTGACAATAATCTTATGCAACCGCATAGATTATGTAACAATATCACTACTCAAGTCACAATTCTCTTAGGTATTAACGTCACATTCTCCATGATTTTATTTTCATTTAAACCTCAATTATTGGTAAAATTGTTTTACAATATTAATACGGTTGGCCATATCTACATGGTATTTACCTCTCATTCCATTTATGAGGGCGTGACACAAGGACATTTTTATGTGGGTCCATCCACAAGCCGAAGCTCATGGGTGGTAGGTGGAAAATTGCGTCGATCCCCTCGGCATTCCTTCTCAAGGGGGTGCCTCGGGCGCTGGGCAATAAACCCAGCCCTGCCCCTTTAAATCGTGGGGGCAGGTATTGCCTGGGGGGATAGCCCCCTGGGATCGACGCTATTAACTTGTAAAGATCCAGGGCCGAAGCCA
This sequence comes from Doryteuthis pealeii, assembly GCA_023376005.1. NCBI lineage: Eukaryota > Metazoa > Mollusca > Cephalopoda > Myopsida > Loliginidae > Doryteuthis > Doryteuthis pealeii. The sequence goes on along the minus strand of CM042156.1, from coordinate 50,570,551 downwards.
CTGGACCCCCACCACGGGGCCGGATTTCTCTACATACGAATAACATGCAAGTGTATTTATGTATATACCAAAATAACGGGTTACAGTGTGAACAGGAAGACTAATTTGCATATTGATATTAAAAATTTGATTTTAATACATATGTGCTTAGTATTATTGATTTCTAATTGTTTGGTTTTATCCTAATGAATATGAGCAAAAATCCCGGGAATAAATCTTAAAAGAAATTCATTAACAAGAAGAAATAACTGTAATTTTATTCTTTACTTCCCATTTCAATTAAATAGTTAAATTAGGAAAATTCAGCAATGAAAGACGAAAGTGATGGAAGAGTAAGTTTCAGTTGTTCTATTTTTCATTAATACGGTTGGCCCTTCTCTGTTTCAAATCTTTTTATCTGAATTCTTATTTAGTTTCATTAGCCTTTCTAATTTAATTTCATATTTTATTACATTAAAACTTCAAGTCTTGCACCCGGTAGAGGGTGCATATATTTGCTAGTTACTATAATTTACCAAACTTTTCTTAGTTCAATTTTTATCATTACGTAACCTAAGAATGCAAATAATTATTAAGATCATATAAGTAAAGTAAACTCGACGGGGTGGACTAAAGTCGGTTTTGACCAGACAACGAGGGAGTCTATCCCCTTTTCACTAGCGCTAGATCAATGTGATTGTATATTTTTAGCATCTGAGGGAGAGAACCACACATACTATCAGCTCCTTACTTTACCGCACAGATCCCTGTGTTACTCATACGCTGAGTTGGCAATGGTCCGTATCGAACCAGGAGCCTTGAAGTTCACAGCCAGACACTCTACCGACTGAGCTAAACCGACCCTATAGTTACTTATGAAACTCTGAAGTTTGTTTTTAGAATATTATTTTTTTGAAAATTCCAAAACTTTCAATTTTTCCGATGCTCAATTTATAAAGTCAGTATGACACCAAATTGTATCCTTACTCTTTTCCCCATCATGAGAGCTAAACCAAATCTTTATGTTTTATTTAACCATATAAAGTAGAAAGCAAACCGAAAAATCTATAATGAGAACGCATATGTTTGTGGACTTGTATTTCTGTGATTTATTCCGTTCTTTAACCCTCATGTCAATGTGAGAAAAAAAAATCTGTTCTTCTGGGACCACAACGTATGCATACCAAAGATAATTGCTCTGCATCAAACTGCCTGGTCATCTCGAAAAGACAGCTGTATATATTAATGAACTAAAATCCACTTATGAAAGCATCTCTTATGGCCTTGGCTCAGTGTTTCTCTGTACTGACTGCCTTGGAGTTGCAATCCTCGCTTAAACGCTTCAGATTAAGAAGATAATCGTCTAGCGCCTCTTTTGGTTTTTGTCGGCGCGTCGTTAGAATATACATGGCATGAATTTCATTCTTAGGCTTGTCATAAAATTTCTGGAGTTTACACGAAGTATTTTTACCAAATATAGTTATTCTGCATTATAATGGCTCACTCCCAGTATTTATATATATATATATATATAATATATATATATATATATATATATATTATATATGAGAAGTAAACAAACAGATGATGTTTGTGATATGGCTATTTTCAGCCGACAATATTTGGGAGAATATGTGCTTAATTGAAGTCGAAGTTGATTCTCCCAAATATTGTCGGCTGTAAACAGCCATATCACAAACATCGTCTGTTTGTTTACTTCTCGTAAGTTCGTGTATAGGTCACTTAAGAGGAATATAAACACCTACTACTTAACAAAACGAAGAAATCTTGCTAAGTCCGTTTGGTGTGGAGGTAAGACGCTTGCCTGACAATTTGACAGACAGGTTTCGAATCACACACGGGGCGGTCTTCGTATCTATAGCTCTTCTGATGAGGCCTAATAGGCCAAAATGTACCTACAGAGATTGATTTTTCTCGATTTGTTTAGCCTTACATTTAAATAGGTAAATCCCGCCTAATTAATTATTAATGAATTAACTTTCAAAAATTAGGTTCGACTTCAATTAAGCACATATTCTCCCAATATATATATATATATATATATATATATATATATATATATATATATATAATCCAAAAGTCCAGAGAAGAAATCTACCTTATGACACAAGAGTTTTATTTAAAAAACCTGTCGCAGTTTAATGTGTGCTCCTAATGTTAGAGTCACAGAGCAAATATCTTATTATAATGGAGATTGTGTGTTTTTCTGTCTGTAACCGAAACTATATCACTACTCAAGTCACAATTCCTTTAGTAATTGACGTCACATTCACCATGAATTTATCCTTATTTTAACCTCAATTATTAATAAAATTGTTTTACATTATTTATACTGTTAACCATATCTACATACTAATAACATGCAATTGTATTCATATATACAACAAAATAACGGTTTACAGTGTGAACGGCAAGGCTAATTTGCATATTGATATTAAAAATGTAATTTTAATAAATATATGCTTAGTATTATTGATTTCTAACTGTTTGGTTTTATTTTAATGAATATAAGCAAACATCTCTTCAATGAATCTTAAATGAAATCCATTAACAAGAAAAGATAACTGTAATTTTATTCTTTACTTCCTCTTTTAACTAAATACTTAAATTAGAAAAAATAACAATGAAAGAGGAAGTAAAGAATAAAATGACAGTTATTTTTTCTTGTTAATGGATTTCATTTAAGATTTATTGAAGAGACTTTTGCTTATATTCATTAAAATAAAACCAAACAATTTGAAATCAATAATACTGAGCACATATTTATTAAATTCGATTTTTTAATATCAATATGCAAATTAGCCTTCCCGTTCACACTGTAAACCGCTATTTTGTTGTATATATAAACACAATTGCATGTTGTTAGTATGTAGATATGGTTAATAGTATTAATAATGTAAAACAATTTTATTAATAATTGAGATTTGAATAAAAATAAAATCATTGAGAATGTGATGTTGATAAATAAGGGAATCTTGACTTGAGTTGTAATATCGTTTCGGTTACAGACAGAAAAACACACAATCTCCATTATAATATATATATATATATATATATATATATATATATATATATATATATATATATATATATCCGTATATGGAAATCTGTTGAATCTCAGCCGTCTAAAAGCAAAAACAAAGGTCAAGCAATTTGTCATTCGGGACATGCTATTTGCTGATGATGCAGCAGTGGTAGCACACTCTCAGGAGCAGCTGCAGACACTCATGGACCAGTTCACCCAAGCCTGCCAGGACTTCAGCCTGACCATTAGTATAAAGAAAACTAAGACGATGGGTCAGGGAACTGGAAATCCTCCCTCCATCACCATCAACAGCTACACCCTGGAAGCCGTAAACACCTTCACCTACCTTGGATCCACCATCACTGACAACCTATCACTGAACTCAGTTGCCGGATCGGAAAAGCTGCCTCAACTTTTAGGAAGCTCACAACAAGAATGTAGGACAACAGCAAGCTCACTATCCGTACAAAGGTACAAGTGTATAGGGCATGTGTCATCAGCATCCTCATGTATGGAAGTGAAACATGGACCTTATACTCCCACCAAGAGCGGCGGCTAAATACCTTCTACCTTCGCTGCCTTAGACGTGTACCGGGCATCACCTGGAGGGACAGGATCACTAACACAGCAGTCCTAGAGAGAGCTCAACTCCCAGCCTGTCTCTTACTGAGACAACGTCGTCTCCGATGGTTGGGTCATGTACGTCGGATGGATGATGGACGAATCCCGAAAGACATCCTGTATGGAGAGCTAACATCTAAAAGACAGATTGGTCGCCCCCTACTGCGATTCAAGGATGTCTGCAAAAATTCTCAGGTGCTGTGGCATTGTCCCTTCCAGCTGGAAAAATTTGGCTCAAGGCCCCTCGTGCGGCAGAATCTCCTGTACACGTCAGAATTCACCCTGATACAATATCATGAAGCTAAGAGGTCCATAAGAAAGCAACGGCAACAAAGCATCGGAACATCATCATCTACAGGGACAACCTACAAATGCAAAATCTGTGGTCGAGAATGTTTCTCAAACATAGGACTTCATAGTCACAGGAGGCGCTGCAACCTCAGGGGCACACAAAAACTTTTATCATAGTCTTTCGAGACTGAATTGCCAATGATGATGGGGTTAACTAGTCAGTTGGTATTAGAATGATTCTGTTGTACCTTTTTTCCAACAGCAGAATGTTAGAGTTGTTCTGAAGTTGAGAGCTCTTAAATAATAAAATAATAAAAAGATTCGCATGGTCATCTTAAGAAGACAGCCAGGCAAACATTTCTCCTTGTTGATATAGATATATGCTAAAACTATTTGAAATACAAAGTTCATGCTGCGTAATATCATCAAAGTCAGTCGATTCAAAGAGGCTTTTTATTTAACGTTCAAAAGTGTCTTTAATATCTTTTAATGGCGACCATAAAGCGAAAAGCCATTATTAAGAATACGCGGGAAATTCCTATTATCTACCCGTTTAATTAAAAGGTACCCGATTTGATATACCAAGACTTACTCACTCAGTAAAAAGCTATTTCTGTTTTTTTTTCCTTCTCATTTAGATTGAAATAAGCCTAATGAAAAGAATCGATATCTTTATTGCTTTGATGCTACTCAGGCCGACCGCCATTTGCTTTAATTAAGAAAGACGTACAAACATCTAAAGACGTTTATTGAATTCTTTTTAAGTAGCCGGATATTTTTTTAAAGTACTAAATTCAAAAATTGCTTGCCGATGTTTTCAGATATGCCATGTTTTAAGAGGATTATCCTTTTTTATTTCATATATTAGCATGTTTCACACACACACATACACACACACACACATGAACACAACACAACACTATACACATGGATCACTACTGATTAATAACATAATATATATATATATATATATATATATATATGGTAAAAAAAAAGCCTAAAAGTCGGTCATTTTGAGGTTATAGATCTATTTCTACTCACAGGTATTATCTTTTTATTTCATATATTAGCATTCCTGATTACAACACACACACCACGCGCGCACATTGACATACTCTGACAGTCATACTGATCCACCCAATATTATTATTATGGTAAACTCAAGTCAGATATATATATATATTATTATAAATATATATATATATTATATTTATTATAAAATAATTAAAAAGAAAAGGCTATTTAGAAGAGAGGTTAAGAATATTTCTACTCACAGGTATAAGTGTATATCTATAAGTATTATCAGACCGCTGAATCTTTTTGGAATCAGCAGTCTGTGAACTCATGGTATACATGATACCTGTGAAGTAAGAAATAGATTCTATTCAAATCTATTTAAGCTTTTTATTTTTTATCATTTTAAGAGCTCGCAATTTAACCTGACACAACTTCTAACATTCTGCTGATGAAAAAAAGGTGCCACTAGAATCATTCTAATACACTAACCCCATTACTTTATATATATATATATATTATATATTACATAACCAACCATTTGCACGAGAATATATAATATCAATTGTTAGGTTTTTGTTTGTGTGCCTCACATATTGGATGAAAAGGTTATAAAAATGAAAATATATTCTCCCTAGTGATTTAATTTTCTTTCTTTAAAATTCAATTAACTTCACAAATATTTTGCCATAAGTCAAACTTGCTACCCATCATTTTTAACCGGAAACCAAACACTAACAATACTCTATGATCTCTAAATATCATTTACAGAATCATATCAAATGATACGGGTAAGTCATTCTGCCTTCAAATATCATTTTGAAATATCTAGTTTCGCTATTCATCTTGGTTTTTATTTCTTTAACAACTTTTGGTTATCTTATTAGCGCTATCTTTCATGTCTTACCTCTACCATAATATACTATATATATATAATACTCCATATATATATATTTCCCCCTCTCCTCTCTCCCTCCTATATAAATCTCTCTCTCTCTCTATATGTAAGATTATATTATAATATTATAAATAATATAAAATAACAAATCTATAATCAATATATATATTAATTATATTATTGGGCAAAAAGATATGTTATAATAAAAAAACTATAAGCCAACGGTGATTTGTATAATTCTGATTAGTTTCTTAAATGTGTCGGAAAACTAGGACGTTTCTCCTTAACTTAGTATACTTCAGGACATGTTTAAGAGTAATATATATAGATTATGATGTGTGTTATTTATAATTTTTTAAGTTTTTTTTTTTCATTTTGTCCCTCACAAACATTACTTAACAGTGTCCTGAAGATGGAAAGGCTTAAAATACTTTACATAAAATTGTTCCCCAATCATAGCATCCTGTGTTTGTTATATTTTT
>CM042156.1:50544220-50559220 GCA_023376005.1 Doryteuthis pealeii | reverse complement strand
TTGGTCCTAAAGGATAGGACTCGATATTCAGTACTAATTGACCCATGAGATTTGCTTGTTAACCATTACACCACGATAAAAGTAAGTTAGGTACTTACCCAACTCGTTCGAAACAGTCGGATATGACACAAGGCCACAAGTATTGGACATCCAGTTGGGATTAAATACGATATCCAGTCGCAATGGATCTACGGGACTAGCTTGCTAACCATTACACTACGATAGGAGTAGGATTTACCAAAGTCATTCGGCACGAGTAGGATGTGACGCAAGGTCGCAAGTATGGGACATCCTGCGAGAATCAAACTCGATATTTAGTAGTAATGGATCTACGAGACTAGCTTTCTAGCTTGCTATGATGGGGCGCATAGACCACCTCTTACAGTTAACTGTATCCACAATAAACTCTTCCTAATCAAACCCACTTTGGGAGGCTGCAGACCAACTTTAAGGAAGTCTATAAAGGAACAAGTCATATGTCCCGATTGTGCATTGGTCATACAAAATTAACACACTCTTATATACTCAAACAAGAACAACAACCACAATGTGAAACATGTCAAACACCCCTGACAGTTAAACACTTATTGATGGAATGCAGATTTTTTGCTCACATCAGAAAACGTTATTTTAAAGCAAACAATATGAAAGATCTGTTTTAAAATGTTAACATAGAGGATATTTTCTCCTTCTTGAGGGAAATAAAATTATACCATAGAATGTAGACATGAAACAAATCAATGCCATACAATATAATCCCCAATAATGCTAACACATTGTTAAAACTAATTACTAAAAGTATAAATATGAATACACAATATGTATTACACCCTAACCGTTAGGCATGATATAACCCCGGACGGGTTGATATGCCGTTAAAATCAATAAACCAACCAATCAACCTCTTACAGTATTTAGCAAAGTAAATAAGAATTGAGAAGGAAATGTCTAAGTAAATGAAGGAGTTTACCATCCAAAGGGAAAATATAATGCTATCCTAAGTAAAAGGACAAAAATGAGAGGAATACACTTGATGTGTAAAATCAAGAGAGCTCATGGTTGGGTAATTCCATGTCAAATTATCCAGGCCATTTCACCCAACCCTTTCAATTTTTCTGAATTTTTTTTCCCGGTGTGGATTATATTAACGTTACACAATCCCCAAAATTTCCTGGTCGAGGTTATTTAAAAGATCAGAATATTGTACATAAACAGAATTAAGTCCATCCTGAAGTTCAAGATAAACTCTAAAAATCTATTATTAATGTCGTAAATATTTGTGTGGTGGTTTTCATGAGATACAGAGCTTCCACCGAGTTTGACGAGTAATAAGAATTATAAGCTCATGAGAATTCATGGTGCTTATATCACAATAGGAAGCGCGTGGTGTAATGGTTAAAATCATAGAAATTGACCGTCGCCCCGAGTTCGATTCCTGGATGTGGATATGTAAAATCAAGAGAGCTCATAGTTGGGTAAGTCCGTGTCAAATCATCCAGGTCATTTCACCCAACCCTTTCAATTTTTCTGAAATTTTTTTTCCCGGTGTGTATTATGTTAACGTTACACAATCCCCAAAATTTGTGCTTCCATTTCCCAAGGAATCCAAAAAATGTTATCAAAAATATTAAAGTCAACTAATTTTAAGTTATCGATTATTTCTGATTTTTTCATAGCAATATATGTGAAATAATAATAGAAAAAAAGAATTTGTCATTGATACAGAGCTACACCGGGATATTGATCCTGCAATTGAAGGGGATGGGTGAAATTTTAATTTTTGTTGGATGAATTGACATGGAATTACCCGGTTATGGTTTAAACAAGGACATCTGAAAAGAGATAGTGAAAGTCTGTTGATGGATTCTCGGAGCCAATAGTTAGATACGAACTGTATAAAATGCATTTAATTCCATAAAGAAAACAAACCAAAATGTGAATTTTGCGGAGAAGGACAAGAACATTTTAGCCATGTTATAATCAGTGTGAAAATGATTTCTTAAAAGTAATACAAAAATGTAGAAAGATATGGCTGGATTAATCATTGGCTTCTTTTTTTAAAAAAAAACATAGGACCATAAAATAGCTAATAAATTTTGACGCTTTTAAAAAAATTGAAAGAAAGAAAGGAAGAAAGAAAGAAAGAAGAAAGAATGGAAAGAGTAGAGAGATAAAAGAAAGAAAAACGACAGAAAAAAGGAGGGGAAAGAAAGAAAAGGAAGAAAAAGAAAGAAAGAAAAAGAAAACAACAAAGAAAAACAATAGTATTATCTGAGTTATTCGGACTATTGTCCCATCTTCATTGTTATTTGTACAACGTTTCGGTTCAAAATTCCGTGATTGCTCCGATTACGACAAGAAAGTTCCCGAGTTCGAAAAGAAGGTTCCTGAGTCCGAGAAGGTTCCCGAGTCCGACAAGAAATCCCAGAAGAAGGCCGGATGGCATATCGGCCGAAACGTTGTACAAATAACAATGAAGATGGGGACAATAGTCCGAATAACGCAGATAATACTAATCATCAAGCCTCATCTCAAACATTCAGAGAAATAGAAGAAAAAGAAAAAAGAAAACAAATGAAAAATGTAAAGGCAGAAGGAGAGGGGAGAGAGTGGGGGAGGAAGAGTAATAGAGAGAGAGAGGAGAGAGAGAGGAGAGAGGGCAGAGAGAGGAGAAAGAGAAAAGAGAAAGTGGGACAGGGCTAAAGAGAGAGAGGAGAGAGAGTGGTAGGGAGGAAGAAAGAAAGAAAGAGGGAAGAGAGAGAGTGAGAGAGAGAGAGAGAGGGAGAGAGAGAGGGGGGGGAACAAACGCTAATAAATAGTATGAACATGTTTCTATTCAAGTCATAGAGGAATCAGGAAAGCCAGAAATTCTGTCGGATCCGGATTTAAAAACATGCCGAAAACTTAGTAATCGTCATGCAGACATTATAATTCGCTGTCCTAACCTTGTAGGATACCAAATTATAATCGTATCTATTTCTAAGAGGCTAGCATTCTGTTCTTTAAATAGAACTTGCAAAAATGTGGTCTTCACGTGAAAGTAAAGTCATACCAGTAGTGATTGGAGCACTTGGTTCTATTCTAATGAAACTGAAATGCTTCTTGAAGTAAAAAAAATATTGAATATTGAAAAAGTTAGCTTTTTTGGGTACAGCACACATATTAAAAAAGTTTTTGCCAGTGATGAATTGATAAAAAGATAATATGACCAATTCGATGGAAATCCTACAGAACTGAGAGACTGTGAGAAAAAGTAATTATAATAAATATTTATTGTGTAATATAAATGTTGTTGTTTTTTTTTAATCTGGCTGCCAATTATTTATATCCCTACGGATCCCTATCTCTGCCTCTCAGTCTTGGTATACATCTCTCTGTCTCTCACCCTCTCTGTCTCTCTGTCTCTCTCTGTCTCTCTCTCTCTTTTCTTTTCTCTGTCGCTGTCTGTCTATTCGTGACTGTAGATTTCTCACTGTCTCTGTCTCAGTATGTATCTCTCTCTTTCTCTTACACTCCCTCCATCTCCCCCTCTCTCTCTCTCTCTCTCTCTCTCTATATATATATATATATATATATAAGTAAAGTAAAGTCTTCAGGGTATAAAGTCGGTATCAGCCAATCAGCGAGGGAGTCTATCCACTTTTCACTAGCGCTAGACCAAGGAGATTGTTTTTTGGGTATGAGGTGGAGCGCCACACCTACCATCAGCTCCTTACTTTACCGCACAGATCCCTGCACTACTCATACGCTGAGTTGGCGAGGGCCGGTATCGAACTAGGAACCTTGTGGTTTCTAGCCGACTGAGCTAACCCGTGTATGTGTGTGTGTATGTGTGTCCGTACTAATGTGTGTGCATGTGTGTGTGTGTGTGTGCGTATACTGTTTTTTTCTCTTTATTTTTTTTCACTTTTTTTTCTCTTAATTCTTTTTCCCATCAAATTTTTTTTCGTTTTTCCTCTTTTTTTATTGTGAATAATATCATCCCATTTTCTTCCTCGTACCAATATACGTACATACTTATAAACATCGATGATATCTAATAAAGAGATGACCCAGATTGATTGCATACATGGTTTAATCTACACCATCTATCACCAAACTTACACTTATAAACACTGATACAACCAAGGAAAGTACAATTTTATTATTCTTGTAGATTTTTATTTCACTACCATTCTTATTACATCAGATGAGAACAGAATTAATCTGAGTTGACCAAACAAAAAAAAATGGCTCATATCGAGCTAAGCTTTCATACTTCCCTCAAATTACATTCTTTCTAGATTTAGAGTCGAAGAGAATTTTTTTCTTTTTTTAATTTATTTCTTCTTGTTATTTTGGTTATTAAGAATTTAGTTCATTTCCAAAACTTACAACAGGAAAAAAATTGCCGTTTTGTCGTAAGCTGCAAAAAGTTTTAATCAAAATCAAACAAAACATTATTAATTTGATTAGATAAATGAAAATAGATATTCTAAAAAAATAATTTGTCGGTGGATATTTTTCATAACCAAAAATGTGTAGTATATTTTAAAAGAAAACCAAAAAATAAAAATTGAGAATATCTTATACAAAAAAGTAACAACGACTTTTAAGCAAAATTCTATTTTAGTTTTATTGAAATTTTTACTTTCTAATTAATTTCAGATTTTCTTACGTTGTGTTGAATATTGAAGTAAAATTTCAGCGGATTTATTTTCTTCGGGGATTTAGCTTTATAGAAATATATTTTTAGTCACTAAATTATGATTGATTGAAATTTCATGAGGTTGACAAAAAAAAACCCAGTTTTATCATAATTGTTCATAAATACATTAATAAATAAATATTAAGCAGTTCACAAAAAGCCAAGAATTGTCTGGTTTTTTAATAATTTTTTAAATCATTGTGAACTTCAATATGCTACTACCTGATACCGTGGGGCAGATGTTGCTTTAAATAATTTAAAAAAAAGACAAAAATCACCGGTTTTCTATATTGAACAAAAATAATTCATATCTTCAGAATTTTCTCCAACTTTTTGTTTTCTTACTGAAATCCCAAACCCTGTAGAGGGGTAAGACCCCCCCCCAATTGGGTCACCTGTTAGCCGTGGCTAGCGACCCGTAATGCTTGTGGACGAAATTCTGGTGGATGACCAGTCCATGACATGCAACACTTCACTTAGGCCCTTACTTGGGCTAGACGGGCGGTCAGATAGCCCTCCTCCGATCAATCGGCTGGTCACGTCAAGCACATATAATTGTCCCAACTCTATTGCCCTTATAGCAAGCCTCCAATCCTTTTTCATCGTATTATATGCTAGAAGGTGGTGGCTGAGGGTCTACATATCCTGGGAATGACGTTAAACTCTATCTGATGGTGAAGTTCCAGTTTTGGAGGTTTGGGGAATGTAGAGCACCTCTTCATCACCATTGCTCCTGGTCCACTCTGACCTGGAGTGGTAGTACCTGTTAGGGTCCCATCTATGGGTTAAATAGAAAAATGTGTTTATAAAAAAACTGAATATCCATTAAGGATGGATTTATTTCAAAACTTTGTCGGCATTAAATGACCCACTGAGGTTGAAAAGCCATAGAACAAAACAAACAAACCAAAACAAAAATCCCAGATATTATTACAAGAAAATAAACATGTTACAACTTTCACAACTTTTTTATCGACGCATTTATCTTTTTTAAAGTGCAGTGACAATATAGATTGATTGATTGATTTTAACGGCACATCAATTTCATTGCAGTTATTTTATCCCTAGAAGTTGGGGAATAGTCTACATTGCACATTTATATTTCCTTGTTTTATTGTAGTTTCTTCAGTTTTTTCTTTACACGCGGTTATATGATATTAATTATTCCTATGTAATCTTATTATAATGGAGATTGAGTGGTTTTCTGTGTGTAACCGAAACTATATTACTACTCAAGTCACAATTCTCTTAGTTGTTTACGTCATATTCTCCATGATTTTATCTTCATTTAAACCTCAATCATTAATAGAATTGTTTTGAATTATTAATACTGTCGACCATTTTATACATACTAATAACATGCAATTGTATCTATATATACAAAACATAGCGGTTTACAGTGTAAACGGAGAGGCTTATTTCCATATTGAGATTAAAAAATTGATTTTAATAAATTTGTGCTTGGTATTATTGATTTCTAATTGTTTGTTTTTATCTTAATGAATATAAGCAAAAGTCTGTGGAATAGATCTTAAATAAAGTCCATTAACAAGAAGAAATAACAATAATTCTATTCTTCATTTACTATTTAACTAAATAGTTAGATTAGTAAAATTTAGCAATGAAAGACGGGAGTGAAGGAAATTTCAGGTGCTCTATTTGTCGATTATACCCACCTCTGTTTCAAATATTTTATCTTCATTCTCACTTATCTTCATCTGTTTGTCTAATTCAATATAATATTTTATTACATTAAAACTTAGATACTTGCACCCGAGGGGTGCATATATTTGTTAGTACAAATAATCGGCGAACAAATCTTTTTGACCCATAGATTGAACCCTGAGAGGTAGTACAGTGTTTCCCTAAATATAAGACATGGCTTATATTAATTTTCACTCCGAAATATAACACTAGGGCTTATTTTAGGGGGATGTCTTATTCTTTATATATAGAAAATAAGACAGAGCTTATATTAATTTTCACTCTGCAATATAACACTAGGGCTTATTTACGGGGGATGTCTTATTCTTCATATATCGAAAATAAGACAGGGCTTATATTAATTTTCACTTCGAAATATTACACTAGGGCTTATTTTCGGGGGGCTGGGGTTGAGTGTTTGCGTCGCATGATGTGATTGTGAAGAATGTTTATTTCTTTTTCTATCTTCTATTTTCAACTAAGTCTTATTTCATTTTAAAATGGGAGCGGGGGACATTATATTAAAATAATCCAGAAAAATCACTCAAGGTCTTATTTTGTTGGTTGGTCTTATTTTTGGGGAAGCACGATACCACTTCGATCAGAGTGGAGTAGGAAGTAATGTCTATGAAAGGATACTCCATACTCTCCAAAGCTTTTTCTGGAGAAGTTTTATACATTTGAGAAAAGTATAGAATGATTCTGTTGTACTTTTTTTTCCAACAGCAGAATGTTAGAGTTGTTCAGGTCGAAGTTGGGAGCTCATAAATAATAAAATAATAAAAGGCTTTAAAATCGGTCATTTTGAGGTTATAGATCTATTTCTACTCACAGGTATCAGTGTATACCTATGAATATCATCAAACTGCTGATTCCAATAGAGTCAGCGGTCTGATAATACTTATAGATATACACTTATACCTGTGAGTAGAAATAGATCTATAACCTCAAAATGACCGACTTCTAGACTTTTTCTTTACCATATGTATATATATTATACTAACATAGTTACCATAACATTGACAGGATTATATATATATATATATATATATATATATATATATATATATATATGTGGGGGGTAGGGACCAGAGTGACTGTCAGTATGTCAGTGTGTGTGTATGGTGTGTGTGCGTGTGTGTGTGTGTGTGTGTGTGCATGTGTGAGGAGGAATGGAGTTGTATCCGGTCTTTACCATTAACTTTCTTTGTTAGTTGTTTCCAAATAACCTATTAGATTGTTGCGGGGCGCAGGAGTGTCATGATAAGCAATTCCCGCTTCTTGGCATCTCTCATAAAAATGATGATGACTTGGCAACATCAATCTCCTTATTATGAGTTGCACGACACCAGAAGAAAGAAATGACCTTTGACCTGGCCTAATTAATTTTAGTTCCAATATCAATATCAAAATATAAAATTGAAAAGAAAATCTGAATTTAAATAAACGATGAATATACATTTTAAATGATATTAATCTGATATAATATTCAATATTATTAAATAAAATAATTTTAAGAGAGTTTTATCATTTGCTTGAAGCATTGTGTATATATTGGTTAGGAGGTTGATTTAGAAGGCTATCACAATGCAGGTGTAAAGAAAAAAATAATAATACGGTAACAATGGTGTTGTGTGTTAACCTGTATTTTATTCTAGAATTTTCGAGATAAAATCTCTTTTTCAAAAGATCACTGGAACTGAAGTAGTCTAGTTATGGCATTTCTTTTTAAATGAATTTTTTTTTTTTTTTGAAAATGATGGTATTTTTTATATAACTGTATTCTCGTGTTGCATGTTTACGTGAATGCGTTTTTTTTTGTTTGTACGTATGCGTATGATGTCATGTGCGTGTGTCATGAAAATGCGTGTTGTCTGTGACGTTATGACTGTATCCTAGCGCGGATATCTTATTATAATGGAGATTGTGTGTTTTCTGTCTGTAACCGAAACTATATTCCTACTCAAGTCACAATTCTTTTAGTTATTGACATCACATTCTCCATGGTTTTATTTTTATCTAAACCTCAATTATTAATAAATTGTCTTATATTATTAATACTGTTAACTATGTCTACATACTAACAACATGCAATTATATTTATATATACAACAAAATAGCGCTTTACAATGTGAACGGGAAGGCTAATTTGCATATTAATATTAAAAAATCGAATTTAATAAATATGTGCTTAGTATTATTGATTTCTAACTGTTTGGTTTTATTTTAATGAATATAAGCAAAATCTCTTCAATGAATCTTAAAAGAAATCTATTAACAAGAAGAAATAACTGTCATTTTATTCTTTACTTCCTCTTATAACTAAATACTTAAATTAGAAAAAATAACAATGAAAGACGAGAGTGATGGAAGAGTAAGTTTCAGTTGTTCTATTTTTCGATTATACACCCCTCTGTTTCAAATCTTTTTATCTGCATTCTTATTTAGTTTCATTAGTCTTTCTAATTTAATATAATATATTATTACATTAAAACTTAAATACTTGCACCCAGAGGGTGCATATATTTGCTAGTAATAATAATTTTGATATATCAACACAGGAGATTGGAAGCAAGAAAAGTTTTTAAAAAAGTAAAATTCATTTATTGTACGTGTGTGTTTGTGTGTATCTGTGTGTGTGTGTGTGTGTGTGTGTGTGTGTGTGTGTGTGAGAGAGAGAGAGAGAGAGAGAGAGAGAGAGAGGCGACCAACCACGCATATCTTTTAATACTGAAAAGCTAGTTCGATCCCCGTTGAAAACCCCGCTCTACCCCATACTTGTGACCTTGTGACCATATACTACCCCTGGCGAATGAGTTGGGTAAAACGGTATTCCCTCATAGCGTATTTTGTTAGAAAGTTAGTCTTACAGATCCATTACAACTGAATAGTTCCGCCCTGTCGGCTGGGGCGTTAAAATGCACCGACTGCACCTCTGCAGAGGGGTAAGACTCCCCCAATGGGGCCACCTGTTGGTCGTGGGTGGCGACCCGTGATGCTTAAGGATAGAGCCCGGGTGGATGAGCAGTTAATGACATGCAATACTCCACTTTGGCCCTATCTTGGGCTAGACGGTCGGTCGGAGAGGCCCCCTCCGATCAATCGGCTGGTCACGTCAAGCCCTAGCACCTATATGATTTTCCCAACCCTATTGCCCTTATGGCAAGCCCCAACCCCTTTTTATCATATGGGTGCTAGAAGGTGGTGGCTGCGGGTCTACATGTCCTGGGAATGACGTTAAAATCTATCTGATGGTGAGCTTCCAGTTTTGGAGGTTTGGGGAATGTGGAGCACCCCTTCATCACCATTGCTCCCTGGTCCACTCTGACCCAGAGTGGTAGTACCTGTTAGGGTCCCATCTATGGGTTAAATAGAAAAATGTATTTATAAAAAAATTGTATTATCTATTAAGAATTGATTTATTTCAAAACTTTATCGGCATTAAATGACCCACTGAGGTTGATATGCCGTAAAACAAAACAAACAAACAAACAAACAACTGAATAGTGAATTTCATCTTCGCCGGACGCCTCATAATTGTAACCGTGTGTCACATCCTACCCGTGGTGAATTAGTTCGGTAAACCTTTACCAACCAAAATAATTATATATTTGTGGATATTTAAAAGTCGATCTATTTGATTAACAGGGTTTAACTTTCTTTCTGTGTCGTCATAATACCTCAATCTGTACAGGTTTTCTGGCGACAAGAGAAAGCGTCTAAGGCGCAGAAACTTTTATACCAAAATTCTGCAGCGGATTAATCTTCATCTCCGATGATCTGTTCCAAATTATGAGATAAAATATTGCAATTATATGTAAATCCCTGTCTGTCACATTCGACAGAATCTATTTAATAGATTATTTGCTATTTAAAGATACTTTCATACGGATACGCGTGGTGTAATGTTTAAAGTCATGGGAAATGGACTCGTCGCCCCGAGTTCAATTCCTGGACGTGTTAATTGCATTTCACTTAGCGCTAATATCCTTGGGAAAGGTAAGAATCCGACTCTCCCTCCAGCTATGGGTAAATAGCAGGGCAGACTGGGTTCTTTAACCATGGCCAGGTACCCAGTCTAGGAGAAGGAAAACTCTGAATTCAAACCTGTTGAACTCCGCTTAAGAAATTGACCTTGTGTCGTATCCTGCTCGTGCGGAGGAGTTGGTATATATATATATATAGTGTGTATAAATAACACAAACACATACACACACATACGCACGTATATATGTGTGTAAGTTTACTACTTTTCAAATTTGTTTACTTCGCCTATTTTAAGTAGCTCACAGTTGCTCTTCAAACACTGCGATCCTACTGTAAACCGCTGATAGCAGCTCTCACAGGTATCCCTTGTTTACTCTGAAAAATAACTACGTGAACACCTCTGTCATCCTTTGTCTTGTCTCTGAACCAACCTTGAGATTGGTACTTGATTATTTTTCAATATCCCATCGTATCGGTAAAGATAACAAGAAAATCTGGTACAGCTGTGAGTTGGGAGGGATTTGGCAGGAAAGAGTTAAATCTCCTGAATAATTGTCTCTTTATATTATGTGTGAAGTAAAATAATTTCTTATAAAATCAATTTTTGATTAAAATAATTTTTTTGTGATTATTTCAAAACTAGTGTTATCGTACCGTAAAAATGATGACATAAAAGGCACCTCATTTGGTGTAATGGTTAGCAAGCTAGATTAGCAGACCATGTTAGTGAGTTCGATTCTCACTGGGCGCCCCACACTTCCAACTTGTGCCACATCTAAGCAAAGCTTAGTAAATAACTATAAGCAATGTTCATTTGGAAGTCTGAATAGAGGACCGTTCAAGAATTTAGTAGTAATATTGAATATTGCTATAAGGTTTGAGATCTCAAAAATGTACCTAGTATTACGGAATAGAATTACCAACTTGAAAAACTGTCTGAATCTGAAGAATTTGTCTACAAGTATTTGTATGATTTGGATTATTCGGAATATTAAGGGCCGGGTTAGCTCAGTCGGTAGAGCGTTCTGCTAGAAACCACAAGATTCTTAGTTCGATAACCACCCTCGCCAACTCAGCGTATAAGTAGCACAGAGAACTGTGTGGTAAAGTAAGGAGCTGATGATAGGTGTGGTGCTCCACCTCAGACGCTAGAATAATCTTCTTCTTCGCTAGTGAAAAGGGATAGACTCCCTCGCTGCATGACTGATACCGACATAAGGCCGCCCCGACGACTTTACTTACTTATTTGTATGATTTGGATTATTCGGAATATTGTTCTAATCTTTATTGTAATATACACAACGTTTCGGCCATTGTGCTCTCCGACCTTCTTCAGGTGTTTCTTGTCGAACTTTGGAATCTTCTCGGACCTGGAACTTTCTCTTTGAAAGTAGGAACTTTCTCTTCGAATTCGGGTGCCTTCATGTCGTAATTGTGAACCAATTCAAAGAACTTCGAATCAAAACCTTTTATTCAATATACGAGGTTAGACTTTTCTCATTCCGTTAACCATGACCAGGTATAAGTGCTAAACTGTGTTAAGTATTCTATGGTATTGTAAGAAAGGTTCAAAGTTATATATACTGGATACATGACTCCGACAATGGTTGATAGACAAAACTCCGACGAATGTTAACAGACAAAACATTTAATGTATACAGCACATGGATATGACGAGATACAAAATACAGGGGTAAAACAATGTTACATATAGAACAATAAACACACATTCATGAATGGTACAAGATAACATATAAAAGTACAGACATGAGACTAGGGATAGTCCATGCTGTGAAGAACTTACAGTAATGTAAGTGGGACCAAAAGCCCCAACGAGAAGGGATAGACCGTGACTAGCCCATGTGTCTCGTGGTTACTGGAACAGGAAAAGAGAGAGAAGCCTTTTGAACCAACCGCTTAAATACTAATTCCCCTAGCGGGCACCAGCAAACTAAACCGGGCAGACAACTCTCCCAGGCAAATACGAAACTAACGCTACAGTATTATCACCCTTGGATTGAACCTGCCACCTAGACACGATTGGCACTTAGAATTCTATGAATTCAACCCTTATATCAGTTGCGCCATGTTGCAAGTTGAAGCTTCTAAAATGTACAAACAATATTTGATATATTGTCAGCGCTTCGTATTTTAGGTTGATTAAGTTTGACCGCATCGAACACCAGGGATATAAAATGGGAAGATTCAGAAGTAAGGGCTGAACAAATAATTACAGACTAATATATTCCAGTGTATATCTTATAAAATTCATGTATTCTTTTGAATGACCCAGACACACACACACACACACACACACACACACACAAAAAAAATTAAAAAAAGAAGAGAGGAGAAGGAAAAAGAAAGGAAAGGTGAAAGCGAATCAAAAGCTAAGTATATAAATTTTTCTATTAACGGTTTTTATTTATTTATTCATAAATTTGACATGATTGCAACATTTGACGGATGTCAGCCACTTAACAAACAAAAAAGAAAAAGAGAGAGAAATAAGAAATTACAGTTATTCGCCCATTTCATTCATAAAGGAGGTGAAGAAGAAAGAGAGGAAAAAAAAGGAGAGGAAAGGAAATAAGAGAGAAAATTATAACACACAGATAAAAACATAAGCACGTCATTTCACTCTGATGATGAAGCCTAGCTTTGAAATCGATTAGACATAAAAAAACATACTTTATTTTTTAACGCATTGTATGCCTCGATATATATATAATATATATATATATATATATATATATATATATATATATATATATATATATATATATATCAGAGTCAGCAACAGCAAAAGGCAAAAAAAGGAACAGACAGTCCATTTTGAGAAAAGGTATGGACCTCGAAATATTATGAAATAAATAACACAATATTCATAATTTCTGATTTTCATGGTTCTAAAACAACCAAGAGTTTCCTCCTGATATATATATATATATATATATATATATATATATATATTATAATATATATATATATATATATATATATATATAAGGTATGTCAAAAAAGTATCAAGACTGAAGGTATTTTTTGGCACAGCTTGTTTTCTGAAAAAAATAACGTTCCATTCATTGTTCATTTTATCTTGGTAAATACGGCTTCAATCTCGATACTTTTATGACACATCTTGTATATATATATATATATATATATATATATATATATATATATATATATATAGACGGAGACAGGTAGATAAATAGATATATATAAACAGAAACAGACAGACTTGTAGGCATTAACATATTGATATATATATACACACATATATATGTATGTGTGTTTGTGAGTATGCGTATATCTATATATAAGTATACTAACAGAGATGTGTACGATAGATAGATAGATAAATAGATAGATAAATAATATACGTCATAAACAATATATCAAGATGGCTTTTGATATTTTCTTCGGAGATCCTAGAAATATGTTAATTGCTCTTTGTGTGCGACCATATTTAAAACATGATAATGAGAAAATGTTCACTTGTTTTTTTTTGTTTTTTTATTTTTTTATTTCTTATTTTTATTTGTCTGCAGTGCAAAACTCTCTTGCACATATGTACACGTAATTATATAACTCAATGTAAAAAGAAATTAACGTCAAAAAAAAAAAAAAGAAAAAAAAAAAGAGAAAAAACAACAAAAAAAGCAACAACAACAACAACAACAACAACAAAAAAAGATGGACGTCAATAGGATGATTGCTGCAGTACGAACTTTGAACAATGCAAAATGGGGGACGCTCTTTTCCTTCTTTTCAAATATCTTCCATCCGCATTGCAAAGGCTGGAGGGTGATAAATTGTTACCAGTCTGTAGTCTTAACAATGGTGCCAGGATGATGATGACGATGATGACGAGGATGATGATAATGATGATGTTGATGGTGATGGTGATGGTGATGGTTGTGGTGATGGTGGTGGCGGTGTTGGTGGCGGTGGTGGTGATAATTGAGAAGAAGGAAACAATTTCAAGAGCGTGGAAACACATTGGCATTAGGCTGAATTCTGAGGAATATTGATAAGACAAGCGATTAAAAAGCAGACAATGTGTCTCGTGCAGATAGACCGGTAAGAGACCTCATCCAACCCTTTGCAATATGTGCACCGGGTAAAGGAGAGCTACAAGACATAGATTATAAAACATATCACACACACACACACACACACACACACACACACAGTCCACATACATATACGTACATACACACATACACACATACACATAAGCTGTATTAAATGCAGAGGAAATCAAATGTATTCTCATATATGTATATATATATATATATGTATATGTATATATGGAGGCACATGGGCTAGTGGTTAGAGTCGTGGGAAATGGATTCGTCGATTCGAGTTCAATTCCTAGACGAAGCTGTTGGCATTTCACATAGCGCTAATACCCTTGGGAAAGGTATGAATCCATATATTCTCCCTCCTGCTATGGGTTAAATAGTAGGACAGATTAGGCTCTTCACCCTAGGGTAGGTAACCAGTCTAGGAGAGGGATAACTCTGAATTAAAAATTCCTGAGGTCGGTCATTGATTGGGTTTGTGGCAACCCTTGATGCACCAATTCTTTCCTATCGACTGTGCCAAAAATTGTG